>JAMJFZ010003875.1:30937500-31267500 GCA_026225945.1 Cricetomys ansorgei | reverse complement strand
AGTGAGACTCCATTAGAGAAAACAGATTTCTCCCTTTGCTGGCAGGCATCAGTTGCAAATAGCATCCTGATTAGGGGTGGGACTTCGTGTCTACTTCCCCCTCTCAGTGCCTGGACCCCATCTAGCTTGAAGCCGTGTGGCCATAGTCTCTGGGAGTTCATACATGCATCAGTCCTATTGTGTCCAGAAGACACTGGTTCTTGGACTCATTCATCACCTCTAGTTCTTACGATCGTTCTGCCTCTTCTTCCCCATGGATCCCTGAGCCTTGATGGGGAGGAGTTTGGTGAAAACATGCCATTTAGGACTGAGTGCTCCGAAGTCTCTCACTCTCTACACATTGTCCAGTTGTGGATCTCTGCATTAGTTCCCATCTTCTCTGCTGTGGGTTGAGGGAGGCACTGACCTATGAGTATAGCAGAATGTAATTGGGAATCATTTCATTGCAATGGCAATTGCTGAAATCAAACTCATTTAGTTCCTAGAATTAAAGCAAATTGTTTTCCTTCCCAGTAATGGCAGTCATGAGGGACATACATCAATTACCTGGCATTTTTTAGCAACCATTTATCTTGTTTCCTTAGCTACCCCTAGTAATGACCAGCCACAATCCCAAAGGGGGAATTTACAACCTAGTTTTCCCTCTCCTTCTCTGCCCTACAGCTACCCTGGCCTGTAAGCAGATGGCAGGCTCTGTGTTTCTTGCACTAGAGATTCTTCTCCCTTTTTTGTTTTTGTTTTTGTTTTTGTATGTGTGTGTGTGTATAAGTTTTTTGTTTTTGTTTTCCTGACTAAAGCCTGTGTGATCATTAAGTCATTCAATCCATTTGCTGCCTTTTCTTTTCATCAGCTTATAGGGAACATTGGCAGTGAGACTCTGAAACAACAGATTGGAGCCAGAACGTCACTGGACACACTGCGGTGAGTGGTCACTCAGTCCATAGGTGTGTACAAATCTGTGAGCAGAGGACTTCTGGTAACAGACGTTGGACATTGGTATGGCTGGGAGATGAGGAACCAAGAGAATGAGCGGGTGGGTGGCCATGAGGACACTGGAAATCTCTGATGCCAAGGACCCTAGAAAAGGATGTGGTCCGCAGAGATATTAGTTAAGTCTAGAAAGGCTGGATGTGTGGGGTGTGTAGGATAGGTGGAGGTGCATTGGAGATAATATCAAAATTATAAGAAAAGGCTCTGCTAGTGAAAAGATTAGGGAAAGTTGATGGTTGAATCGGGCAAAATTAAAACACAGCCTCATCTGTGGCTGACAGACTAAGTCTGTCAGCAAGCCAGGCAAAGTGCCAGCTTCAGGACCTTAGGTCAGCGTGGTTACCCACTCTAGGATGCCCAGGGATCTTCAGAGCTGCATCTGGGAGTCTGTGATGGTTTAACATTTTTCTAATATATCTTACCTTTCTACCACTTGCTATTAGGAAACAAGAGGTATTCAGATTTGTGAACTGTAGTTCATAGAATGGCCATTGTCCATAAAGCATATGGACATATGTCCATATGGCATATGTCCTTAAAGCACTGTTTAACAAACTGCTGTTAGAGACTTACAGGTGTGGTCTGGGGTCAAGAAGGGAGACTAGAGAATGGTTTTAATGGGGAGAAATTTAAGACCCATTTCATCAAAATCATTGGTTACACATTTTTTAAAGCAGCTTGTTCCTCCTCCTTCATGCTGTCACTGTTAGCAGCAGACTATGTTAACACCATAAAATACTGTTATAAGCGCTATTAAGTCTCCATTTTTTTAATAGTTGAAAATGGAGATTTAGAGAGGACACATAACTTCCCTAAGGAAAATGAAAAACAAAAACTAGTAAATAGCCAAAACTCTCTGTAGTAGTAGTACGCTGATGTGGTAGCTCAGGGCGGAAGACATGGAGGCATTTTCATAGGTGCATACCCTTCCAGACCCCAGCAGAGGGAACCACCATCCTGGCCAGTGCCATACTGGACAGTGGAACCCCGAGCGTCTGGGCTCAGGTGTTTTTATTGGTTCAGAACTCCTCAGGTGCAGATTATAAGCAATCAAACACCCTCCACAGAAATCCAACACCTGAAGACAACTATACAAAATGTCAAGATCTATGCGGCCTCTCACCCAACAGTGCATGAAACAATTATTTTGTACATAACTAAAAATAAACTTCCACAACATTTCCCCTGTATTAAAAATTGCTTTAGCTTTACAACACAATTTAACACTATACCAGCAAAACTATTTACAAGAGGAACAATCACAAGGATAGGATCAAATGTAACCAAACATCTATCAAGCTTTTCACAATGTGTTTGGACAGTAGAAAAACATTATCATTGTCCAAATATCTGGAATTCACTCATGATCTTCTGAGCTCCTCCAAAGGGCTTGGATTACTTCTGTAGCTCTGTACTCTATAGCACATACAGCTTGTCCTCCAGATTCCAGCTGGATTCCCTCCCCCTGTTGCTGCTGTTCTTGATGGTTGTCCCATGGCACTTGCATCTTCAGAACACTGGGATCTCTTATTGCAACTGGGCTGCACTTTCACCAATAGCCTCTCCTGGGCTTTCATCATATTTTCAAACCTCAACTTCTTTATATGACCCCTTCAATCTGGGCCTTCAATTACTACAGAAGCTTCACCCTCACTGTTGGCCTTTCCTGGCCACTCACAGTGCCAAGCCTCAGCAGCTTTCCATGACCCCTTCATGCCTTCAAAACTAGTACTACCTGGGTGACTCTTACAGTACTAAGTTCAGATATCAGCATGAGATACAACCTCAGCCAGCTCTGAAGACAGCTTCTGTGTGCTGATCCTGAGGAAACACTTTCCAGATTGTAAGATAGAGTCTGGTTTGCAGAAAAAGTAACTGGTCCTTGTCTGTAGGAAGAGTTCCCTCATGGGTGGAGTTTTCATCACCATCACCAGTATCTGGACCATTTGTAGTCAGGTTTTCAGGAAAAAAAAATCAGCGTTTCCATCTCCATGCCACTATTTTGTATTTGAGATTTCCAGCTATTCCCAGTTTTTAATAAAATATATAATAGAGTATTGTGAATCAAAGCTGTGAACACTGGAAATTGGTGTTTCCATTTAACTGTGTTTTGGTTTGCGTGCTTTGCTTCTGTGTTTTGGGTTTTATGGATAGATTATTGTCACTGGTGTTTGGTGGGGTTCTGTGGTGTGTGTGTGTGTGTGTGTGTGTGTGTGTGTGTGTGACAGGTTATCAGACTGGATAGCCTTGATTCCCCTCACAACTGCCTCAGTCTCTCAAGTGTTAGGGTTCTGCCACGAAAGCCCAGTTTAACTATGCTTTGGTGCTAAACATGCAGCCTCCCTCTGTTTTCCTTCCCTTGAATCCTTCCTTACCTACAGATTCCTCTGCCAAGACCACTCCTATTGCCAGCTCTTGGTACCCAATTACTCTGGGGAGCCCCACACTGTTTAAGGGTCCATTGTCACAATTTAGGGAATGCCTACACAGTCAGGAAGTGTCCTGTTTTAATTGAAAGCCAGTTCTTTGGGGGAAGTTCTCATTTTGGGGGAAAAACGGATCATGACTTTGCAGAAGTATGAAGTGGAAGAGCAAAGTTGCTTTCACAAACTGAAGTCTGATTTGAATTGCAAAACAGTAGTGGGTACCACTAATGGATATTCGGATATTCACCTTTTGTGGCTGGCTGATGCAGGATGCAGGGTCCCTGAAGGTGATTCTGGGATGCTCTAAGAGCCTCCAGGGGCCATAGGCCAGCAATGAAAGATGAAGTCTCTTCATCCAGTCACCCTTTACCAGCCTGTCGGAGCTGAGTGGGATGGATGTGGTGGGTACATAAGGAACACATGCAGGCATCAGCTGTCACATAGTCCTCCAAGCCTGCCAGAGAGGATGGCAAGGAACAATTCAGTAATTCTGAGCAAATTATGGAAAGGGACAGCTTGTGAAAACGTACATAAAGTTTGGAAAGACTGGGGGCTGTATTGTTCTTAGTCATAAACCGCTTTCTTAAGTTACTGTCCAAGGAACTGTTGCCAAGTAAAGATCCTGCCAGATGTCTTTATTGAATGAGAAAGATAAGATGTGATTATAGTTTATGGCTGTAGACAACCAGGCCACAAATGATTTAGAGGGCTTTCTTTTACAATGTTATTTTACTTACTATACAGATAATGAAATCATTATAGAAATCAGAGAAAAATATAAGGAAATAATAATCACTCACAATTTATTTCTCAGAATTAGTAACAACTAATACTGTAGTGTGATATCCATTTTAAAATCTGGTCCTTTTCACTAAGTGGCAGGCTTAAGCAGGTTTCTCTGTTAATTATTCTATGGAAATACTTTTAATGCATGCATGTTATTTCATTGTGTACATTTGATGTTTACCATTATCATTATTTATTCATGACATGCCAACCACATCACTGGACTTTTATATTTAAAATTTTATGAAACAGTAAATAGCATCAAGACAATCATCATTGTAGTAAGTCCCTGTATGTTTCTGAATGCTTCCTCAGCACTGAATCCAGGTCATAGGGTTGCTGGGGTCTGACACAAACATTTAGGACTTTCATTTTACATTTCCTGGTTGCTTCTATGACAGAGATTTCTTTTCCTTCTTTTTTTCTTTTAGGTAAGCGCTTTCAATTTAACTAATTAATTAATGTTTTTCTTCTTGAGTGTAATACATCCTGACCCCAGCCTCACCTCCCTCCATTTCTCCCAGCTCCCCCCATCTTCCCTCTCCCTCGGATATATCCCCTCCATCGCCTCTCACTTCCCTTCAGAAAAGAGCGGGCCCCTCCCAGGGTTACTAACCTGACAGGACTTAACAAAATGGAGCAAGTCTGGACACATGTCCCTATATCAAGGCTGGAGGAGGAAAAGGGCAGGTAAAGGGTTCAGAGACATTCTCCCACCCCAACTCCAGCTTTTAGGAGTTCTACAAGAACACCAAGCCAGACAACCTTAAGATAGACGTAGGGAACCATGTGCAGACCCGTGCGGGCTCTGTGAGCCCTAGGAGTCCTGGTCAGTTGACTCTGTGGGGGCTGTGCTCCTGGGGTCCTCAGCCCTTCTCATCCCCACGATCCCTCCTCATCCTCTTCCTCAGGGTTTCCTAAGCTCTGCCCAATGTTTGGCGGTGGGCCTTGGGATCTATTCCCATCAGCTGCTGGAGGGATCCTCTCTGAAGACACTTGGGCTAGGCGGCCATCTATTTTAACTAACTAATCTCCCGTCACAGTACAAGACAGGGGCTCTCCCGAGCCCTCCATCACCGAAGGTTTCTAAACGCTTCCATTTCTAATGGAACAAAACAGCATTGTTTTTGCTGCTAACTGCTTAGAATGATCGTGGGGTAAAAAAAAAAAAAAAAAAAAAAATTCATGCGATCCATATCCCTTTATTCTCTGTGGAGTTTCCTGAGTAAAATAATGTGAGTCTCTAGGCAGGATCAGGGCTAGAAAAAGGAGGGGCGAAGAGAAGGAAAGAAGAGGGGGAGGTGAGGGAGGGAAAGAGGAAACAGGGAAGGAACTTTGGACCAGCTGCCTTTGAGCAGGGAGAGCAAAGGCAGTAGCTGAGTTCAGTAATGCAGCTAATTACTGAACTGCTCGTTGCTACGGAGCTTCTCAGTTGCAGAACCACATCCATGTGCCAGGGGAGTGACACACCCGGATCTACAGGGAGTGCCCATCTTGGCATTCCCTTCGGACTGCTCTGCTATTTCTGTTTAAATCTTTTCCCAGATAGGGTACTGATGATGTCAGACGATTCCACCCAAGTCTAGGTTAGTAAAACAATGAGTTTATTGGGCTTGCTTACAGGAGAGCATGAGTGACCCCCCAAATAGCTGCATGTCTAAAGAGAGGATGACTTCTCTATGGCTATATATGCGGGCTTCCCCCTTCAGCTAACCTCCTACCCTCTAGGATCTCCTGAGCCCACCGTGTGCAGCCGGAGCAGAATGACTAGCAGCTGGGAGAGGTACAAGAGAAACTGGCTGAAATCTCAGGTGAGGATCTTGAGGGTCTCTTGCGGCCATTCACATATGCTCTGACTAGGGTAGCAATGGTTGCTAGGCTCAGAGGGCAGCTCCCCACAATGCTAACCTTTGTCTTTTATGATAAAACTCTTGTCACAGAATAGTAATATCCTGATTCTGTGCATTACTTTAGTGAATTACAAACCTGAGGGATCTTAAGAACTCCCAAATTTAAAGCCAATTTGAAATGCAAGTGGCTGGGGAGCTCCCTTAAATGTGGCTGGCAGCTGGAATTAAGGAAGTCATGTGAAGGCTAGAACCTTTACCTTGTGCCTCTGACTTGTATTGTCCTATTGAAGAAGGCCTTGGGGTTGGGGCACAGAAGGACCTGTGATAAATGACGCTGCCTTTGGGGTGGAGGGTGGGGGGTCACACGTTACTTTGGTAGGGATCCTTGATGTTAATCAGTGGCAGCAGGCTCCAAACAAAACTCTGAATCTGTGCTGCACACCTTAGCTGTAGTAGATGTAAGGATCCAGAGTGAATTCTGGAAAAATCAGGTGCTGCAGTGAGAAGACCCAGAGATCTGGCGGCTGGGAGTGATGACAGATACTAATCCATTCTTTAAGGTTTGCAGGTAAGAAACCTAGTGATTAAAGTAACACTGCACTAGGAGGCACTCCGTCTAGGGCTGATGGATCACAGCGCTACCAGGACACAAAAGCAGTCCACAGAGGCCGATGATCCTGCCTCTACCTTCCTCAGGCCCTGGTGTGAGCCACAGCTGTCCACAGCATTCTTCAGACATTGGCTCCATGTGAGCAATGCTGAGAAACGCAGTTCCCAGCCTCACACCAAGTTCTCTGAAATCAGAACCTGCACTTTCACAAACTTCCCTAGTGATTCTTGGGTGCATCAAGCTTTGAAAACATTGAACCAAAAACACACCACCTGCCACCCCAAATGATGATTTGAAATATCAAAAGAAGCAGCCAGCTATACATGGAAAAATTAAAGAAAAATATTTTCCCCTTAGGGAATTTTAAAAAGACAGTTTATTTTCTCCTGATAATTATAAGCAGGATGTATTCATTTGAACCGGAATGAAAGAGAAGGGACGTTTGGGAGCTATTGCCACATATGGTGGATTTGTGGTTGGGACAAAGAAGCAGTAGCTCCCACCCACCCATTCATGTTTTGTTAAGAGCCATCATTTCCCTTTCTGACATCCCAACTCGAAGGAAATGCTTGCAATTAAAAATCACCAAGCACCCGGACATCTCACACAGTGTGCTGAGAGGGGACCAAGTCGGGAGAGAGTCGGCTGACCAACTTAGAGGAGCAGACAAGCCTGCAACATGGGTCCCCAGGAAGCAGACTCGACCCTCAGTTCTCAGGCACCTCTGTTGGCCCCTTGCACAGTTAGATTAGACTTTGGTTATCTGCAAACAGTTCACAAAGATGAAAACAAAAGATACGTTGGGGAGGAAGCTACCATCTATTGCTTCCAAAATTAAAATAGTTTTATTGGTTGTCTTATGATTATGACATTGACTCTTATTGCAGTCAGAATGGCCAAGATCAACAAAACAAATTAAAGCTCATGCTAGCAAGGATGTGCAGAAAGGAGAACACTAATTCACTGCTGGTGGGGGTGTAAACTTACAGTCACTATGGAAATCATTGTGGTGGTTCCTCAGGAAGCTGGGAATAGATCTACTTCAAGATCAAGCTATACCTCTTCTGGGCATATACCCAAAGTCTCTATATCCTATTGCAGAGATACATGCTCATCCATGTTCACTGCTACTCTATTCATAATAGCCAGACATCGGAAACAGAGTAGATGCCCATCAACTGGTGAATGGATAATGAAAATGCTGAACATTTACACAAAGGGATATTATTCAGCTGTTAAGAGAAATGAAATTATGAAATACACAGGTAGATGGATGGAGCTAGAAGAAATTAACCTGAGTAGGTAACCAAGATCCCCAAAGACAAATATTATATGTTTTCTCTTATATGTGTATTTTAGCACTTGCGCTTTCAATATGTATGCTTATAAGCCAAATAACCACCGTGATCAGGTACCTAGTAAAGGAGTAGGGGGAAGAAGAAGATCTCCCAAGGAAGGGGAAATAGAGCATAATGTTATGAAGAGACAAAGGGGAAACTGGAATCGGAGGATTAAATAGGTGGGAAATGGGAAAGGAGGATAAAGGGGGAATATGGGGAGGGACGACAAACTCTGATGAGAAGCTATATGGAAACCAGCCACTGTAGAAGCTTCCTAAAACATACATATACAAAAGGGATCTAAATGGAGATGCCAGATAATAGGAGAGACAATGCCCCAACTAGACATCTTATGCTATTAAGTAAAATCTTCAGTGTCAGGAATGGGTTACAATTTGTTGAGTCGTTGGGTCTCATGGAACCCCCCATCCCCAAACATCACAGGCTATTTCCAAGGCTATTGGTTACCTAATGGTAAGGTCCTGTTTGTGAAGACACACTTATTTATGTCATCAAACCAAAGAAGCTGAGCTGAAACCTAACTAGAAGCTTCAGCCTACTGACTAGTGTTCAGGGTACTGGAAGGTACACTGGATGCTACTGGAAAAGTAGTCACCAGCATCACCCAGCTATGAATTCTGTGACCTACAGTGGCAACCTGCCTGAAAGATATCCTGGTGCAATGATGGCACAAATATTATGGGAGTAACCAACTATTTTCTGATTAGATTTAAGGTCCTCTCCATGAGATGGAGACCATACTTGACAATGCTGAAGTGATCAAGAACCTGAGACAAGAAAGGTCATGAGCATGAGCCTAGGGGGAAGCTTACTATTATTATTCTGCTAAAGGAACATAGCAATAAAATGATTCAGAATGACCTATTGCTATTCCCATAGATCCATGCCTCACTCAACCCAATCAAAGAAGCTTCTTGAAGTAGATAGGAATGAACACAGAAACCCACAACTGGACAGTGTGCAGAGAATGGGAGATTTTGGAGCATTCAGTCCTAAATGGGATGTGTTCACCCCTCAAGGCTTAGGGACCTATGCAGAAGAAAAAGCAGAAAAATTGTAAGAACCAGATGTGATGGGTAAGTCCAAGAAAACAGCATCTTCCAGACACAATAGGACTGATGCATGTATGGGCTCACAGAGACTATGGCTCCCCTCACAAGTCTGTACCTGTTCAAGTTAGATGGGGTCCCAGCACCGAGAGGGAGAAGTAGACATAAAGTCCCACCCCTAATCAAGAAGCTATCTTCAATTGATAGCTGCTAGCAAAGATAGAGATCAGTTGACTCCATTGGAGTCTCACTGGGTCTATCGACCACACTCCAGCCAACGCTAAATGAACTCAGTGCTCTCTTTGTGTACCTTTGTTTTATTTTGCTTTGTTTTGTTTTTTTTTGTGTGTGTGTCTTATTGGTCTTTGGCTTATTTGTTTTTTTCTTGTTTTGATTTTCATTTTTGTGTTTTTGTGGGTTTTGTGTATGTGTGTTTCTTATGTTTTGTTTCTGTTTCATGTTTTGTTTTCATGTTTGATAGAGAGAGAAAGGGAAAAAGAAATTCAAGATGGATATGTAACAAGGTGGGGAGGATCTGAGAAGAAGTGGTGGAGAAGAAAACACGATCAAAATATATTGTATAAAATTATTAAAATAAGTACAGTCACCGTATCTCAGAGTTAGGATCTGGCTCAGTATACTTCAGAGCTGTTGTGGAAGTTTATTTTTAGTTATGTATAAAGTAATTGTTTTGTGTACTGTTGGGTAAGCAGCTGCTCAGGTTTTGCCATTTTGTATTGTCTGCAGGTGTTGGATTTTTGTGGGTGATATTTGATTGTTAATGATCTGTGCATGCTATCGGTAGAACACCCGAGGAGTTCTGGATCAATAAAACACTTGAGCTCAGATGCTTGGGATTCCACTGTCCAGTATGGCACTTGCCACAATGGTGGTTCCCTCTGCTGAGATCTAGCAGAGTTTCTAACTATGAATATGACACCATATCATCCTTGGTGAGCCACCACAGCAGTGTACTGCTACAGAGAGCCTCTGTAGGGCAGTTCATAAAGTCTTCCAGGCCTTCACCAGCACTCTGAGTGGTTTCTTAGACTTTATCATAGTTTATTGTCTATAGGGATGCCATTTTCATGTATGTCAGGTTAGGAAATGATACCTATGTGCCAGATCAGGAGCCTTGGGCTGACAATTACAGTTAGGGTTGGGAAAGGGACCACTGCATTTCTGCAGGTTCATGGTAGGGATCCTGAGTATGAAGAGTCTGCAAAAGCAAAGCCCATATTGTACACACACACACACACACACACACACACACACACACACACATACACACACACTCTGGCATGGTAGAAAAGAAAATAGTGGCATAAACATTCTAGAAAGTCAGATTGTTGGGAGCATAAGATGTGTTGGAATTTTTCAGTGTGTAGTTTAGGGTCAGCTGGAAAGGATCCAAGACACTTTTCAATCTGGGAAAGGTCAGAGAGAGAGAAAGGCATGAGAATGCCCTTAGCTTCGGTGGCCTTGGCCAGGGTGGCTGGTAGCAGGAAAGTCCATAAAAAGTTGAGAGAGCTGGTCTTTGGGAAAGTAGTCGGTGGGAAAAGGCTGGGGCTTGAGAGGGGTGGCAAAGAGGGCTGTCGGAAGCAGAAGAAGGGAGGCGGCAGAGGGGGGAGGAATCTCGTGCTTCTCAGCAGCCATCAGAAGAGAGAAAACATAGGAGTTGCTTGGAGTGAGTGGAAGCCTTGGGTCAGCTGTGAAGGGAAACAGAACACAGGCCTAGGTGTATCATGATGGAGGATCCTGGAAAGAAGAAGGAAAGCGTGGCTCTGGGAGGGTTAGGGAAGAAGTGACTTCAGAGAGAGTCTGAGTAGGACTGAAGGAGTGTAGGCTGGAGCCAAGTGACCTATGGGGAAAAGTATTAATTTTTAGAGTTAATATTGTTCTCAAGATGAATAACTTTAATGTGTGAAGAAGGCAACCAAGGAGAACTATGTAGGTGAGCAAGTCCGAGTGGCACTCCTCAGAGAGTCTGGTGAGCCAACCAGGTCAGGGAGCAAAGCAATCGCACACCTTCCTCCTTTAGGTTCCGTTTTGGAAGTGTGGTCAGGCCACTGTGGTAGACTGAGGCCATGCTTCTGTTGCAAGACTCAGCTGGTCCGGGGAAAGCCCGGAAGAGCTCTTGATATAGTACTAGGGAATATGGTTTATGGTCAGCAGGATTGGCAGGGGTCCTTCCTGGTGGGAGACTCACCAGATGAACAAAATTCCAGTGCTGGAGAACAGCAAAAGCCCTAGTGTTGGAGAAGAGCAAGACCCTGGTAAAAGGGCGAAATGCCTGGTAGTGATGGGAGCTAGGAGTCCTGGGAATGATAATGGATGTAGAGGGCATGGTGGTAAAGGTAGGAAAACCTCCCACAGTGTGACCAGTCTCAATGATATCACTCACTCCTGGGTTTCAATACCAGCTGTGACATTTTATGTCTAGAGAGAAGAGGTACAAGGGAGAGGTGCTGAGTTGATTCAACCTTCAGGTAAGAGGTTGGTTTTGCAGTCAGCCCTCTGAGACAAAGCAAAGTATTTTCTTTTAAGATTCCTTAGGGCCAAGTTAATATGCTATGTGCTATGTGACAGGGATGGGGGCAAGGAGCATGCATGACTTATGCTGTGTGACAAGAATCACTCTTCTGGGTATGGGAGTGAGGACTGGTTAATGAGTGACCCATATTACACAGGGGTCTCTTGTCCCTCCTGTGGTTAGCTGGCCATTTAGTGCCTAGTTACCTGTAAAGCCCAGACTTCTTCTTACAAAGTATAGCATTTACATTGGTATTTTCCTTTGGAATATAAATAAATGCTCAGCTTCTACTAAACCAGGAGCTAAGAATGCCATAGGCAGCATCCAAAGCAGTAGCCGAAATCTCACAGCAAAGTGTTTTGATTTACAATTTTTGCATGGCCGTCTCTTAGTTTCCTTTTCACTTCTCTCTCTCTCTCTCTCTCTCTCTCTCTCTCTCTCACACACACACACACACACACACACACACACACCCCTAGAGTCTGCATACAGGAGAAAACTCACTATTAGTCTTCCTGGAATAAGATGATTTCCAGTTCCATCCATTTTCCTGAAATGCTATGATTTGTGTATATGTGTCACATTTTCTCTATCCATTCATGTGTTGGTAAGCACTTAGGTTGGCTCCATTTCTTAGGTCTTCTGAATAGTACAGTAGTAAACATGGGTATGAGAATGTCTCTGTGGTATACTGACCTGGAGTTGGTTGAGCATATACCCACGCGTGCTACAGCTGGGTCATATGCTAGTTCTGGTTTTACTGTTTGAGGAAAGCTACACCTTGGCTTTCAGATGTAAACTAACCAGCTTACATTCCTACCAACATCATGAAAGATTCATCTTTCCTCCACATTTTAGGACTGTTTTATTCTATTTCTGTGAAGAACATATTTGCAGTTTTGATGGTGATTAAACTGAATTTATATGTGGCTTTTGGTAATATAAGCCATTGTTATAATACTGATTCTGCCTATCCATGTGTATAAAATATTTATTATCTTCTTAAATTTCTTTCTTTAGTGCTGGAAAATTTTCATTATCAAGCCTTTCACCTCCTTGGTTGGCTTTATTCCTAGGTATTTTATTCTATTACTGTTTGAAGCAATTATGAATGGGATTTCTGATCCCTAGCCTAATTTCTTTCTCAGCAGTGTGATATCAGTATACAGAAAGACTTCCATAAACAAGAATTACAGTTCCTCCTTCTCAAAGTCGCTTGTGTTGTTTGGGATCCTCTGTGGTTCTTTATGAAATTTTGGATACTTTTTTTCCCCAATTTTTGTGGGACACGCTCTTGGAATTTTTTTAGGAATCATGCTAAAGCTATAGAATGAACACTATCTTTGAGATGGATTCATCCAACTATTGATTGAAATATTTTGGGGAAAGTGACAGCTGGACACGTACTCTTTTGCTGTTGCTGTCGTCATGCCCTAATCAATACCGAACAGACAATATCCACTTGCACTACGTTACATGTTATAAGTTAGTGATTTCAAGCATAAGGAGGATGCTTGCTCCATTTGTACTCTGTATCATTCTATAGAAGTGACTTGTGCACCTACAGATTTTGGCATCCTGGAACCAGCACCTCTTAGATGACTGAAGAACAGCTCTCTAAGGCAGTGTGCCAATTTTAACATACACTCTTTCATTTGACCGAATTCTGCCAACTCTAAGAAACGCAGGCACTGGGAGGGGTTAAGTGAGAGTGGTGAAGGTGCCTCAGAGAAGCTGCCCTGAGATTTGAATCTTCCAGGACGACACCAAGCAGACGAGATGCAAAGGCATCATTCAGCTGGGCTGGCACACTCCAAGGTGACAAGTTAGTCCCCTCAATCAGGACCTTGAGGGGACCCTGGCGCATTCTCAGGGACTCAGCCTTAGAGAAGCCCATTCTTCCCACTGAACACAGCTGTCGTCCTGCCCCCACAAAGTTGTCACCAGCAGACAGTGAGCTTGAATTAACATTGACTTTGGAACCTGTGCTTTGTGCCAAGTATTGACAGCAGTAGTGGCATTTCTCTGGCAACCAGCTTCTCTGTTTGGACTGGCTCTGCGGTCCTCTCTGTTTGGAGCCTCTACCTGGGGCTTCTTTCTCCTTCTTCTGAACTCTTGCCAGCCACCATGTTGGCCTCATCTAGTGGTGATGTCTTTTCCTCCTTCAAGTCTTCTGACCCTGGCCCAAAGTCAGCTTGCCTTCATTCTACTCCCTTGGCATGAGTTTGGCTCAGTCCCCTGGTCTGGCAGTCAGTCCCGCAGCAAAGTATCCTCAGTTCTCAGAATTCTCAGCTGTGGTCCTGAGAGCTCTGCCCTTCTCCTTGACTCCAGTTACTTCTCCCTGCATCGAGGCTATGATAGCCCTGCCCATTCCATTTTAATTGATCAGACATGTCTTCCTGCCTAGAAGAAAAGTGGTGATTCGGGCTATTTTCACTACACACAGAGGAACGAAGAAAAAGCATCAAAAATCTCACATGAACCCATGAACACAAAACAGACAAAAATGTGGCCCTTGTGTTCATCAGAGGACAAAACCTGGGGTTAAGGGCAGAAAGCAAATGCTACCTTCAGTGTCTCTTTCCTATGCTGTGAGAACTAGGTTTGAGGTGCCCGTTTAGGACCAAAAAAAAAAAAAGTCATAGAATTCTTGGTGACATTTCAAGATTCCTTAAAACAAGCAAATGAGGGGGAAAAAACACCCCAACAACCTAACAACAAACAAAATGTAACCCCAGTCAAACACACTCTCTCTCTCCACCCTACCATCCTCCTTCTCTGAACCCTGCCAGCCCTCTCTCCCTTTCCTCAGCCTCGCACCCTCTGTATTTCTGCAGACTCTAATTACTGGCTCCCTGCAGGGTGGAGTAAGAACTCTCCTCTTCTGAGGCAAAGAATGACCTAACTGAACTGTGAGAGCCACTCTGCGGGGCTCACTGGTAGAGGAAGCACTTGGAAGACAGACCATGGGCCCTAAGAAAGGAAAATACAATAACTTAGTTCTGGGTGGCTTTGATGGGGATCTGAGAATGTGAGCTCCAAATAGGCTGTCAACTTGGGTGAAGACTCAAAGGGACCATCTTATGTAAGGTTGTCCCAAGAACTGTGTGTGTGGTCAATTTTTACCTTTCTCTTTGCTCTTCTCTTTGCTTTCTCATGTGCTTATGGCTTACCTGTGCCCACATCAGTGTTTGTGTGGGGGGCCAAGGATGCAGAAGTCAGCTCCATCTCATCCTTACTTTCTGCCACATGACAGGCAACTTTCCTAATGCATCAAGTATAGCTTTAGCTTGTTCTTCAGAACAACTGAAAGACAGTGACATGGCAGGTGAAGTGAGCTGCCGAGGGTTCTGGGAGGGAAAGAGTGGATGCTGCTTCCAAGCTACACGCTGCCTATAGATCCTTGCACGTGCTGGCCTTCCTAGGGCTCTTGTGGGCCTGTAGCCATCGACAGTGATAGAGTGACTGACCTGAGAGAACACATCCTCCTCTGAAGCACGTGTCTTAGGCTGTCCACAGCGGCTTGTCGAAAGACCGTTGCCAGAATTCCACTGCTAATGAGGAAATATGCTTTGAAATACAGTGGGATGACGCTGAAAGGGACTGTGGCAGGCACTGGATCTAAGAGTGTTCAGAATATCATCCCTAGTGGCCGAACTGATTTAGTAACAGATAGTGACAGAGTGAAATGTCACAGGTGTGACAAGAGAGAGGAGCACCGAACTGTGAGAAAGCACGATAAGACCAGTGTGTCTAAATGCTGTCAAAAGGCTTTTCTACAGGGTGCCGGGTGACTGTGACCTGGCAGACGGGCAGGATGAGGCAGGAAGTGCGCTCCATAACACATCATAGAGAGGGCTGACAAGGAATCACAAATGCCTAGAGCATCAACAGCAGTGGGGCAGGTTAAGCTCAGGTTGGGTGTTGTCATAGTACAACCCCCTATCCCTACCCTGTAAAATCTTCTCCAGGACCAAAGAAGGACAGCTTTCAAGATCCTTGTGGAGGGAAAGCCATCAACAAGTGACATAAAAATACAGCTGGTTCCATTAGGAATGTTCGTAAGCACGACCCGGAGCCCTGAGGTGACATGCTGTAGAGGTGAGCACAGCTGTCTTCTGACTGGAGCCTCGGGATTGCCACCCACAGAGAAGCAGCCCAGTGCCCTGTGACCTAAACCTCTGACTAGGAGAGAACCTGGATCAGCTAGAGTTTCATGACATTGATTCTGCATGGTCCCTATTTGCACAGCAGAGATTACACACCTGGTGATTATGCATATAAACAGCTTATGCTAACCTCCCCAAAATGGATCCAAGCAAATCTGGGGCTGTACTCCTTATCGAATTTGGTTGTGGCCACTAGACTAGTAACCGTCTATTTGTCTTTCTTCTTAGCTACTCTCAATACACTGTTGTTCTTTTTGTTTGTTTGTTGTTTTTAAATTCCTGTCTAAAGAGTGAATTCTTCACTGCCCAAGGATTAATACACACGTGATTTCAGGCCTCAAGTGAATACAAGAGTAGAAGAGTTGGAACCGTGAAAAGTCGAGTTAGGAAAGGGAAGTGAGGGATAAGACGTGAGAAAGGGAGAGGAGAAAGTGATAAATGGGAGAAACGTGAGCTTCTCACGTAGAGCGATTTGATTGGTCGTTTTCATGGGCCTCATGTGACACTGACTGATTCAGGCTGGGGACTGGGAGATTTAAGTTGAGGCAGCTGCTCAACAAGGATTGCTTGTTGGGGGCACCTGTACCCCTTGAGCTGGCTCTCTCTTGCTTGCAGCTGGGACTCTGGGCTAGGGAGACCACCAGCCCTGTTCTACAGCCTGAACACACACTCGCTTCTTCAGAGTCTGAGATTGGAGGCTGGTTAATGGTCGCTTAGCATAGTTTATAGCACAACTAAATTTTTATCTTCTACTCATTATTCTTATTATTTTAGAATTAAGAGAAAAATGCCTCATTAACATCTTTAGAGAAATTATCCAAAACTTGGAAATAAGGCGAAAGAATGACTGTCATCCATTCAGAGCCACCCCAGAGCTTCATCTGACTGGCTGAGCCGGGAGCTATGTGTGGGAATGAACCCTTGTTTGGCATGGTACTTAAGATGGTGTATGACATAGCATCTACAAAGAACGTGCTGTCCTGTGTGTCTGTGTTGCACAGTTACGTGTTTGCTGTGTGTACTTTACAGTGTAGCACTTCCTTGCCACTGAGCCTCATAAACTCAGTGAATTTTGCCTCCTGTTAAATTCTGAGGAATCTGCCGTTTTTTATTAGGCTCTGTTTCTGAGGACTTGGTGTTGACTTCCATTATTATTTGGACAAGTTACTCGGCTAAAAGAACCTATTTCTTGTCCAACAATAATTAGGGGACTAAAATTAGTCCAAAGACATGCTATTTACTTGAATCTCTTTATAGGGCTGTTACAGGGACACAAGGGCAGAAGCAAATGTCTTTTAACATCCAAAAAGAGGGGTTGAAATGCAATACATCTCTCTACCTTCCCATATGCCTGCAAATTGGATTAGTCCGAGATCATGTATTTGAAGCATCCTTTTGAAGAGAGCCATAATTTCTCTCAGGCACAAGCAGGAGTCAGAGGTGAAATTTTATTTGAGTCCACGTACTCCCGCCACAGTGACTGATTCGGGGAATGAAGAGTGTAAACTGGCCATTGGCTCAGGGGTTCTGGGTACAACCTGCACTCTGGACTATGATAACAAACTTTCTGACAGCAAATGAATGCAGCGACATTTGTGCAAAATCCAGCCAACCACCTGGACTGTCCATATTGGTGTGGAGGGTTTACCTGGATCATTGATGGTTTCAGAGAAGTTTTTTTTGGTGTATCATGCCCATGTTGATGATTAAAAATGCCAATTTTGATCTCCTTATCATTGAACTGACCAGATATTGGAGTGAGGTGTGGCCAAAATTACAGCATGGCTGTAACTTGTCCAGGTGTAGTTTCTTCATTATAACCTGGGAGTGAGGATTGTACTGTAGACTGTGTGTCTCTCAGAATTCTTATGTTGAAACCCAATCCTCAACGTGATGGTAGTAGAAGGTGGAGCTCAAGCTCTGGGTGGGTGATTGGATCGTGGGAGTGATGCCCTTCTGAATGGGATAAAAGAGAGCATCTCACACATTTTGCCATGTGAGGACATAGTAAGGTGCCCTCTGTGAGCCTGACCACACACCACATATGCCAGCATGTGTGTGGGAAATCTTCGACTTCCCAGCCCGTGGAACTGTGAAAATAATTTTTTTTTGTTTTATATAATCACCCAGTCTATGGTATTTTGTTATAGTAACGCCAATGGCCCAAGGCACATACCCACCTTACTCCCCTCTAATGAGACACACGAAGAAGAATGAAAGGTTAACACCTCACAATTGAGTAGGAAAAGTACTACAAAAGTTCCCACTCGTGGAGAAAGCAGAGGGAATGTTTCAGTAGCCACTGACCCACATCAGTGACAGGCCTGAGGCTCTGCCCTGAAACTGCTGGGAGCCACTTCCTTGGTCATCTGAAGTGCATGCTGGGAACACACTATTCTTTGAGGTACTAGAACTTTCACAGAACTTCCATTCAGTTCCATGTACCAGAAACAATGCCCTCTATATTCTTTTCCAGGTGTACTCTTTGCCTCCCAACCCCTGTATTCACTGGGGCTGGGCATGCCACAACCAGTTATTCTCTGTATTTTGACCAGTTGTGGTTTTCTGTGATGGTTGCCATATGCTGCAAAGGAGACCTTATTTGCTGAGAGGTGGGAATTACACTTATCGCTGGGTACAAGAACGCATATTTAGGATGAAGTTAGAAATTATGTTGGTCCAGTAACATGGTGGTAATAGGCTCTCCTCTGAGATCCATGACCTCTCTAGCTTCCGGGAGTTGGCTAGATTTCCAGTACCAGGCATGATTTCCCAACTGTTGATTAGGCCAATTAGATAGCTGTTGGTTACCACCAAGTTATGAATGCCACCATTACACTTTAGGAGTATCTTCCAGAGCTGGTCACTGTTGTGGCTCATAGGGATATAACTGGGTAGGGCTATTGATTGCACAGCATCTTCTGATGTTATAAAAGCTAGTCCTCAGGGAGGAGGCTTTCAGGTCAGACCTGTGGCTGAAGTACGTGATGTCTTCAGTACACGGTGTCTTCAGCAATAGGAGGCAGCCAGTGGCAACAGCACTAGGAACTTATGCTGTTTGGGAAGTCTCTTGGATTCCCTGGCCAACAATGTAGAAAAAGACTTCTCATGCTTGGCTCTAGGTTTCTTGTTAGATGGTTTATGACTCTT
Source organism: Cricetomys ansorgei (assembly GCA_026225945.1). Lineage (NCBI taxonomy): Eukaryota > Metazoa > Chordata > Mammalia > Rodentia > Nesomyidae > Cricetomys > Cricetomys ansorgei. The sequence continues at coordinate 31,248,576 of JAMJFZ010003875.1, read as the reverse complement.
TCTGGGAGTACTGTCAGCCCAAGTGGCATATGATATAACTTCATTTAATATATATACATATGTGTGTGTATGTGTGTGTATGTATATATGTATATGTATATATATATATATATATATATATATTTAATGTATATTTGTGTGTATACACATATAAGTACTATATGTAATTTTAGGTAAACATAAATAATGTTTTTTAAAGCTTTCCAGGCATTTTTAGTGTGTTTGTTTTTCCTCTCTCCGTATCCTTCTGTGTACATCTCCCTCCCCACTTCCCAGTTAGGGCTCCCTTCCTATTTATCACATTCCCTGCATCCATCACTAGGATCCTGCTGTTCTCCTCATTCGTGACACAGTTTTAGTTTTTAAAATATGGTCATATCCCATTTCTGGTACAATCTTTTCTACGGAGTAGACTGTAATAACAAAAATACTCAAATATGTAATGACACAACTCTTGGGCGTTTTATTTCCCAGAGACAGAGTAGTCCAAGGATATTTCAGATTGGCAGGGAGGTGTGTGTGTGTGTGTGTGTGTGTGTGTGTGTACGTGCATGCATGCATGTGCATGCGCCTTTAACAGTCACTTTAGTGTTTAGTGTTTCTCATGCGGCCATCATGCTCGTCTGGGCGGGTGGGGCATCATCAGCTCAGCTCAGTCAGAAGAGGATCACACGTGGGAGGTTTTGATGGGACAGGTCTGGAGGTGGCACACAGCAATGAAACTAACCTTCCATTGGCTGAAATTCGTCATGTGGCCATAATAGCAGCAAGGGAAGCCTGGAAGCATAGTGCACCCAGGAAGAAGTGAACAATGAGCTGTGTCTACTGTGTGCACATTTCTGAGATATCACACCCTAATGTGGAAATTCTGGCCTCACAAGTTTGTATGGAGGAGAAAGTGACACCGAGTTAGGGGAAAACACTTGGAAATGATATTGCCTAGCTGAAACACCCCGCAGGTTAGTGTATTGCACTGTAGATGAGCGCATGGGCTGGGTAACTATTCCTCTTGCTTTAGAGTATTCCTTTATGGGAATAAGTGCCTCACCATCATCAGAAGATAGCTTACAGATGTCTGTTTACACATATGTATGCACACTTTACACCTATAAGAGAATTTCCTGCTGTCATGAGAAGATGAAGTTTATATTGACATTGAGACAGAATGTGTCAGCCTTTTGCAAGACAGCTTTGACAGTAATGTGATGGCTAAGTCATTGCCAGATATTCTGTTTACTATAAAATTATGAGCTACATCTTCATGTCTATCCTGTGTCTCTTAATAGAGAGCCTCATGATAGAATACAACTCCATGAGGAGCTGGTTTCAGTGAATTCTGGGGAGCACTGCACCCCAGTGCGTTCCTGTTTCAAGATGAGTTCAGGAGGTGTGGAGATAGAGGGATGTCTTCTATTAGTTTTTTGGGATAAAAAATATGTCTTAGTTAGGGTTACTATTGCTGTGATGAAACACCACGATGGAAGTTTGGCGAGGAAAGGGTTTATTTCACTCACAGTACTATAGAAGATTTCATCATCAAAAGTAGTGAGGGCAGAAACTCAAGCAGAGCAGGAACCTGGAGGTAAGAGCTGATGCAGAGGCCATGGAGGGCTGCTGCTTACTGGCTTGCTCATCATAGCTTGATCACCTTGCTTTCTTATAGAACCCAGGACCACCAGGCCAAGGATGGCACCACCCACAGTGATCTGGATCCTCTTCCATTAATAACTAATTAAGAAATGCCCAACAGCCAGATATTATGGAGACATCTTCTCAGTTGATAGTCCCTTCTTTCAGATAATTCTAGCTGTGTCAAATTGACACAAAACTAGCTAGCACAAGAGGCAAGCCTGATCTTTGAAGATCTTTTAGGAATTTGTATATCTAGTGGTGGTAAAGATGAGATTTACTGGGAGAAAAATTTTCCCTCTGTCCCCTTTGCTGGTAGACAATGATTTGCTTTTTGATGAACTCTCCTTTTTTGAAGAGTAAAAAAAGACTTGGTGGCATGCAAAGTCATATGTAAAGGATGGATCTTTCATTCTTTTAATTATGAAACAAAACATTCACTTAGTCATCTGGCTCTTCTTGTTTATATTAACACGTAAACCTTTGACTACCTTCCAAGATCAAAATGGTGTGTGCATATGTGTATGTGCACATGTGTGTACACATGTGTGTGTCTTCATGTGTATGGACACATGCATGTACAAGTAAATGTGTGTTCATGTGTGTGCACATTTGTGCATGTATGTGCTTGTATGTGTGTGTACATGTATATGCATGCATGATTCTAAATTATCTGGGATTCTTCTCTGTCTTTCCTTGAGGTCTTTCCAGGGTAAAGAAAATAGTATCTATCTTCAATCGATTCTCTCTCTCTCCTCTGCCCCCTTTCTCCCTCCCCTCTCTCTCCTTACCACTCCAAAGTCTTGCTAGCTTCAAACTTGTTACAACTTGTCATCCTCCTGCCCCAGTTACCCCATATTGCCTATATTGGGATTAAAGGAATTTTGTTCCATGCTCAGCTCTTTTTCTTAATTTTTTCTTTAAAAAGTTATGTGTGTGTGTGTGTGAGAGAGAGAGAGAGAGAGAGAGAGAGAGAGAGAGAGAGAGAAAGAGAGAGAGAGAGAGAGAAGAGAGAGAGAGAGAGAGAGAGAGAGAGAGAGAGAGAGAGAGAGAGAGAGAGAGAGAGAGAGGTGGGAGGTTAGTTTTTAAACCTGGACTTTCTGGTGTAGTTTATAGATTTGTGCTGATGATAAACCTTTCTCTGAAAATGATGGTCCTTTGGCTTTCATAAGGTTCTAAAAGGAGTCCGTGATCCTAGATGGGTAGATCCATGATTCAGTACTGAAGACAACAATGGAATCACTGCTTGTCTCTACTTAAAAATGGACCACCCTGCTGCTTATTCAGTGTCCTCCCTAAGGGCTTCTGATATAGCTTTCCAACTGGCCAACAGTGTCCCATCTCTCTGCCTTTCTTTCCTTCCTTTTTCTCTTGTTTCAAAAATACCGATTATCAGTCTCCTTCTTAGTCCTCCATTGTGTCCAGGGCTACAAAATGTGGGAACTAAACCAACCGTTTTTCTTGTTTAGCCTGCTTCCTGTCTCTATGTCACATCAACTATTTTTTTTTCCATGAGTAAAATATTGACATGTTGGGCCATTCTAGAATCCATGTGATTCCAGGCCTTCTACATACCCTGCAGTGACATCCCAGCAGCGTTTTTATGAAAGTCCCCATCCCCATCATCATGAACAATCAGCATTAGTAATTATAACATTCTGTGTTGTTAAATGTACTGGTGCTTCTGCACATTTCCCAAAGTGTTGTCTGAGCCTTACAATACTTCTGGAAGCAAGCAGAAGAGAGCCTTCCTGTGTTTTCAAAGATGATACCATAGAACAGAACCTGAAGGGTTAAGTGCCTGGCACACAGTCCCAAGTAAGTCAGAGGCACAGCCAAGAATAGAACAGAGGCTTAAATATCCCTTGCTGCTTCCTGCCACACTATACCTTTGTGTACATTTTTTTTGATGAAGAGTCAGATATTATTTTAAGGTACTTCAGGGCCCTTAACTGACATTTAGTTTTAATTATGCCACTGGCAAACTAATTCTATTCTGGTTGCCAAAAGGAGATCTCCCACTTAAGTTACTATGGAGGAAAGTTCTGGAATTGGGTTTTTTATTAGATTGGCTAAAGATCAATCAGACATAACTACATGTGAATTTTTAAAACTCTATTTTATAGGCAAATAGAGCTGGCTTTTACCCCTGTGCACTGTAGTTACTGATCATCTTCTATTCTCAACTTTTTTCCTCTTTTTATTTTGCTGATCTACTTAGCCAGAGGGTCAATGTTTTATGGATCAGAGACTTAGATTATTGCATTCATTTTGTTATGTAGAAAATCCAGCATCAAGAGCAAAGGCACCTTTGTATCTTCTGTTTCCTACTCCATGCTTGGCAGAGACAAACCTCTGACACTAGGCTGAGCTTGGAATAGTATGGAGTTCACTTTAAGAGCTCTGAACCCAGAGAAGGAAGAAAAATAAACCCTAACATTAAAATACCCATAGTGTGTGGTGTCTCTGAACTGATGAAAGGTTGTCTATGCTTCTTTTCCTGTCAGTGTGATAAAACAACATGACTAAAGCAACTTAAGGGGAAGGGATTTATTTTAGCTCTCAGTTCCAGGTTATAGTGCATCATAGCAGGGAAGTCACAGTAGCAGGAGCTTGAGAGAGCTGGCCACACCACATCCATATCAGGACCAGAGAGCAATGAATGCAGGTAGGTATGCTTTTAGGTCACTTTCTCTATTTTATACGTTTCAGGATCCCAGTAGAAAATGGTACCACCCACAGTGGGCAAGTCTTCCCATTTAATTAACATAACCAAGATAATCACCCACAGATTCTCAGAAACTCATCTCTCAGGTAAGTCTAGATTTTTGTCAAGTTGAAAACACAATCACAGAGGTGGAAAAAGCCCCACACTCACTATGATTAAGGCAAACTATCATCTGTGCGATCAGGGTCTGCTGGGACCATGTTGGCCATTATATAAAATCAAGTAGGAGCTCCCAACAAGGTAGATAATTGGGCTGGTAGTAAACAATTCTATGCATGGCTAATACCAAATATCTTATGACCTGTGAATGGTTAATGTTCATTATTAACTTGATTAAATTTAATATAACCTAAGAAACATGCCTCTGGGTGTGTCTGTGAGGATGTTTCCAGAGAGATTTTACTGAGATGGGAAGACACAACCCAGAATGTGGGGAGCACCAGTCCATGAGCTGAACCAAATAAAAAGGAGAAAGTGAAGTCAGTACAACATTCATCGCTCTTTCCATTTTTGCCATGCCACCTCTGAGCAGGCAGTGCTGGATTATATAGTAAAAACAAACAAACAAAAACTAAAACAAACAAATAACAACAAAAAATTCAGTAAGTAGCATTTCTCTGTAGTTCTCTGCTTGAGCTCCTGCTCCGACTTCCATCAAAGATGGACTATGACATGGAAGTATAAGATTAAATAAACCCTTTCTACCCCAAGTTGCTTTAGCTAATGGTCTTTATCACAGCAACAGTGAACCCAAACTACGACAGAAATGGGTACCAGAGAGTGTGTGCTGCTACCGTGGGTCTGACAATGTTGTTTAGGGGAAGGATTCCTGGAGGACTTTGGAGCTTTAGGTTAGGAACGGCCACAGGTGCTCAGAGCTTACTGCCTTGAATTCCTGCCCTGACTTCCATTCATGATGTACTGTAAACCACAAGATGAAGTGAACCTTTTCCTCCCCATGTTGCTTTTGTTCACGGTGTTCATCACAGCAATAGAAAACAAGCATTCCGAGTTGTGGGTGAGAGAACCCCTAGAATTGTTATTGTGCAAAGTTTTCCTGGATAGATGTTTAAAGAAATCTGTTTAACCCATGGGACACCAACATCTGACACAGGTGTGATTCTGCCAAAGTCCAGCTTGGTAAACCAAGGAATTTACTGGGATTACTTACAAACACTGGGTGAAAGATGACTTACAGGAGCATGGGTGACCCTAAAACAGCCACACCACAAAAGATCTTTCACCCCAGCATGGGTGAGTTTCCAATAACTGCTTTGATGGAGTCACAGTTCGCCCCACGCCACGAGTTGACTTTCCCTCCTCTGGGAACTCTAGTACCTCCTGAGAGCAGGTGTGGTTAGGACAGAATCACAGGCGGCTGGCGGGAGGGATGCAGAAGGAATATTTGACTGAGGTAAGGCGAAGATCTGATGACCTTCCCCACTCCTGCCTTCCTTGGGGGAATGTCAACAGCCCCTAACTGTGGGATATTTCATGAGTGTTCACAGCTGCTTCTGAAGATGGTGGTGACTGTTCTGCTCAGAGGACAGTGTTCTACAACTTTGCTGTAGGCGAAGCTTAGTGGACCACTCTGGTGGGATTTGGTGTTATTAGAATGCCAAAAGAAATATGGAAAGTAGAGGGGGCCCAGCTCATGTTATCAACTCTATTGACAGAGTTATAGGCTTAGAGCTGACAGGCTTAGAAACTGTCATGCTACATGTCTTGGGGTGGGGAAGGCTGCTTTCTGCCCACATTCTGGGAATCTGAGAAAGGCTGAATTTGAAAACAATGGACCAGTTTGTTTAAGCAAAAGACATTTCAAGACAGAGGCATGGTTGCTGCTTCCTGTCCTTGTCCAGAACCTTGCTGACCTCAGAAGAAAATATTTGAAGAGCCATGGGAGATCTTGCAGGAGGGTGTATATAAGCTCGAAGGTCTACTCATTATTCACTGAAAGACCTGTTTTGAAATTGTCAACTAACAGTTCACTCACAAGATACTTACAGATGGTCGCCACACATACAGCAAAGCACGGGCGCATGCAACGATGCAGAGTCAGAAAGCATCAGCCGTGAGCGCTCCAGGAGGCTGGAATGTCACAGAAACCTCATTCACCAAGCAGAAAAGCTGGGCATCTTCTAAGAGCAGCAAAATCTTATTTCTCAGCCTCACTTATTAGCCAAGAATAAGGGTGTGATTCTGAGGATTACATTAGAATGGCTCTTCTTTTTCTTCTGTCGGTCAGATGCTAGCCTGCTGTCAGTGTCACTGCCTGCCAGCTGCTCTAGCTGTCCTTCCCTCCCACCAGGGTGGACTTCATTCCCTTAAAGCAGTGGTTCTCAGCATGGGGGCGGGGACCCCTTTGGGGGTTGAACAACCCTCTCATGGGGGTCGCCTAAGACCATCTGCATATCAGATATTTACGATTCACAACAGTAGCAAAATTAGTTATGAAGTAGCAACAAAAATAACCTTATAGTTGGGGGGTCACCACAGCATAAGGAACTGTATTAAAGGATCACAGCATTAGGAAGGCTGAGAAGTGAGGCAAAATAAATCTTCCTTTTTTTATGCCACATGACAGTCACAGATTTCAACTCTTACTGATAATGTGACCCTGTGTTTAGTTATGAAATACAAAGGAGATTTTCTGTGTTGTTCAGATACTCGCCAGTTTTGTCCAGGGGTCTCTCCTGCCTACGACAGATCCTTCTTGATTTGTTCATGTTTTTCAAGCGATGTGCTGTGTGCTGAATCACAGCACTGAGAGGTATAAATTGACAGCTCCAGGAGGGACCTGCGTGGTAGAGAAAACATTCCTTATTATTTTATGGATTAAGAACCACGTTGTGGAAAGATGCTGCAGCGTGGGATCACAAAGCTCGGATGGGGGTCTCAGGTAGAGCTTCCTGAAGAGAACCAAGGCACCGGCTCCTGCCACTGATCCATTTGTAGTCTAGTGGTCAGCTCTCTGAAAAGAGCTACGACTGTGGCTATAACCAGCGCATCTATGTGTCCCTGTTGAAGCTTCTCCTTCCCACAGCCTGTCTTCTTACCTAGTTATCACAAGCAGGTTCTCCAAGTCATCCATGCAAGAGGAGCTGCACCTTTATTATTCGCAGAGATAAATGACTGGAGTATTGCTCTTTGGCCTCCGTACAGTCACTGACCACAGAGTCAGGGCATTTGAACTGGGCTCCAAGGATTTGCTGACGCACACGTTTGTGTCTTGATCAAGCAGGGTATGATAAATGACTATGGGACCGCTTCAGATACTCTGGAACCAGTCTGGCCTTCTTCTCCCAGTAATGCTTGTTTACAAAGATTTATGAGGCTAAAACAAATAATGAAAATGGTTTGTCTTAATTAGACTTTTCTCACTTGAGACAAGATTTCAAGCGAAGGCAGTGAGGGGTCTAGGACATGGTCTGGAGCGTGGAGCAGTGAGACAGAGACAGAACACGGGCCAATGAAGAGGGCAGTATTAGGATGGCTCCCCCAATGGGCAATCAGGCGCCATCCCAATGCGAATCTCTGATTTCAAGTAGAGGGCACATGCCTAGCGTTATCTATCCTACTTAGTCTACATTCTCTTGCTAATAACACACACCAAAGACTGGGAAAATTATCAAGAAAAGAGGCTTATTTTCAGTTCTGGAGGACCGTGGCTGAGAAACACAAAGTGTCTCTTTAGAATATCCTTGCTTCTGCCAGGTTAGTTACATAAACTCCCACTCCACGCTTATAATGCTGGGAGAGCGTGGGCATGCTCTCCTGCACACATTTCCCTACTTAGAGCCCCTCCTCAGTCCTTCCACCATGTGACTGCTGGCCCTGTGGGTTCTTACAGCAGCATGGCGTTTCTCTTCCTCTTCTCTGTCTCCCTTTCCTCAGCGGCTTCTGAGGTTCACAGCTTTGCCTACCCTGTTGATTTTCTCTTAAACTCTAGTAAAATCATCCACAAGCTTCCTTTTGACTCTGTTTTTAAATTCTTATATATTGATTGATTGATTGATTGATTGGTTTTTTGAGACAGGGTTTCTCTGTTGTAACTCTGGCTGTCCAGGAACTCACTCTGTAGACCAGGCTGACCTTGAACTCACAGAGATCCACCTGCCTCTGCCTCCTGAGTGCTGGGATTAAAGGCCTCTGCCACCACCACCCAGGCTAAATTATTTTATCAGTAAGGCCAAGAACCCCAAATTTCCCCTGTGATACGGCCACATTGAATACATTTCCTTTTTCTGCTTTTTTTGCTATTATGTGTTCAATAATGAGAATGGGTGGCCAAAATTGGGGTTGTTGGGGTTCACTCAAGCTATGACCCTAATAACTCCATAACAGACATAAGACCTGGAGATAGGAAAAGACTATATACCCCAACTCACCCAACTTCATATTTTCTCTCTCTCATACAAAAATAAAAACAAAAACAAAAATCAAAAATTCAAAATAAACACCATCATCATCATCATCATCATCATCAACAACAAAACAACAAAACCCAAAGACAAAAATGCCAAAAACAAAGCACAAAACACACAGAGTCGATTTTGTTTGGCCAACTACTCCTGAGCACGGGGACTACCATAGAGTGTGGTTGATATACCTAGTGTTACTCCCTTGGAAGAAAAAGATTTCTCCCATTTCTCAACAGGTGCAAATTGCAAATAGATTCTTAGTTAGGGAATAGGATATTGTGTTCACTTCCCTTTCTCCATACTGTTTTGGTTTTTTTCTGGCTTGAACCTGTACAGATTTTGTGTATACTGTCACAGTCTTAGTGACTGTGCCCTGCTGTGTCTGGAAGATGCTAATTCCTCAGAGTGACCCAGCACCTTTTACAATGTTTCCTCCTCCTCTTCTGAATAGATCCCTAAGCCTTGTTTGATAAAGACTTCCCACTTAGGGATGAGTGCTCCAGAGTCTCAGTCTACACATTTCCAGTTGTGGTCTCCATGTTAATTACCATCTACTACAAAAAGAGGCTTCTCTGATAATGACTGAGTCATGCACGATGCATGTAGCAATACGTCACCAGGAGTCATTTTGTTGCTATGTTCACTTAGCAGAATAATAGTAGTAGGTTTGCCTCTACGTCCATGGCCTCTCTAGTCTCAGATTCTTGGCTATTTTAGCAGTGTCTAGTATGGGTTCCATCCTATGGAATAGGCCTTAAGTCTAATTTAAAAAATTGGTTACTTCCATAACATTTGTGCCCTTATTGCATCAGCGTTTCTTGCAGGCAGGTTGCTATTACAGATCACAGTGTTCATAGCTGAGAGATATTGATGATTACCTTCCTCCTCTGTTAGGGGGGATAGGACCTTCCAGCACCATGAATGCTAGGAGTGAAGCTTTGAGTTAGGTACCAGTTTCTCCAATTTTTCCATTTTTGACAAGCAATTGATGTCTTCATCGATAGGACCTTATGATCAGATTGTGGAAGGCAACCGATAGCATTGGCAGTAGCACATGATGTTTAGGGGGCGTCTATGAGACCCCTTTGGCCAATGACTCAATAATATTTATAACCCTTTCTCATACTGAGAGTTTTACTTGGAAGCATAAGATGTCTAGTTGTCTCCCCCATTATATGGTAACTCCACTTAAATTCCATATATATATATATATATATATATATATATATATATATATATATATTCATATATATTCATATATATAATATCCCATATGTAATATTCCATATGACATACATATATATGTATATATAATATGTATGTATAACCAAGCTTCCACTCCAGTAGGTCACCATACGGCTTTCCTAAAGGCCTTCAGTGTTAGTTATCCCTATTCCCTCCTTTACTTTGCCCTCCCATCCCCTGTCCCATTTAATCCTCCTTTTCTTGTTTTTCCCTTATCTCTTTATAACACTATACTCTATTTTCCCTTCCTTGGAAAATTCCCCTCCTACCTCCTGATCCCTTACAAGCTACTACCTAATCTCTGTGGTTACGCTAAAGGAAACACACGTACCTAAAGCTTAAAAGCTAATACCCACATATAAGAAAAACAAGCAATATTTTGGGGCACAGGTTAACTCATTTAAGATTATTGTTTATAGCCCTATCCATTTATCTGCAATTTTCAATTTTCTTAACATCTGAATAATATTCCGTTGTATAAATGCACCATATATATATCTAGGCTGTTTCCTATTTCTGCCTATTATTAATAGAGCAGCTATATTGCATTTTTCAGGGCCTATTGCAATAGGGTTGCTGACTTCTAAAGGATGCATATTGTCTTGGTTGTTCATATTTACATATTTTTTGTCCTGGGATTTAGGCATCTAGAGTTATGTTTGTAGTGTTTCGTGATGTGAATAGCAGGTCTTGCCTTTGCTGGGTGGATATTCTGTTCTTTAGTTGCATCAATCTGACAGGTTGTGAACCAGAAGAATGATGCTTAGTTTTTAGTCTTGGAGTCATGCAGTTCAGATTTTAAGCAATCCAAGATTGGTGGTGGGTGGGATGCATGATAGGCTTGCAGATAGAGGAAAGGATGACTCTGGAGGTCTTTTAATCAGGACTTAGGGTCCAGCTCCATGAAGGGTGACAGAGGCAGAACTAGTGGTACCCTGGCTATGGCTATGTATGCCAGTGAGTCCAAAGAGGATGGGGATGGGCTAGGAGGAAGGGCTGAGGTGGGCAGGCAGCAGATCTAAAAGTACTCTGGAGAGACCAGAAAGCTTTCAGGACAGACTGGGACCAGGGCAGAGACAATGTTGAGTCAATGATGTGTGGGAACATCCCTTGACAAGGACTGCTTAGTGAAGCAAGCCTCTTCACCCACCGTCAGTTTTCCTAATACAGACTTGGGGGTCACTGGACTGCTTTACTTCTTATTCTTCACAATGGAGCCATATTGAATAAGTCTCCAGTCTCTGCCTTTCATTTCCACTTCTCTCTTTAATCGGCCTATTGAGGATGAGTGCCTGATCCTGGATTGCTTGGGTTGCTAGGTCCCAGGATTTGCCTCTAAAAATCTGAGTAAGAATTTTGTCATGCCAACCCAGGATAGAGGGCAACACTTGGGATCAGTCACTCACAGCAAGTTGACTCTTATGGAGAGGAGATGAATGGTCCCTGGGGTGGTTTGAGTAAGAATCGCCCTATAGATTCATATATGTGAATGCTTAGCCATCAGGGAGTGGCACTCCTTAAGAAGGATTGGAAGGTGTGGCATTGTTGGAGGAAGTGTGTCACTGAGGGTGGGCTTTGAGGCTTCAAAAGCCCAAACCAGACCTAGCATCACTCTCTCTTCCTGCTTCCTATGGATCCGGACGTAGAATTCTCCGCTACTTCTCCAGCACCATGTGTACCTGTGTGTCACCATGCTTTCCACCATGATGATAATGGACTAAACCTCTGAAACTGTTAACTAGCCCCAGTTAAATGCTTTCTTTTATAAGAGTTGCTATGGCCATGGTGTCTCTTCACAGCAACAGACACCCTAACTAAAATAGTCCTACAGAGCTGCTATAATCATTTTACACCAGGAAATTTTCCTTAATTTCTAAACTTCATCATCAGCTACTTTCTACTTGTTTGTGGAAGTAAAACAGTGAGTGTTGGGATTCTGTGGGCTCTGAAGTCTGACGTTTGGTAAGAGTCTTGATTAGTACATGTATTGGTTACTTTTCTCATTGATGGACAAAATATCTGACGAAAGTAAAATGGATGAAAAAGGAGAAGGGTATCATTGAGTATGACAGATTTTCTTGTCTCCGGTGAGACAAGAAATAAGTTATATCCCATATAACTTAGGGGTATATGATCACAGAAAATCAATGTCACCAGACCAGTGGCTTCCAGGTCCTTTGTCTATGAACTCAAAGAATAGATTTCACAGACAGCAGAAAGACTAAGAAAAGAGTTCTATCATAGGAGAGAGTCTAAGCGAAAGGAAGCAAGCAGAGCACCATATAGTGGGAGCGGCTTTTAATTAAAAGTTGCCACCAAAGGTCTCTGTCTCAGGGTTAATAAGGCTTTACTGGGTTGTGGCACGGGAGGTTAGCTCATCAGTCCATTCAGCCCAACCATGAGGTGTTCATGTGTCTCTCTGTGGAGGTTTGAATGAGAATGGTCCCCAGGCTCACGTATTTGAATACTTGGTCTTCCCCTAGTAGGACCTTTTGAGAAGGGTTAGCAGGTGTGGCCTTGTTAGATGAGATGTGTGTCACTGGGGGTAGGCTTTGATGTTTCAAAAGTCCACTCCATTCCTAGTTAGCGCTCCTTGCCTCCTGCTTGTGGATCAAGATGTAAACCCTCAGCAACTGCTCCAGCCTGATGTCTGCCTGCCTGCCGCGATGCTTCCCATATGATGGTTATAGACTCCAATTAATCCTTTAAAACCTTAAGCCCCAAATAAGCTCTTCTATTAGCTGCCTTGGCTGTGGCGTCTTACCACAGTAATAGAAAAGGAACTAAGAAATGCTCCATCCCAGTGGCTAAAATGGTGTTTCACAACATATTCAAGAGCCAGTGAAGTATATAGTCGTGCATAGCTTACAGGTAGCCTTTCTCATTGTGTTGCTATACAAAGAAAGAGGGAAGAACAAAAAACCAGGACATGAACTAAATGTTTCTGGCATCTCTGGCCTCCAGCCAAAAGAAAACTACTGAGAGTGCAAGAACACTTCCAGCTCCTGGGAAAGACAGAACAAGTTGTCAAGGTCAAGGAGTAGGAACGCTTGTTTGGAGATCTCTGCCCTAAATTGCCCAACCACTTGTTTTTGTTTTTCCTGCCATTCTCATCTAAATCAATTTAAATATACAATCCTTCTATGGCAACTTTTCTTTTTCGCATCCTGGAATAGTGAAAATAACTTCGCGATGGCCAATTCTTTGGAAACTTAGTAAGAATCTTAAGAGAAATCATGTGAGCTGCCGTACATTTTCTGTATTGATAGAGGTTTAGAGAGTCATACATTTATATAGAGTATTTTAGCCACTCCGCTCCCAATCCCCTTCCTTCTCCGGCTAAAACACTTCTTCACAAGTCCTTCCACCACACACTTTCATGTCTTCTGCTCGTGTGTAGCCCACTGAGTGTAATTAGAGTTTCTTGCCTGAGAATCGGTAGGCGCTATTTACTGGCACAGAGCAACTTACCAGTAGCTACGGCACTGAAGCAGACATCCCCTCTCCTAACAACTGTTAACTGTCAATAACCCCCTAAGGGGCAGTAGGACCTCATGGCCCCCCTCTATTCATGATGAAATGTTGACAGGCTCCATCTTGTGCAGACCTCGTGTAGACAGTCGCAGCTGCTTGCGTTCATGAGGGCAATGACTATGTCATGTCCAGAGAGGTATCTTTTTTTCTTTGACCTTTGAGACAGGGTCTCTATACAGCTCTGGGTATCCTGGAACTTGCTATGTTGGCCAGGCTGGCCTCAAACTCAAAGAGATATGCCTGTCTCTGTCTACTAGGTACTGGGATTAAAGGCGAGTGTCACAATGCTCAGCTCAGAGACATCTTTTTTGCTGCACCTTTTTCTGTGCTCCGGCTCTTACGTTCTTTCTTCTGTGACATTCCCTGTGCCGCAGAGGGCTAATACTTCTGTTCCTCTTAAGGACAGCATTCCACTGTCACTTAGTCTCAGCACTTTGACCACTTACTGGTTTCTGCATTAATAGCCACCTGCTGCAGTAAGAAAGCTTCTCTAGTGAAGACTGGGTGCAGCAAAAGTCTATAGAAGATAATGACATCATGACAATGTAGCAAAACAGTATCAGTAGGTTCTGCCTAGAACCCGTGACTTCCTTAACCATGGTCTCTTGACCAAGTTTTCAGAACTAGGTCGGAGTTCTCTCCTGCGGAATGGGCCTAACCAATCAGAAAACAGCTGGTTCGCTTCCTAACAGTCATGCCGCTATTGTACGAGAGGCAGCATCTCGCCTGGAAGACAGCATTCATAGCTGGATAAGACTTGGAAGGTTTCAGGACTGGAGCAGTTTCAAGAGAGACACTGAGATAGATTACTGGCAAATAAGGGCATGGATTTATTAGAGATATTATTAATGCCAGGCCAGACAGACAGAGTCAACAGCATGGCAGGGGCCCCAAGGAGAGTTTAGACCCCAGCACCTGATAAAGACAGCATGGTGAGATACCTGAAGAGGGAAATCTGTTTACCTGGTAAAAGTGGGGTCTCTTTTTCATACCTTTCTAAGTATGGGGGAGGTTTCGTACCTGTACTATCTGATTGACAAGTAAGAGGCCGGGAAGGGGCAGGGGAGCAGGTTATGGCACCAATACCCCTTTTATGTTAATTTACTTCCCAACTGAGGGATCCTGGCACCAGGAAATCTGTTAGCTAGGAATCTCAGAATGTGTCTCACTGGGGCGCCTGTCAGTGTCTGTCAAAGGGGGAGAGCTGCTGCAAAGCTCTATGCCCTGAGCAGTGGCGAGATTCTGACTTACTTCTTACGAGATTGTTGATGCCTCTCTCCCTCAGCAGCCTGCATCTGGCCCTGGGTAAGATAACCAGCAGGAAGAACCTTCCAGTTCAGCTCCAGCTTGAAGTCTCTATGTCCTGTGACCAGCACATGTGGTGTCTTCAGCCATTGGGGTTCACCATCAAATTCTAATGGGAAATTAAGAGCAATAACAATAGCCCATATTGTTTTGGAGGCCTCTGGGGCCTCCCTGGTCAAGGACTCATTGGGTGACATCCCATAACTGGCTTGAGATTTTTGTTTAATAGTTAGTGGCTTCTGGGAGAAGCATTACTCATTCATGGAGGGTACCTCCATCTAGCTTCATTTTTGTTTTTTAGACAATATTTTTAATGGGCTTATAAAATAATAGCTTTTCATATGACTTTTCCACATATCCTTATTGTGGGAACCCACCACCTCTCCCCTGAGCTCCCACCTGCCTCCTTGTTTAAGCCTTTCTAATCCCAGTGTCCCACCCTCCACTTCCATCTCCAGAGTATTCTACTGTAACCCTCCCCCTCTAAAGACTCCTTTCTTTCTGCATATAATCAGCACCTGATGTTAAGCACAACAGTATAAAAATCTGCAGCTAGGATCTGCATGTAAATAAGAACATATGTATACTGGTTAGGCTTTTGTCAACTTGACACAAACTAGTCACTTGGGAAGAGGGATCCTCAACCGAGGAATCGCCTCCATTACACTGGCCTGTGGGCATGTCTGTGAGGGATATTCTTGATTAATGATTAACACGGGAGGACCCAACCCACTGACCATGGCGGTATCACTTACTTTTTGAAAGCAAGATGGATAAGTTGAGGTCAAATGTTGAAAAGATTTTTATTTTCAACATGATAGTGAGATGTTTATAGTATCAAATCCAAAGCTTATGCCAAAATGACAATGAAAATTGAACAGAAATTAATGAATGAGGTGAAAATATTTGCTGGATTTAGCGGCTCATTTAAATGAGAGGAACACATATCTTCAAGGTGAAAATCAACTTCCTGGTGCAATGTTTCCAATCAAAACACTATGACAAACAAAACAGAAATTAGGGCAACCTCAGGTTTAGGCAAACAATTCTATGCATTTTGGCATGCTGGATAAGCACTGTCCCCTAACCGGGAAAAACATAACGAAGCCTTGCTTTTCTATTTGATATGAGAATTTGAAAACAGGTTTCAGGATCCCTGAGAGATGAACATTTGGTATTTTTGTATCTCTGTCATCACAAGCATGCTACCTTCAATTTTCGTTTTGTTCACAGAGTTCAGCATTTGGCATATTTTTATCTCTGTCATCAGTCAACATAAATTTGCTACCTCAATTTTCATTTTTCCTCATGTCTCTTTGTTAGACTTCCACAGGTCCTGTCTTCTCAGAGACAAATAGCCCTCACTTTGCAATCACCTTATTCACACCATTGCTTTTTGGCAACGCTTACATTTGTGAGCAGCTATTTTTTAAGGATGAAGCACACTGAATATCATTAAACCCAAAATATTTGATGAGCACTGTGAGAATTTATTGAGAATTATAGCCACCCATCAAGTCAGGTATTGACGTAGAAGTGTCACAAATACAATGTCAGATGTCCCACTGGTTTTATGTTGCCTGTTTTACTTTTACAACTAAAATTAGCATCCTCTAAAAGTTTCATTGCCTAGATATGTTCATTTTCTGAGTGATTGCAAACTCAGAATTTGACCAAAAAGTCTAAATACTTCCTGAAGAGAACACAGCATAATTAGGGTTATTGTACTTGGACTTCTGTCTATCTGTGGTAGTACACATCGTAAAAATTAATGCACAGACATGTCTCCCATTAGACTTTGTTAGTGTTTATGTGTTCAGCGTGTGACTCAGAAGTCACAAGTTTGAACAGCCCTAGTCTTTATGGCTTGTGTTTCTCCTGGGATTCATTTCAGTGAATTATAACTTCCCACAGAATTATTTGTTTCCCCCAGCTTTTAAATTTTTATTCATGTTTATATGTTTAAAATCTGTGCAGATAGTCTCATTTAAAGAATAACTTCCCTCTGCTCTGAGGCTAAAGACATTTTTCTTTGCTTTTGAGTTTGTGATTTCTTCCCCCATTTTGCTTTATGCATCAGTCTGTTTTATTGATATTATTTCTATCAAGAGATATTTAAATTTGTTAAATCCTTTTTAGATTTGTTTTTATTACATTGATATCCATCTTTTAGTTTATTTTATGTGTTCCCTTGTATTTTGAGTTGAATATCCTATTAGTTACATTTTTTAGCGTTGTGACCAAATGCCTGACAGAATCGGCTTCAGTGAGGAGGGGTTAGTCTGGGCTCACAGTTTCAGAGGGTCCAGGTGGCCATGAAAGCATGGCAGCTGGCACAGCTCCAGCTGTGGCAGTAGGAGCTTTCAGTTTGGCCTGTGCACATCTTGGTGACCAGGAAAGAGAGAACTCAGACAGAACCAGAGGCAGATCTAACCTTCAAGGCCAGTTGTGAGTACCCTTCTTCTGCTAGTGAAGCAGTATGTTCTAGCAATTCCACAGTCTTCATAAACAGTGCCATCTGGACGCCAAGAGGCTGCCAGGGACATTTCACATCTAAACTATAACAAACACTTTCTGCAATGTTATTTACATAAATATTTACAGCTGAAGCCTTTGTCTGGTTTCTATTCTACTCATTCCTCCTAGTTCTAATATATATGCATATGTGTGTGTGTGTGTGTGTGTGTGTGTGTGTGTGTGTATACATACATATAAACATATATATCAGAATTACAGGATTATATATTTGAGTTACAGTTGCTCTCTGGATACAATGGGTAAACATGAAGGCCTTTGCATATCTGGGTAACTTGTAAAAGGCAGATGGTGACTCAGTATATCTGGGCCACCTAGGTTTCTCCAGTTCTAACATGCTCACATGAGACACAGAAGGGGCTGCTAGAGACTGCAACTTGAATAGCAAGGCATTAAAGTTGAAGAGCTTTTTTTTCATGCTCTGTTTTTTCCCTAATGTTTATTTCTAGACTTTCTGCTGTATGACTGGAGAATGTTGTCTTATATTTCTGCTTCATGACTTTAGAGCTTTTCCACTGTCTAATGAGACCTCAGTTGCCATCAATAGCCTCACATTCAATGTTTTTAGAATAGAGCTGTCCTACAATTACCTTTTTATGTATTTATACACTCAATTACTTTTTGCCCATTTGCTGTCTTGGACCAAGAAGATGGGGTTAAAATCTCTTGACTGCACTTCATTCTGTTTTGTTTTTGTTTGCTGTGCTTGCTGCAGATCTAATCCAGGACTTCCCACATGCTGGTGTGGGCTTGACCATGAGCTCCTTCCTGAGGCCTGGCTCTCACTGAGTTGTCCAAGATAGCCTTGAACATTCAGTCCTCCTGTCTCAGCTTTCTGAGTGGCGGGACCACAGACACTGTCACAGCTAGCTTATGTGTTTGTGCTTATTCTTTGTTCATTGACTGCACTTATAATTTGGGTCAGTGGCAAAGCACTTGCTCTGTGTGCGTGAGGCCTCAAGTTCAATCCCCAGTACTGCCAAAATCGTATTGCTTGGTGCATAGGTACATAGATACTCAAGTGTTATACCTTTGGGTGACTTTAACTTCTTAAACACAGCATGCCATGTCTATGTAGGAATATTCAGTATATGGTTAATTATTGTCCCCACATTAATTTACAAACCTAATGGCTCTAATAAAAATACAGCTAACAGTATTTTCTTCCCATGAAACTAGACGAGCTGGTTCAAAAGTTCACTTGGAAACATAAATGCAGGAGAATAGTAACAAAGCCTTTTAAAGGTCCTGCTCATCCAGCAAGTCAAAGCATGACAAAGTCAGAATGATACACAGCAGTGTGGTGACTAGGGGGTTTACTCACAGAACGCTAGGGATAGCCTGGAAACGACAGATGATGTAGGAACTCCATAACCAATTACATAGCACCTCAAGTACATCTTTGTCCTGAAGGTGTGCTGGGAATCATGAGGAGAATGATAAGACAGGAGTCATATCTTGTGTCATATACTCAAAGGGGAAACAATGGTAAAATAAAGGACCATAAAGGAAATAAATGGAGAATTACATTGTAATCTTAGTGCAAAATTTTAGAATAGTAAAATAAAATTTTGGCAAATGATGCTGGGTTAATGACACAATACTACCACATAGCCAAAGCATCATATAAAAAGTCAAAAGACAATTGAGAAAGTATCTACAAATGGCAACTCAGAGACAAATGCCTTAGTCTTTCTATCATGGAAAGGGCAACTGGAAATCAAGAAAGGAAATTTCAACAAACCAATTTAAAAAAATTGATCAAAAGAGGAGCTGGAGAGATGGCTCATCAGTTAAGAGCACTTACTACTCTTCTAGAGGGTCCGGGTTGGGTTTGCAGCACCCGCAGTCGGGTGGCTCACAACCACATGTTAACCCCAGCATCAGGAAAGCTGGCGCCCTCTTCTGGCCTTGGTGGCTACTGTACTCACGTGCACAAACATGAACACACAGACACATAATTAAAAGTAAAACACACCTTTTAAGTACTGATCAGAAGAAATGAAGACAACCTATTATAAAATAGATGGTTCTTAAAATGTGGAAAGATGCCCAGCTTTAGTCACAACACAAGAATCCACGTTAAAGCGAAATTGAAGTAAGTTGGATGTCAGCCTCTCCACTTCTCATCCTTCCTTCAACCCCTATGGCATCGACTCAGGTTAAGTATTATTCTGTATTCACTTGACTGTGCCTGTTCGTTACCTGCAGTTGAGCACTCTAGAATTTGCTGCAATATTTCTTATATTACTTTTCCCCCAAACGTTATTAACACTTAACTTTTTGATAACTTTCCTCATAGCTTCCAATAGCCTCTCCATGTATTTTCAATAACATGAGATAACTGGTTATTCTTACCTTTTCCTAGAGATATGCTCTCTGGGGATCTCCATTCTCCTTTTCCTTCCCTTCATTAGTGGTACACTGGGCTTGACAAGTCATCTTCAGTCTCCATTGACTGTTTCCTGAGTTGGATTATATGCTGCTGGGATCTCATGTTTTGTTGGAGCAGAGAGTGGAGCAGAGAGCTTGATCAAGAGGATGAGCATAGAATCTGGTTATATGCATAGAATCTGGTTTTTTCGGAGGCTTGGAGCTTGCCTGGGCACTGTACATGTGACATGGCATCACTGCTCCACGTCAGCAAATAACACTTCTGCACAAGGGGGGCAATGTGGTGAGAAGAATATTTTAATTTTCTCTTTTCTTTCTTTCTTTCTTTCTTTCTTTCTTTCTTTCTTTCTTTCTTTCTTTCTTCCTTTCTTTTCTTCTTCTTCTTCTTCTTCTTCTTCTTCTTCTTCTTCTTCTTCTTCTTCTTCTTCTTCTCCTCCTCCTCCTCCTCCTCCTCCTCCTCCTCCTCCTCCTCCTCCTCCTCCTCCTCCTCCTCCTCCTCCTATTCCTTCTTTTTTTTCTTTTAGTTTTCTGAGACAGGGTTTCTCTGTTGTAACTCTGGCTGTCCAGGAACTCACTCTGTAGACCAGATTGGCCTCAAACTAACAGAGATCCACCTGCCTCTGCCTCCAGAGTGCTGGGATTGGCTTGTGCCACCACTGCCCAGTGAATATTTGAAACAGATAGTATGATAAGGCAAAAATATCTGGGAAAGCATATTGTGCTTGTAGATAGCTTTTATCTTGAGCTTTGGTACCTCCAAAGAGTCAACTCTGTCACCTTTAGTGTGGTCAGTACAAAGCACCTGGCAGTCACAGCTGGATGATCTGGGCTGTGGCAGAGTCTCAGGCTGCAGAGTTCTGGTGGATGTTGTGACTAAGTTGAGTTTTTGCTGTGTTGCTAAAGTCTGTCATTGAGTGCCCCTGTAAGCAGGCAGGCATCCTTGTCGTCTTTAAAAGTTGACACAAAAGGCACAAATATCTTTCTCCCCTGACATTGGGTTCCAGACTACTTCTCTAAGCAAATCTCCCAACAGCTGTTTTGACATTTAGTTCAAACTTCCAATATTGTCCTCAGACTTAAAAGAAGACCAATCACCATTTCAAGAAAGTTTATTCCACTTTTGAATCCAGCTTGGTCAAACCAGGGCCCAGAATGGAAGTATCAATGTGAAAGAAACAAAGAAAATATCCAGGGACAAACAATCTACTAGTAAGAAATGAAGACCAGATGTAAGAAAGCATGAAGATTCCATAGAGTGTTCAGGGATTACTCAATAGGCCAGGGTTAGGGCCTTCTGCAGTAAACACTCACTCATGTTGAAATGAAATGTAGGCT
Source organism: Cricetomys ansorgei (assembly GCA_026225945.1). NCBI lineage: Eukaryota > Metazoa > Chordata > Mammalia > Rodentia > Nesomyidae > Cricetomys > Cricetomys ansorgei. Next base: position 31,227,447 of record JAMJFZ010003875.1, on the reverse strand, counting down.
GGTCCTATCCTCTGGAATGACCATGAAATGTGGGGTGGACTGACCCTGTTAGCAGGCATTCGGACGGAATGTGACCCATGGCATCTGATCTACAAGCATTCTCTGGTGGAGCAGGAGGTTAAAGGGAATATTTTCTTCTCTCAAAAAATTCACAATCTAGGAGATAACAGATAAGTTAACAACACTAAATCAGATGAAACCAGGACTGCATGAAAGAACCTGAAGAAATGTCTTCTGACTGGGGGGGACAGTGAAAGATTCCCAATAGACGTGGCATCTGTTACTAGGTGGCCTAAAGTGTGTCCCAAAGGCTTGTGTGCTAAAGGATGTACCATGTCACCAGGACGACTACCTTCAGGAGGTAAGGCCCAATGGAAAGAAATAGGGACACTGGGTCTCTGCTCTCTCTCCTTCCTACCTCACCCCATGCCTTCCTACCCCTCTCCTCTAGTTCTGTTCTGTGAGGAGTTCTTACTGCTGTGCCTTGTATGTCTCTGTATAGCTCTCAAAATTGAGCAACTTGGCTGAATAAAAAAATTCAAACCCCTATGAACTTCTAACCCTTGACTTTTGTGTGAAGTTTGATATTTAGCCCCAGAAACCGTGTGACTTTTTCTCCAAGAGTTAGAAATTTTGGCCAAGATATCTTCAGTTGGGGATCTTTTCCTTTCATGTGCCCAAGTGAGCCATTTGATGATCTCCCAACTGAGCTACTGTGATCTGCTTGCTCAAGTGAGCCCTTTCAAAACCTAAAACCTGGGCCATTGTTTAAGGCAAAGTTTCCTGTTGGCTAACATTGACTTGATTCCAATGTGGCATCAATTTGAAAAGCATACTATTGACTGTGAGTGGGGAGACGACAGGTATGTTTTTAAAGTAAAAAACACATCTTAATTTCATGAAGATTAACACAGAGGGAAAAGAATGCATGAGGAAGCATGAGACATGGGTTTTGACTCAACATCTTTGGGGTTTGCCTTGAATATTCTGGAGTGCGTGTTCCTCTCCCATCCCTCTCTTTGTCCCTTTCCTACAGTATCAGAGTCACACAGTGTGTGGTTTATTCTTTACTATTTTTAGATGTGATTTTGACTTTGGTGTTTGTAGGGTAATTTCTGTTTAGATCCTTCCTGAGTTTGTCTACTCAGAACTTTTAAATAATTGCCTGCAGTCTCCATGTGACGTTTGTCCCTGGCCTTTCTTCACACTGTTGGAAATACCAAAGTGGCATCTTTGGTATTCTGCTGATGACCATTCTCGGAGCCAGGGGCACCCCCTGATCTTCTGCACAGACTCTCCCTTTCCTGCAGGTCTCATCTGCACCCCTTCCATGGCACAGCTCGACCCTATTACTCATAGCTGATTGGAACATTTCCTGCTACTCAGTTAAGGCTTCGGCAGTTAGGGCTTCCTCTCAGAGCCATAATCAGTTATATTGATATGTAGGCTCGTGGTCACGTTTCCCATCCGTAGAAGCTTCTTCTCCACATGCTCCTCTGCCATCTGGCTCTCAGATTTTCTGACACAATGTTTACAAACAACTTACATGTCCCAGAATGCACCACTCTCAGAGCACTTCCGGTTTTGTCAGAAATGTCTCCAGGAACTTCTGGTTTATTGAGCCTCCCAAAAAGTCTCAGTCATTTTGAAGAAGTAAATAAATAACTCCACGGACTCGGAGCTAAGGACTAGAGTGAGGCAGTGTTCTCAGAGGAACACAGACAGCTTTCACAGAAAATGAACAACAGTTGAGCCACTCGGCTGTGAGACCATCTGGACATGTCAGAGATCAGATTATACCTGAACCACAAAAACAAACATTTTATTTACCTTTTCTAGTTTATAGGACTAACCAAAGTGACAAGTTTCTAGCTCTGTTTCAGTCCTTTTACCCACAAGATAAAATGTGTAGTGCCAGCAAAATGGTTCAGCAGGTGAGGGCACTTGTTCCCAAACCTAATGACCTGGTTTAGTCCTTGTGATCCATATGATGGAGAGAGAAAATCAATTCCAGCAAGCTTTCCTCCAATCTCCACACATGTGCCACGGCACAAGCACCTCCCCATAAATTAATTAAGTAAGTAAGTAAGTAAGTAAGTAAGTAAGTAAGTAAATAAATAAATAAATAAATAAATAAATAAAATCAGGGTAGATAAAAATTAGTAAGATACCGAATGACCAAACATTTGCAGACAGAACTGGTCTGAGTTGGTCTCTACCCCCAGACACATCCAGTCCAATGTGACATCTGATTTTCTTCAGTCTTCTAATAATCACTCAGCACAAGGTCAAAGCATATAATGAAGTCTCCAAATAAGGTGTCTTGTGGATCCCTTTGCAGGGGTGGGGGCCACTCCCTTGCAGAAACAAGCTAAGCAAATCCAGCTTTGTTTGATCCCAGCTGCATTCCTGGTAGTCTTTGTCCATTGGGCTTCAATAATCATGGAGGACAAGTCACTTCTTCAATTATTACAAGCAAATAATGCACAATTATAAACACCTTTTGTACGAGTAGGTACTAACTGACCCAGTATTCCATTGAGTTGAGTCCTGAGAATTCAAATGTGGTTTTTCTCTCGAGTTAAGGCTTATACAGTTCTCCCCTCTTTCCTATTCTACCTGTGTCAGGCATTCTTTGTTTTCTATACATGATCGGAGTTGAGAATGATGATTAAGAATGAAGTGTCTGTGCTTCATAGTTGCCTTAGCTGCTTCTTGGCTAAGCACCTTCCCTTTGCTCCTCCTCACTCCCGTCTTCCAGCAGGCTAACTTAGGCTTATTCTCCTTCCTCTGTATTCTATTGGCCAAAGTAAGTCACCAGTAAGTAAGCCAGCCTTGTATTCAGAACAAGTGAGGACTTGAACTTAAGGGGCAAAGGGCATGGCTATAAAAACCATTGACAAAAGCCAAACATGATATTCTTGAACTTCTCTGTATTCCAATGTCTTCACCTATGAAATATAAAACAACCCCTATCCTATCAAGCTTTTCCAGGCTAGAATGAGCTGATACATGCAGTGTTAAGATTAGTACCCAGCACCTTGTCATTTTATAAGTGCTTAGTTATTTCTTGAATTGGCTATGATTTCAAGTTAAGGAATCTCTTGTCGACTATTTTATACATTTCTCAGTTTTGATCACCTGCTATTTATGGATTGCTTGGTTATCTTTTGTGTTAGTTAATTTTCTCATTGCTGTAATCTGATCAGGAGTAGTTTAAGGCAAGAGGGATTTGTTCTGGCTCGCAGTTCAGAGGATCCAGTCGGTCCTGGCTAGGGATGCCTGGCAGAGGCAGCCTGGAGGGTAGAGCCCACCAGGAAGCAGAGAGAGGAATTCCATTACTAAGTTGGCTTTTCCCTGTTTCTCCTTTCATTTGGTCCAGGACCTCAGGCCATGGGCAGCACATCTTCTGACAGGGTAGGTCTTTCTTCCTTAGCTAAACCTCCATTGACATACCCTCACAGACATACCCAAAGGTATGCCTTATCCATGCCCCAGGTGCTTCTTAAGCCAATCCAATCAAGTTTACAATAGAAATTCACCTTCACAGCTCTGTAAAGGACAATGACTCATGTTCACCAATAGTGGCTTTGGCCTATTTTCAGCTAACAGATCTTAAGATACCTTGATGGTTTATCTTGATTGTCAATTTGATGGGCTCTAGAACAGCCTGGAAGGCAAATATCTAGGTAGACCCAGGGCATTTGCAGAGATATGACTGTGGGAGGAAGTCCCATCCTCAGACAGGTAACACCTTCTGATTGGCAGTGCAGATGACAAAAGGGCTGAGGAAAAGGCAGTTGTCTGTCTCCTTTTGCTTCATTCCTATTGCTGCTACTGTCATATTTTGATTGCATCAGAGACAGCTTCTTGCACTCTCCAACATGGATTGAACATCAGTGACTCTCTGGGAACTTTACAGGCTATAAAGCTCCACATTGGGGCTTCTTGGTCATCCAACTTTTCGGGATGGATAACTACCCAGTTCTTAGTCTCTCCAATATGCTGGCAGCAGTTGTTAGACAGGGATGTCCCTTCTTGGGGATCCAGAGTGGCCATTGTATGAAGCTGTGAAAGTAAATTCTGGATTGCCTTAGAGACCCCAGGAAGTTGGAGATGCCAGAGTCATGTGATATCCACCAAGGAAAGCTGCTAATAGGGAGTGGAATCAGTCCAAGACAGAGAAAAGTATGTTGCAGTCAACGGGGATGAAAGGAGTTGCAGATCTGAAAAGTACTTTGACATCAGACATAGAAATGCAGAATTTGGAGTTTCTGCTGCTGGGTTTTGTCTTGCTTTGGTCCAGTAGTTTCTCACTATGCTCCCTTTCCTCCCTTTTGGAATGGTAATGTATATTCTGTGCCACTGTATGTTGGAAATATGTGACCTGCTTTTTTACAGTTAAAAACTAGCTTCTCTGGGCTTCTATAAAGGAACATCCCTGACACGAACCTGGCCTCAGCAGCTTTCTTAGCCATGAGGGAGATTCCACAATCCCTTTCTTATATCCTTGACTCTAAAGCCAGAATGGTGTGACCGAAGCAGTCAAGTTCTCCTGCTGCTGGGGACATGGCCCCCTTGTTCAATTACATCTACATCAGTTATCTCTTGTTGATTGCCTTCTTCACTGCGTAAACTTTTCTTTAATTCCTTTCCACGGGTTGGAAGCTTAGCTGGGTGAGGTCTTGTCCTGAGATCACGGCCCCCTTTACTCTATTTAGCATAAGGCTTTCCTTTAACCGCTTTGTCTCCTTGAGCACTGGACTTAGCTCCAATACATGTCTTGGTGCTCCTTTTCTCCTCAAACTGTACATTTTGTATTTTTTCTCACTCAGCTTGTTTTTTTTTTTTCATTATAGACTTGCATAAGAGTGACCACTAGTAACCACATGACAGAGTCAGTACTAGGCTATCTTGAAATCTCCTCTGCCAAAGCTGTTAGTCCATAACTCCTCAATTTAGCCCCAGGCAGATGTTTTGGACAAGGCAGAAAGCATACCCTGCCCCCCCCCACACACACACCCAAATATCACAAGAATAGTCTCTAGGCAACTTATTAATATTCTTCTCTGAAACTTCTTGAGCTGGGCCATCACAATCTACATTGCTCTAAGCACCACAGTGTTCCACACACCTGCTGATGTGGTCCATAAGCACCACTTAAAGCATCAACTGCTTTCTTAATCCAAAGTCCAAATTCCACCAACAAGTAGTAAGGTCAGATCTGTCAAAGCAATACCACCATTCCTGGTACTAACATCTGCTTTAGTCAGTGTTCTATTGCTGTGAAGAGACATCGTTTTCATGGCAATTTTTATAGAAGAAAGCATTTAACTGGGGCTTGCTTACAGTTTCAGAGGTTTTGTCCATTGTTTTCATGGCAGGGAGCATATCAGCACACATACAGACATGATTCTGGAGAATTAGTTGAGAGTTCTAAATCCTGATCCACAGGCATCAGGAAGGGAGAGACAGGGATTGGCTTGAACTTCTTTTTTGTTTTGTTTTTTTGTTTTTGTTTTGTTGAGACAAGGTTTCTCTGTTGTAACTCTGGCTGACCTGGAACTCACTCTGTAGACCAAGCTGGCCTCAACTTCAGAGATCTGCCTGCCTCTGCCTCCCAAGACCTGGGATCAAAGGTGTGCGCCACCGCTGCCTGGTGGCTCAAGCTTTTGAAACCTCAAAACTCACCCGTTTGACACACATCCTCCAACAATGCAAGCTAACCAGGGAGCAGAGCGAGCTGGGGGTAGGGATATCTTTTCCAAACGTTAAGACCACACTCTGTAATGGATGCTTACTCTGTCCACATGAAGCTGGTTCTAAATAGATGAATTCCACCCACTACACTTTGTATTACCAGTCACAGAATGAAGGGAGGGATTGAGGATACAAAAAGACAAAATAAGAAAGGAAATAGATATGATCTTTCATATTGTAAATACCACTGAAAGGGAATGCAAACCCCCTGGAGGTCATCTGGCATCATTCTGATGGGACCCACTGCCACCTCAGCCCCACCCTCTGCTTTGGCCCTGCATGCTTGTTTGTTCTGGCTTACATTCCCCCATCCCATTTTGCCAGCTGCCCCCAAGTATGAACTTGCACAGCGGAGCTTATGAGCTACTTCTATCTTTGGAAGTTCTTCCTCTCTCACCACTAAATATAACCCACCCCAGATGTCTAGTGCGATTTGTGACAGACCCCCACAGTGACCCACTCCTCCAAGCAAGGAAAACAGAGATGATCTCTGGAGTGTGACATTGCCCTCCCAGCCACTGCTTCATTCTCTCGCTGTCACAACCCACTTCTCTGCAAAGACTTCTCGGAAACATTCAACTCTAGTAAGAATTGTTAGGTTTTTAAGTCAGGTATGGTTGGTATCTCACATGTTTTATTGTCATAACAGAATGCTAAAAACAAAGATGATTTATAACTTTCAGAAGTGTGTTTCTTGCAGTTCAGGAGGCTGAGAAGTTCAAGATAAAGATGCTAAAGATCTGGTAAGGGCCTTATATCTCACATGGAAGAGAAACACAGGCAAGGAGACAAAAGTGTCTAACTAGAACTGTGAGAACACTAGTACTGTCGCCATGAGGATGGGGCCCTGACAGCCTGATTGCTTTTGAAGGGTCCCACCTTATAATGGGGCTGCAGCTGGCACTGTGACGAACAAATCCCATGAGTTTTAGGGGAGATAAATGTTCAAATCACAGCACATTGTTAGTGTTGCCTGGGTTCACACTTACAATTCAGGGAGAAACTCAAAAGCTAGAACGGGTAGCAAGTAAACACCAAGATAGTCTTTTCACTGACAACAAAGGCCATTGTGAATGGGAAAGAAGCAGAACAAAACAGCTCACGGTGACCTTGAACTGTGCACGTACGTGGTGCTTTTCCTCTGCCAATCATCCTCAGCAAGAACCACTTGAGAACATGTGACTCATTTTTGCACATTTTTCTAACCTGAGCTTTTAATTTTAGACCAGGGATCCAAGTTAAATATTTCATGTGAACAGACCAAGAATAGAAAATGAGGAAAAAAGAAAAATAGAGAAGCCACCATTACCCAAATTACCCAGGAAGCACCAGTGAGAAATCAGGCACTGTGTAGCAAATGTCCACGTCAACTAGTTGCCCCCAGCCCACCACAGGATTCAAACCCTTGCCTTCTTGGGTTCTGCTTCCTCCACAAAGAAACTACTGCCTAACATGCTTTCAAAGTTGTCCTGACTGAGTTACAACTCTTAAAAGGCATTTTGGCCTTACTCTAGCTAAGCCCAAAGGCATTCACTTCTCATAATGGTGAAGTCCTCCATAATGGATAAGAGCAAAACATCTGGGACTTTCATTTGCATGTGGCTAGTTGTGAGCCCTGCCCAGAAAGAGCAGGGTGGTCAGTTTTAGCCCATTTCCCTTGGGAACATGTCTGAAGTCCTACCATCATCTGTGATCTGGAAGTACTCTACCTTCTGGTCTCTCTGCCTATAGACAAACTAATGGGTCATTCTTCGTCCGAGTCCTGAACAGCTGGAAGTATGATTAAGGAATCTGTGGACACCTCGTAGAGTGGAGATGGACTATTGCCTTTCTCCAAACTTCCTCCTCTGATTTGAATGTGTCAAAATCTATCACCAAGGTGATGCAGAAGGTGGGGCCCCTAGGAAGTGCTTAGAGCACTGTCCTCAGCCTCCCTCATCTGTCATGTGCAAGGACAGCACTCATCCCCTGGAGGGGGATACAGGAATAAGGATCCATTCTGGAAGAAAGTAGAGCTAGCCCTCACCAGACACTGAGCCTTCCAGTGCCTGCATCTTGGCCTTCTCAGCCTCCAGAATTATGAGAAGTAAACCCTTATGTATCAGTTATCTGGCCCAAGGCAGATCTTGTGTGCCCTTAGGATGGATTAGGACACCTTGTATTTCCATTCCACACTGGGACGATAGTTTCCCAGTTTCTCCATGTTTGAGAAGAGGAGTCCAAGATTCCAGGAGTCTTGGTGGACTTCCATGAAGGAGCTTTATGTCCTATTCATGGGATTTAATTTTTTAAGTAAAATTTGCTATGCTTTAACCACATTTGATTTCTCCAGATTTTCAGTTTGGGAGACCATTGGACTACTGGCCTCTGTGACAGGAAAACCCTGCCCACCCAAGCTGAGAAAATCTGATTGCTAAAGAATGCCATTTCTCTCCCCTTGACTCTTCACTGATACCAGTCCCAGGCCAGCCTCCAGAGAAATGCAAGACAAGGCTCCAGCACCCTGATTAATGCTTCCTGGGCCAGACAGGTTCCTCGATTATTTTTATTCACTCACTCACTTGGGATTTTAGACAAATTCTACAGTAAGGCCAGTCCTATTACAGTCTGCCACCACAGTTTATAAATCCCACCCCTGAAATGTATGTCCTATTTATAGTGTGAGCTAAATCCTGTAGCATACAATTATTCATCAAGCCCCATGTGGGTCTCTCTGTGCCCCGAGTATGGTCAGTGAGCAGGAAATGCAAGCGGCAGAAATAGTTTAGTGGGCTGTATTAGCTACAGAGACTTCCTCCTACGCTACCTGCTAGGGGGTCGGAGATGTGGACTGAGGCTTTGGGGTAATAATCCAAGGCAAGATGCAGTAGCTGCTCAAGGCTTCAGAGACAGGCTATATTTAGAAAACAAGGGAAGGACATAGGGGAAATTTTCTTATAGTGTTCTGGAAATTATAAATGTTCGATTTTATACTTAGAAGTAAGCTTGTATTATACATACGAGAGAATTGAATGTCGAAGACTAAAGAATTTGCTTCCAGACTGATCTAACTTGAGGCTCACGCCATGAGAGAGAGGGAGCCCATGTTGGACACTGCCTGGATGGCCAGGAACCAGAGACTAGATAGCCCAGAGACCTAGGGTAGAACCAAACACGACTGGCCAATAAAACAACAACAACAAAATCCAATGAAATGATTCTTAATGATATTCTGCTATACTCATAGAGTATATAGAGAGAGTATACTCATATACTCTGTGCCTAGCCCAGTCATTATCAGAGAGACTTCCTCCAGCATCTGATGGGAGCTGATGCAGAAACCCAGAGCCAAACATTAAGTGGAGAGAGAGTCAAAATTGAGGACCTCCATCAGGTTCCTCCCTCAGAGCTCATGGTACCCCAAGGAAGATGGAGAGAAAGAATTGTAGGAGTCAGAGGCAGTTGAAGATACCAGGAGAACACGGTCCACAGAATCAACTAAGCAGAGCCAATAGCTCACAGAGACTGAAGCAGCAGTCACGGAGCCTGCATGGGTCTTCGCATGTAGTCAGGGCTGTAAGCTTGGTGTTTTTGTGGAACTTCTAACAGTTGGAGTGGGTGGGTCTCTGACTCTTTTGCTTACTTCTGGGACCCTTTTCCTCTTCCTGGGTTGCCTCCTCCAGCCTTAATATGAGGGTTTGTGCCTAGCCTTATTGTATCTTGTTATGCCATGGTTGGTTGATTACCTCGGGAGGCCTGCTCTTTTCTGAAGGGAAACGAAGTGGCAGTGAATCTGTGGGAGAGGGGTGGGGGTGGAGTCAGGAGTAGAAGGAGTAGAGGGAGGGGAAACTGTGGTCAGGATCTATTGTATGAGAGAAGAATAAAATGAACAAAAAAAAAGGAAGAAAAAGAAAAAGAAATCCTGTCACTTACTCTTCAGTGTGTTAGGGAAAGCATGTCCCCTCCCGGTGCCTTTGATCTATCTCCATGATGAGGCATTCTGACCAAAAGCAGCTTAGAGGAGGAAAGGGTTCGTTGGTTCACACTTCAGGTCACAGTCCCTCAAGGAGCAATATTAGGGCAGGAACCTAAAATCTGTTTTTATTGTTGGGAATTTCATACATGCATCTAAAACTTGTTTCATCAAATCTATTCCTAGCCCTTCCCCTCTAACTTCTGTCTTTCACCACTTCTCCCTCCCAACTTCCTGTGCTCTCTTTCTTATAAAACCCACTGGGTCCACTTAGCCTGCATATGCATGTAGGATCCTTTACTGAGCAAGGGTAGCCTCTCAGGGGTCACATGCCTTAAAGAAATCTGATCCCCTGAGAAGCTGTCACTTGCCAAGGACCAGTCAGGCAGGTGTAGGACTTCATGCCTTGGAATGTAGGCTGGCTTGATCCCGAGCAGGTCTTGTCGCTGCTGCTGTTATTTTGTGTGCACAGTGGCCTCGTCATATCCAGATAATAGTTTCCTACTATTCCATGATGACCCCTGAACTCTAGGGGAAGGAGGTATGACACAGACATCTAATTTAGAGCTGAGCACTCCATAGTTTCTTATTCTGTCCATATTGACCAGTTGTAGTATAAATTTGTCTCCTGCAGAAAGAAGCTTCTCTGATGAGGGTTGAGAGATGAACTAATCCATCCATGGCTATAAAGATAACAAGTTATGGGGCAGTTTATTACAAAGTCCATTGAACAGAATAATAGTATTCCGTTTTCTCCTATAGCGTTCTCTCCTGGCCAATGATCTAGACAGCCACAGGTTTTGGGACCAATTAATAGTACCAGACCTGAGCTTCACACTGTGGGGCAGGCTTTAAATCTAATCGGAAAGTGGTTGGTTTCCCCATCATATTCCCTCCAGTATTGCACCAGTGGGTACAGGAACTTGGAACAGAACTCATGAAAGAATGCTGCATGCTGGTATACCCTCAGAGTAGCTCACAGGTTCATGATTAGCATTCTTATATAGCCAGGATTACCTGCCCGGAAAATAGTGTTGTCCACAGCGGGCTTGACACTCCTGCATCAGTAGGCTAATCAAGACAATCCCTCACAGACCAACCTGATGGAGACGATTACTCAATTGAGACACTTCCCCCCTGGTGCTTCTAGGCTATGTCAAGTCGACAGTTAATGTTACCTAGGACAACCATCAGAACTATTCTGGTCTAGAGCCCTTGTCCACCCTTCTTCCTCCTCCTTACTGTGAGCAGGTGGCTTCCTTCTACTTTACGAAGGAAACTAACCTTTGCGGAAATACCCAGACAGGGAGCCGAGTGAGGCATGCATCAGTGTGATGATGTAAAAGGGAAACTCCTCTTTCCCGTGGGAGTACTACTTGGCACTTTGTTCTGTTGGCTCTAACCAATGGGACCGCGATGTAGAGCAGAGTAAGTCTAGTGTGAGGCAAAAGGCATGGTTATACAAGGAATGACCTTAAACACCAACTCGCGTACAACAGAAACATACTCCTATTGCTCCCAGTGGGAACATGGCTCCCGTTGTTCTCGTGCAGTAAGGAGCGGTGCATTAGGGTCCTCACTCTGCATTCCAAGCAGCCCCAAGCAGGGCTCTGCTGCTGTCTGCATCGCATTGAGTTGCAGCATCATGCATCTGCTCTTTCTGTAGATGGTAAGCTGTTGAACCCCGAGATTGGTTCAATGCTTGGAACACAGAAGATTCTCAGCTTATAAATGCTGAACAAAAGAACAAGTGAACCAGTCAGGTTGCAGGGACCTGACAGTGAGGTGGAACCGCTTCTTCAGAAACAAACTAATGGTATTTTGCACACTTCCCTGGGTGACATACTGTGCCCTCTACCAAAAGAGAATTCAAATTGCAAGGCCTTGGAGGGAAGGTGAAAGCCAAACAAAGTAGGTGGATTCTGATCTGAGCACAAATAATGCACTAGAAATACTGGGCAGGCAGTTCCCTTCCTTGAATAAAGCAGTGGCAAAAAGAAAGGACAGATCCCTGGCATTGTCCCCCAACTTCCTCTGTCTCTTTTCTCCTTGTCCTTGTCCCCCTCTCCCTCTCTTGCCCCACCTCACTCTTAAAAAATTCTTGATCAAAAGAGGAGGAATGCTGTCCATCTTCAGTGTCCCTGCCGACATTCACCAATACTACGACTCTACCCTGACCCCAAGGCCAGCTCTCAGAATAGAACTTCCACTTTTCTCCCCAGGAGATTGACTTTTCCACCCACTGCCATCCACTCTCACGTTAACCCCGTGCCAGCCCCGTCACAGGCGTTCAGAGACACGCATGGGTAGAACTGGGCTAGAGCACTGTTTTTACCCCTTGCAGTTGCTTAAGAAATATTTTTCTTAATTGCTTCATATGGGCCAAGTCTTTCTGCAGACAACCTCACTGATCAGGATTTTCTTTCCTTCCCAGTTTGCATAGCGGGGGCAGGTATCCTGGGTACATTCTCCAGATTCTTTCTCTGAGACATTCATACAGGAGCAAATGTTGTATCAAGAATACTGTCCTTCAAAAGCAGAAAGGGGAAGTGGAAGGTACCACTCAAAGATGCAATATCTGGAGAGTCCTGGCCTTGGTGTAATCTAGGCTGCAGATTGCACTTAACAGCAAATAAATAGCTTTTAGACATTGGTCCCGTCAGTCATTGGCTACAGGGGGATGTGAGTTCCCAGGCACTTCTAATTCTCACCAAGTCTAGGTAAATTGGTCCCAAGGGTTGGTTCAACCCTCTGAAGAAGTCATTACGTGCAAAGCACTCGTGAGCTGGGAGACAGATCACTAACTTGTAAGTAGATCCACTGAGGAGGCTCCATTGGAACAATGCCAGCATCCATTGTGGCAGGTATCAGCTACACATCACTGCACTGGTTAAAATTTTGTTGGGGAGACTTACAGATGAGTGATGAGTTCTTAATAAGCAAGGTTTGACCTCCCATAGACAATGTCTGCACCTAGGGTTTCATTAGGGCTGGGTCTACAAGAGAAGCGCCTGGGGAAATGGAATCACATTCTTTTGGTTTAAAAAAACATTCTAAGTTCTCTGAGCTACATTCTCTATCAGTTCAGTGTCAGCTCTGACAAGCAGAACATGGCACAAGAAGTCACTCATGCCCCATAGATCAGTCTCTGTGATATCAGCCAGCTCATAGCTTGGAAGAACTGGGTAGGAAAAGACAAAATGTTGTAGGGAATGGGTATATGTCTATCTCCCATCCTGCTGCAAGTATTGGGACTCCTCTCTCTCTCTCTCTCTCTCTCTCTGGTTGTCCTGGAACTCACTCTGAAGAGTGACTGCCTCCTGAGTGCTGAGATTAAACATATGCACCACCACCATCTGACTTTTTGTTTTTTCTTTAATGTTTATTTAAGGTATGAGTGTTTCTGTCTGCACGCACGTACACCTACTTGCCAGAAGAGGGCATCGGATCCCATTGTAGATGGTTGTAGGCCACCATGCAGTTGCTGGGAACTGAACTCAGGACTTTGGAAGGGCAGTCAGTGCTCTTAACTGCTGAGCTATCTCTCCAGCCCCCTCAGGGAGGATATTCTCAATGGATCTACATAAATGCATGATATGAGGGCTGAAGGTGGTGGCCCCACTTCTGTGTAAAGCTATACTCAAGAGATGGACTGGTACCCCAGAAATAAGCCCCCTGCCCTCCTGCCTGTCACTTCTGGCCAGCATCTCTGTGAATGCCTAGAAGATTCACTAGCCTCCAACTGTTGTGATAACACATTCATTTCCATCTTTCTTCTCCAACATGATCAGTTTCATTTTCTCAAAAATTATACTGCTTCCTAGAGTCAGAAATGGGGTGAGGAGACAGCTGTGATCTGAGAGGAACATCGAATTAGCTGAGTTCAAAAGCTTGTCAAATGCCTAACTGCAAATACTTTGTTTTAAATGATGAGCTTTGGGGAAAAAAAAACCCTACTAGCTTTTTGCCTCCAGTCTATGACTTACTTCTTTTAGAAACCCCATCTGGCTTTGAAAAGAAATACAATCCATATGTTTGAATTCCTATTAATCTAACTCATCCTCATCACATTTATGGGGGAGATTTATTGCCTATGAACACTTCAGCCTCTTGGATAAGACTCTGCTATTCTCCCCCTTCTGTTCTCTCCTTCCAGCATCTCTTTTATTCCTTATTTGTCTCTCCTTTCTGTTCTTTTGCTTTATTGCTTTATGATTCATTCTCGCTCCTATTTTAATTAAAAACCTTTAATATTTTTCAGCGACATAACATTCTATGTATCTCACATGTATAAACAATGCTTTGAAGTAACTATGCACAGTGAGACAACCAATTCTACTGCATATTTGTTGGCTAACTCTCCCTACTACCTCTGCCATGCTAACACACCAGCCTATGGCGAGGATCATCAGCTCTCTACTTCTCTAAGATCACCTCCGGGTCCCACATTTGAGTGGGATCATGCAGCATTTCTCCTGTGCCCTGCTGATATCATTGAACACGCTTAACAGTTCCCTTTCTTTCCCATGGGTGGAGGGAGCACTGGGGCTTGAGTCTAGGGCCTCAGGCGAGGCAGGCATTCTGTCCTCTCTTTCTCCGTACCTTTTCCTTACGATATTCCTTCCCCTCTTCTATTATCTGCTCTCTTCAGCTTTTCTATGGTAGTAAGTTTCAGGTCCAACTTGACTAAACTTAGAATCACCAAGAAGGCTGGTAAGGAGTGTGTGAGTCTGAGAACTTTTCCACACAGGACCTCGCTGAGTGTGGGTGGCATCATCCCACATGCTGGGCATCTGGCTAGCATGCGCTGGGGGAGGGGAATGACAGCTGAGCATCAGCACCTCCTTTCTCTGCTTCCTGGACTGCTGTGATGTGAACACTTTCCCCTTGCCACTGTGGGCTGAGTCAGCTGAAGACTGAGCCAAAATAAACTCCTGGTTGACCACAGGACATGCTCAGAGTCTCGGGACGTGCTTCGGTGCTTTGAGATGCTCTTAGTTCCCCAGGACTTTTCTTGCTTAATGGGATCTTCACCTCTTGGGTAAAAGAAGTTGTAAGCTTGAGTCATAAGCCTGGGATATGGGAACGGCTGAGTGACGCCGGAGCTGCTCTGGCCTCTCGGGACCAGTGGCCACAGTGTGCAGGGCACCGTACCAGAAAACCAAACTCTCAGGGACTGTTTCTCATTATTCTCTCCTACTCTTCTCATTAGCATTTTGTAATAGAGGAGCTCCTGGCGTGCGCGTAATCTCTCTGTTCAAGTGTCTCCTGGAGTTTTAAACATAAAAATAATTGTGTTTAAATTAAGAACTCTGAACCATATGTGAAATTACAAAACGAAAAGCAAAAGCTTTACCCACTTCATGTTCCTGCTCCTGTTGGCACCTAACCAGTGTTAATAATTTCTCTGCACACCTCAACAAAATATGCATTTATTTTTATATGTCCCCCTTTTACAAAAGAGACTAAATTGTACAGACTATTCTATATCTTGCATTTTATCTCACTATTCTGTATAAAGTCTGACTTTTCAAAAGACACATTTACCCAACACACATTTCCTGAGACAACCTCACTGCATTCTTAGCAGTAAGTGTATTGGATCAAAGAACTTGAAATTCTCACATACATTACCAAATGTCTGGTGGGGGCGGGGAGCTTTATCTGGAGAGAGGAGAGAAGGAAGAACTAGGGTAGAGAGATAAAGACACCAAGGATGATTGAAAAAGCCATAAGGGAGCATATTTTATGTTTACTTAAAATACATACATAAAATACTATGTCTACATACACATATAAATAGTTAAAATGACGCGATGCCACTTGAGGTGATAATGCTCTCTGTAGGAGCCATAGACTATTTAACAGAAACCCAGGTGCCAGGCACAGGACAAGTCCTTTTGAGGACATGGTCGGGGGAGTCCAAGAGACTCCCACAATAATGCTGGCTGTTTCTGTTGTCCTTTGTTGCCTCCCAGAACTTGAAGGTAAGCCCTATTGCTGAAGACACCACACACTTTGGATATTGAAATTGACCTGGGAGCCTTACCCTGAGGACTAACTTTCACAGTACCTAAGGGGCTGTGTAAACTGCCAAGGGAAAAAAACAATGTAAAGTCTTAGCCAGTTGTAAAGCCTATAAATCACAACAGTAGCAAAGTGAGATATGCTCAAGGGTGCAATAGTGGCACTTACATTTTAGGGGTAACCAACAGCTACCTAACTGGATCTAATGCCGACTCAGGAAATGGTACATGCCTGGTACAGTAAACCTAGCCAACTAAGTGTGGTTGGTGGAGTTATGGACCAGAGAGGAGAACCTACCTCTATCACATTCCTAAAGCAGTATTATTCTTGCTACATTATAATACCTGTCCTTATCTCCACAGATAACTCTAACTCTCACCCTTTACCAAAGACACTTCCTTTTTCAACAAATAAAGACCATCACAGAAATCTGCAACTGGTCAAAATGTAGAGAATAGGAAGCTGTGGAGATCCCAACCCCAACTGATACATCTATAACACAACCTCAACCTTGTAGATTGTACAACAAAATCTACAACACCTACGCCTCAGAGGCCCAGGACATCTGCTGTGAAGTAGTGTCTTCTACATATGACAAGAAAGCTACAGCGATGAAATGTGAACAACATGGTCACCTAAACAAGACCTGCAAAATGAAAACAGCAGTTGGTGTGCCAACATGGATGTGGGAAATCTCACAAGGTCTCACCCCTAGAAGAAGAGGCAAATTACAGACAAATAATGGCTCCTAAAAAAGAGGGAATCAGATTTCTCCAGGGATAAGCTTCCTGAAAGGTTATCCAATCCCAAGTTGTCATCTCTAAACAAATATGCATATGAACAGCACCAAATGGACTCAACAGGATCTGCCTACCATCTATCTATCTATCTATCTATCTATCTATCCATCTATCTACCATCCATCTATCTATCCATCTATCTATCTATCTATCTATCCATCTATCTACCATCTATCTATCCGTCTATCTATCTATCCATCCATCCATCTATCTATCTATCATCTATCTATCTACCATCTATCTAGCTATCTATCCATCCATCCATCTATCTATCTATCTATCATCATCATCCATCTATTTATCTAACTAACTATCTGTAGCAATATTAATCAAAGAAGAGGGCATGGAGAGGGAGTAGGAGGGGATAGGAAAGGAGCTGGAGAGGGGGAGAGATATAAATATATCATTTTCATATTTCATATTAGAATGCAGCAATTTATAATTCTATAAAAAGAGTATGTGAAAATGTCTAGTCCATCATCAACACGAGGTAAGACAGATTTTTAAGTGTTTCTCCAATCTGATTGCTGACAAAACATGTTTCACTTGTTAATTCGGATGTTTTCCATTATGAGAGAGGTTGCAGTCATAGAGGTGTGGCTGGAGAAGGAGGGCCACGGCGTCTTGTCTCATCTTCGTTTTCTGTCATGGAAGAGAAAGAGGAGCTGTGGTGGACATCAGGACTTAGCCAGACACATAGGCCAGGGAAGAGGAGAGAGATGACTGACGGGGAGTGATGAGCCACACCTGGAGGTAGACCTTGCTAACCATTTAGGAGACAGCTACGGCAGGCGTGCAGCTGCTGCTCTGGGGAATGTTCTGGAGTCAAAAGAATGCCTGATGCTTCTGCCCATGAGTGTGGTCAGGGATGTAGTACATCAGTCACAGGGCTTGGCATCTCTTTGTCTTGGTAGCACGTGTCCTAGAAATGGTTGGGGAAGAAATGAAATGACACTGGCAATTCTGGGATCTGGGTAGAGTAACACCAACAATAATTTTTATACTTTTGTAAAGTTGTAACATGCTTTTTCTAATCAGATGGCGTACTGTTGCAAATGGAAAGGAAAATAGCAGCACATGACAGCTGCCACTGTGGAAATTATTTTAAAGTATTTCTTTGTGCACTGACAACTTCATTCACAGATATAATGCATTTTTATCATATCCACCACCAGTTACCCAACTGGGAGGTTTTAAGTGATCTATGTCTCAAGGAGAGTAGGTAGAAGAAAGGTATTGGGATTTACTCTCTTAGTCCACAGACCTTGGGCTATTTTCCATCTGTTCTAATACCGCTCCTCTAACAAGCCAGCCCTGCTAAGCCAACCGTGGAGATGTATCTCAGACACAAACTTATCTATCGCTAAGACCAACCACTTTCTGCTAAAGCTCTCACTCTTTACATGCTTTTTGTGAATGGAGACTTTCCTGAAAAACCAATAGATGAGCATCTGGCTCTCTCAACAGAGCTAACCTCATGTGCATTATCAGACTGGAAGTCTAGCAGTCTTGTGTATGAAGTTGGCTCTTGGTGTTTCCCATTTCTAACTTGCAAAGATCAGACTCCCAGACACAGATACATTATCAGCACCATGACACCCAGTCTGACCAACCAGCCAAAACAGCCTTTGCTGCACCAGTCTACACCCCAGTCCTTCCTGGGTGAGGTATTCTGGCTGCATCTGGGAAGCCATGCTCTTCCTCAAACCAAAGCAGTACTTACCTCGGACATGCCTACTGGACTTGCTCTGTGGCCAGTCAGTCTTAGGATGAGCTGGAGATGAGTCTGAGGTAAGTCAAAACAAACACACTACCACCTCCACCCTGACCGAAGTTTATGTGTTGACTTGGTACTGACCTCTTCCAGGCTCACAGATCTGGCCATCTCACTGACTGCGGGAAAGCGCTCTGTAGTAGAGGAGGAAAGGGTTCCAAATAAAAGTCTCCCATCATCACAGACCTGAGGGTCTGGGGCAGAGAATAGAGGAGGAAGGTTCCTAGTTTCTTCATCGCATGGTTCCCATCGTACTGGACCTACAGTGACCTCGCATCTCCCCCCACCCCCCACCTCATTTACTGGAACTGCTACTATTGAGTAGTGTCCTTGGTTTCTGTGTTTACATGCACAGCTGCTGATTGCTGAGACCGGAAGAACCTTGGCTCTGATCTGTAGCAGCCAAGGATTTTAGCAGACGAACAGAGTCCTAGAACAGAGCTGACTTCCCAAACACGAACACGTGGACATGGGTGACAAAAGAAGCGCTCTGCCATTCACGTCTTTCACCTACTCTAGATTTACAAGGCAGAATTTGTAAACCGCTGGCTGAAGCTAGACTCAAAGTCACAGTGCAGAGAGAAACGATCCAGACAGACTGATACATAAAATAGTAACATGTGCCTGAACTGATGTTGCTACTGCACAATACACACTCTGGAGGAACACATTCATGCCAAAGAGACGCGAAGTACAACAGGAGGGATGCTGATGGTGGAAAGAGAAAAATGAGAAAACAGTAAAAGGATGGAGTTTTTAAAGAGTAATTAATGAGACAAGATGCTGGGTTTGTTTAAAATGGAGAAAACCCTCCTCCTAATGAGACCAAGCCACTCATTTCACAGAGGCTGAAGTTACCCACAAGGCACTGGACCCTAGGTAGGAGCTTGGATCTGCTCATGGTGGCTTAGTAGTCTTCTCACAGTCTTGGGCTGCTGTGGCCAGTCTTGTATCCTCTCTGACACTGCTGTGTGCCCTGTGATCTCTCCCACTGCACCTCAAAGCTGTTGATGGGCTGAGCTGTGCTTTCTCCCTCTTTTCCCTGCCGTGTTCCACTATGCTCACCTCAGCTTGGGTGTGTGATCTGCATAGAACTGTTGTCTCCAGGCTCATGGTTTCAGACTAGAGTGTGAGTTGTTTTCTTCTGGAGCTTGAGCATTTTGCCTGGGAGACATCACTTCCTTCGTTTAAGTCCAAAAAGAACCTGAGAGGCCGTGTTGTGGACCTGCTCCCTTATCTATAAATACTAGACATTTGGGAGAGGCCACTGCTAAGTGGAATAAGGTCACGGCACTGAGGGAGAGTGCTAGGGATTGAACACAATGCCTGGTGCATGCTGGGAAGGTTACATTTTTGTCCAGTTTAAAGAATGAACTATTAACCTTGAGAAAAATTTTCTTAATAACAACCACCAGAGAGAAACTTAAATAAACTCCTAGATCATATCAAGGGCAGAAGGAGCTGAGGCTGAAGGAGGTCTGTGGTGAGCACTGAGAGAACACACAGAAAATAGGATTTAATATTTTGGTGAAATATTGTACTGAAGATTTAGTTTTAACACTTTAAGTCAATGATCCATCACTAACTAATTTTTGAACACTTATTCCCCCATAACTCATGGGTTATGCATTATTAAGGTTTGAATGTAAAATGGCTCTCATGGGCCATGTTTGCAAACTAGTTCATCAGCTGATGAAGCTCATTGGGAAGGTGGTGGAATCCTTGAGAGGTGGAGACTCACTGGAGGCGGGACTCGATACCTTGTAGCCCTGCCCACTTTTCCACTGCTTCCAGACAGCCATTACCTATGCAATGCGGTAGGCCAGCTTCCTGACCCTTCCGTAATGGAAGATCTTCTTGAACTGTAAGCTAGAATAAACCTTCCTTGATCACTTCCTGTGGGGTATTGGGTTACAGCCATGAGAAAAATAACTAATAAAAAACATTCTGAATCCACATATCAAGAATATTAGAGCATAAAATTCCAGAAAGCTCTATGGAGCAAACCTTGAATTTCCCCCTTCCCGAACTCTGCTGAATCCACTAGTGTGAGTTGACACGGAGGCACAACCTGTCCCTGCTTCCTGCCACCTCACCATACCTTTGCCTCTTTCCAGTGCTCACTGGAGTATTGCTCACTCTGAGTCTTTTCAGAAACCATGTAGTTTAGGCCTACAAGGCTTGCATCTGTACAGAACACCTGCAGACTTTTTCTTGTCCTTTTCCTAGAGATATAGCTATTTAAGGAAGATTTACACTGTAGCAGGCATATAAATAATCTAGTGATCATTCCAAATATACAGATACAGATACATGTGCCTACAGACAAATGATATATATATATATATATATATATATATATATATATATATATCACACATATACACACATACACGCACACACATATATATATACACATATATATGCATATATATATGTGTGTATGTGTATGTGTGTATGTATGTATGTGTGTGCATGTGTGTATGTGTGTATGTGTATGTATATATGTATGTGTGTGTGTATGTGTGTGTGTGTGTGTGTGTGTATATATATATATATATATATATATATATATATATATATATATATATATATCTCGGAGTATAACACCTAAGGATTCTGGGAGCCACTGGGGATCAAGAGTCAATCCCCTGTGCATGCTGAAGGGTGACTGCACATGTTATGAGGTAGGAACTGGGGTCTACTATTTATTGAAAAGACCTTCTGTCTTACCACAGGAATGGGCTTGTTTGCCTGATTCTGTTTCTGAGCATTCTATTCCATGGGTTTCTTTGTCTAACTTTCTTATATTTTGATCTTGATACTGTAGCTTAATAATGTTGAAGAAGTCGCATAATGTAAAGTCTCCACTTTGTTCACTTTCAAGATCACTTCAGATATTCTAAACTCTTGTCTCCATATACATTTTAGAACTAACCTGACGATTTCTGGAAAAAGAAAATAAATAAAAGAAGTCCTGTTTGGAGTGTAGCTGAGTGATACATCCTCAAAGCTTGAAGACGCATTTTAAATTCTCAGCTATGCATTAAGAAGCTCAGACCTAAAGGAAACCATGGGACTTGTCTAAGATCACAAATTATGCTGAAGCCACGGTAGCATTCAGCAACCCCACACCCAGCTCTGGAGTAGACTCAGCACAGTATCTAACCCAAAGAAATACTCAGTATCCCACAGGAGGGCCAACACCCCTGGACAAAGGACTGAAGCTGCAAATGCCTCTTCAGAGAGATCTTTTTCCACTCATCCTATAGGTTTTCCTACAGGGAAAAAATTAGTGTCCATATGACAAATGTGTATCTTTGTTGTCATGGAAACACATCTTCAGACATCTTGACTGGCCTCTTTCTTGAGATAGCTTTACTTTCACATTTCCCAGGCCTGGCTACCCAGCCTGGGGTCCACTTGGGGAGGCCAGAAGAATATGAAGCAAGGAGTTGTGTCTTCAGGCTTCACACATGAAGAAACCTTGTTAGGAAAGCAAGATTCCTAGAAAGTCCAAGGGCACTATGGGATTGGACGTTAGATTCTGAGAACTTCCTGGGTATAGGCTTCGTGCAGATGTACATTGGTTCAAATTAGAAATTCTCACCCTCAGATTTATTTCTATTTATTAAGTAGTTAGATCTTAAGAAACCCAAATTGTTACCTGATGGACATGGAAAATTTAGAACCTTTGACATTCTTATCTTATGACTCCCCAAAGAGGGCAGATCATGTAAAATTTCAAAACATGTTTGGACACAGAACTTGACCCAGAAATGCCATCATTGCGTTCTCTTTCAGGAGCCTCCACATCCCTGCATGACACAGAGGCGTTGGTTTTTTATATGCTCTGTAGGTGGAATGTAAGCAACTTCTTTGTACTTATGAAATACTCTTTGTTGAGACTATTTGTTGTTTGACTGGAGAGATAGCTCAGAGGGCAAAGGCACCCACCATCAAGGCTGATAACCTGTTTGATCCCCAGGATATATGATGGAGGGAGAGAATCAACTCACACTGTTCTCTTATCCACCCCCCCCACACACACACACATACCACGATAGGCACACACATACACACACACACACACACACACACACCGACATACATGTGCATGAATAAATGCAATAGGAAAATTTGTTGTTTATACTCATGATATGCTATTTTATACTCATGAAATATTCATTTATATTAAGAAACTATTGTTAATGCCTCTTCCAGGAACAACTCACAAAGTTTGGTGCCTTTAATACTATCCCAAAGACTCATAATGATCCTTACTTGGATAGTGTAGGTTTAAAAGGTATTATCCTACTGGACCATGCCCTTTAATATCAAGCATTTATAGAAAGGCATACAACAGGGCTGGCAAGAGGGCAGAGTAGGTAAACTGCTGCAAATCTGACAACCTGAGTTCTATGACCAGGACCCACGCTGCAAGGAGAAAACCGACTCCTGCAAGTTGTCTCTGACCTCCGTACTTACACTGTAGCCTGCACATGCCCACTCACACACCAATCAATGCGTAAATGTAAAATAAGGCTTAAAGAGACATCAAGGATGTTGGAACAAATGCTCAAACTGAGCCAAGCTGAATGGGAGAAGCCCTATCTAAAGCCCCATAGAAGCAGTGTTAGGGGGTGAGGCGGAGTCTCTGTCGAGGGCGATCTAGGTTGGAGACCTCAAGCCTGACCCAAGAGTACCTTTCCTCTATTGCGTAGTCTTGTGGCTAGATTTCTGTTTTGTGGCCTTTTCTAAAATTTACTCTGGAGCCTTCCTTGACTGCACCCAATGCAGTTGAAGCTCCAGATGAGCAAGGGATAGAAAATCATTTCCTTAGTAATAGTAACTGATCCATTTTGAATTTTTAATTGAGGTCCAAACCAATAAAAAGCAAACAAATCTAGTTAGAAACACCCCTAGAGGAGCCTGTATCTGTTTAACCAGCAGGCACTGCCCTCCCTGCTCCTTCCTTAAGGCCTGCTGTCTGCCACTTGGAATTCCTCTGGTACCAGAACATTCCCTATATATGATCATTCTAGGGAAGAACAGGCCGAACTCAAAGTCACTAATTCCATCTGACAAGCAGTCAGAGTTTGCAGGTCTTTATTTGGAAACTACCCCAGTCCAAAAATGTGCCAAGATCTGTTCATTCTCCCTCGGGCCATGATACCCAATCTGGGACTCTACCCTGGGAAATTTTAGTGACAGGAAAGAAGCTTAAACTGTATAGGCTGATCATTTAGCATTTGGCCACATGTTCTGAGGGCTGTTTGCCAACCTGATTTCCATCAGTGGGGAGTCAGCTTTATGTTTCAGCGGCTAGTACAGAGGCTGAGAATCTCTGTGTTGAAGGTACCCCCTCCAAAGCCTTCTCTGACTACCTCAGCTCCACAAGGCATCCTCACGTGTCCTGGGAAATGGCTAGGCCTGGCTATTGTAGAACATGTCCTTGGGACAGTATGTTCCACCCCTAACACAACACAATAAGCAAAAACAAACAGCTCACTCTAGACCAGGAGTGGCATGCATGTACACTCTGCCTCCCAGCCCTGTGGTTTGGCCCATAGTCTGTTGTAGGACAGAGGTAACTGTACGAAAAAAGACTATGAGTCAAATACTTGTCCTTTTTGCCACATTTTGATGTGGTCTCACAACCCTCTCTCACAATAAGTGATAAGATCAGGAATCTAAGGCAAAGCTCATTTCCACGCCTGTTCTGAAGATCTGAGTACCGTTGAGAATGCCCCACGAGTGTGGAGAGAGGGCTCAGTGTTTAAGAGAGCGTGCTACTCTTTCAGAGGACCCAGGTTCACTTCCCAGCACCTTGAATGACACGCCCAGTGACTCGCAACCATCCACAGTTCCAGTTCCAGAAAATCTGGAAAAATTAAAAATTAAAAGTCATGTAGACCAGCAAGATGGTTCATGGGGATGAAAGCACTTGTTATACAAACTTGCCAATTTGTATTGGATCCAAGAGTCGACAGTGGGAGGAGAGAACGGACTCTTTAAAGTTGTTCTCTGATCTCCACACACACTGTGGTGTTAAAATATTGTCCAGTTGCTTAATATGAGTCCATCGTTGAATTTTCCAATGCTCTTTATTAATTACATGCCACGTCAAATCTTGGGGAATTCAATATCTGGGTGGCTAGGCAGAGACTTCATTCCATCATCCTCTCCTGCTCCCCTGCTTCTCCATCTCTTTTCCTGCTTATGCCTTAGACCCTTTTAACTTTCCCCCAGTCTCCTTTCCATGTCCAGCTTTCATTACAACACAATGGTATCTTAACATACTCTGCTGGGGGTAATCAGAGTCTTCTCTGATCACCAGGCCACAGACTAGCGCAAGAGTGTGAATAGACAGGCAGCAAGGTCTGCACCCCTGCAATTCAGCTTCATAGCTACAAGGCATCAAAGCCCCTTTACAAACCAAAACAGCACACAGGAGTAAAATATCCCACAGCACTGTGGCATGTCCACTCTAACACACACACACACACAGACACACACACACACACACATCACACACACATACACACACATCACACACACATACACACACACACACACATCACACACACATACACACACATCACACACACATACACACACATACACACACATGCACACACATGCACACGCACGTACACACACACACATGTACACACGTACACACACGCACACATGCACGCACACGCACTCACACACACACACACACACACACACACAAATTAACAAACAACTGAAAGCATGCTCAGTGGTGTGGAGAGGAATAGGCCAATGGCTCAGTCAGTAAATTGCCGTACAACATAAAGAGCTAAGTTTGATTCCTGAAACCCAAAGGGTCAGGCATGGTGTTATACACTTCTATTCCCATTCTGGGGATGGAGAGACAGACAGATCCTTGGGAGTCAATGGCTAGTCAGTGTAGCCTACTTTGCAAGATTCCGACAATGAGATCCTGTCTCAAACAAACAAAAAGGATAGCATTCTGAAGAATGACACTTGAAGTTGACCTCGGGCCACTCAAATGCACATACATGTACCTACTCACATATACATAGAAGAATGCTCAACAGAAGAGAGACAGGTTACAGTCATTCTGATGGAGAAATTGTTTTATTATTTTGAGTCATCCGGTATTTATTGAGCATGTCACACATTGTCCTAGGCACTGGTAAAGAGACAGAAAGTCTGTGGTGTGAATGGGGAAGGAAAATAATTAGGGATACTGTGCCATGTGGAAAGTAGGAAGTGCATTTGGAGTCCACTCTGGGGAAAAACAAATAAGATTGAGGGGTTAG
The DNA here is from genome assembly GCA_026225945.1 of Cricetomys ansorgei. Taxonomy (NCBI): domain Eukaryota; kingdom Metazoa; phylum Chordata; class Mammalia; order Rodentia; family Nesomyidae; genus Cricetomys; species Cricetomys ansorgei. Next base: position 31,201,821 of record JAMJFZ010003875.1, on the reverse strand, counting down.
AAGAGACTTCCCTGGGCAAATAACCTCCCAAGGAGGGCGGTGGGCTAGGTGATTCTGGAAGCAGGGTGGGGTGGCTGCAGAAGACTGTAGAGACATCTTATACAAAGACATATCCACACAGCAGGAGAGTTAATGACTAAAGCAGAGGGAGTCAGATCCTAACAAGAAGGGACAGACTTTCGTGTGTTTCTCAGATCACTGATGTTACAAAAATATAATAAGAAAAGTAAAGTACTTAAGAATTCATGTTAGGCTGAGCATGATGGCATACACCTATAAATCAGTGGTTCTCAACCTGTGGGTTGTGACCCCTTTGAGGCGGGTGTCAAACCAGCCTTTCACAGGGGTCACCTAAGATCATCCACATACCAGATATTTACATTATGATTCACAACAGTAGAACATCATAGTTATGAAGTAGCAACAAAAACAGTTTTATGGTTGGGAGTCACCAGAACACGAGGAACTGTATTAAAGGTTTGCAGCATTAGGAAGTCTGAGAACCATTGGTGTAAATCCTTGAGGCTGAGGGAAGAAAAGAGTCTGAGGCCTCCTTTCCCTCAAAAATCAAAAAAGGCATGGTGAAAGGGTTTTGCAGGCTTGTGCAATGGAGCAATACTCTTAGCAGCATGGTTCATAGACCAGAAGCATTAGCACCACCTGGGACTTGTCAGAATAAAGTTCGATGGAACAGGCTCGCTGAGGACAAATCCCACAGTGGCTTTCCAGTGTCTCATCTCTCCAGCTTACCATGGCTCAAGGTGTCCCTCTGGATACATGGCTGTAAAATAATAGTTGATGCTATCACAGCAAAGATCCTGATGGCGTGTCTCTCGGGTCCCTTCAACACCCCAAGCTGGACACAGCCTTTACCCCCACCTCTGAGCAACGCCTCCTCCTGATTCACCTCATTCCTTTAATGTCCACTCCACCAGGACTTCAGACTTAAAGCTCAAGCTTTGTCCTCCACACCCCAGCGTGCTCAAGTCCCAGAGGCTCATTAGTCTGTGCCTCAGTTCCTTCAGCTATAAAATAGAGGTAGTAGTACACCCATCTCATAGGGTTGTGGTGAGGCAGTTAATACAAGTTAATACAATACATGGTCGTACTTACTCGTTGTTGCAATTACTCCTGTTACTTGCCTGTGACAGTCTCTGGGACCACAGACTCCCCTTCCTCCCTCTGGTCTGAAACCTGACTCTCTGGACACCTGAAACACTGTCATGTCGAACTAGTTACTCCCTGTCTCCATGGGTTCCCACTGCCCCCCCCAAGTCATTGTTAATTTACTACTCTCCCACCCCACTCCACTTTTAAACAGATGAGAGGGGACCTACTTGGGGTTAAGTCAGGGGATGGGTAAGCCATTTCAGTGCCCCCTGCCCTTCTTTGTCCCCCATGAGACATCAAGGAGAATCTTGGGATCCTAGGAATCCAGTGTGAATTTCTGGCTCCTGAAGTCCAGTGGGCTCATCAAGGTGCTCGTTTGCTTCAAGGTCTGGTTTCTGTGAAGCAAATTGTCTCTGTTGTTGGAGCTGTTTTGAGATGGCCTTAGCCCTGGCCTGAATGTCTCACCTGTCAGCTGCAGTTCTTTGAGCTAAGCTAACCCCAGGAGACCGTTCCTTCCTTTCAACCCTGATGCTTCTTATATTTGTCAAGCATTCTCCCAAAGGCAAGAAACAGACTCTGGGGAGCCCTGAGAACAGAGACACCCAGGAGAGCTATTTCTAACTCCTATTTCTAACTCAGAATGTCTTGGACGGCTGCCCAGGCTTTGTTCCACTTTCTGATGTTCTGCAGAATCTTCTCATCACATTGCTAGGAAAAGCACAAAGAAGCTCCTCATGTCTCCCTTCTGTTTTCAATAATTTTTGTTCTATTTTCTGATTATAAAATAATGTGTGACCAATACATTGGGAGATACATGTAAAACACAGAAATCTAAACAACAGAATGGGCTACAAAGCCACCAAACAAAGATAAGCGTCTCTAACCCTTTGGTATATTTCCTTTGTGTATTTTTTTGCATGAATATACCCATATTCAGTCACACAATTTGGATCATGATTATAGAACACTAAAACACCCTAAGAATTCGGATTTTTACTAATAGAATACTATTTCCTCAATAGGTAGTACTTATTCAGTAAACAATAGTCAGCGTTTATTGAGCACTTGGTGTGTGCAAGTCTTGTAGTTGGAATTATATTTGCAGTAATAAATGAAACCGATGCACAACAGCAGTAACATAATAACAGTCCACAACAGCAAGAATACTTTCAACAAATAAATTTGAAAACAAAGCTACAGAGAAGGGGCAGGAAGAGCATGTGATGCTGTGGTTTTAATATGAAAGGCCGCCCGCCAGGCTCATGTGTTGAAGGCTTGGTCCCAGTTGGTACTGTTTCACTACTTAGAGAGGAGATGGATGCTTTAGAATGTGTGTGTGGGTCGGGGGGTGGCTAACAGAAGTAAGTCCTTTGAAGACTGCATCCTGCCCCCTGCTACTTCTCTTTCTTCTTCTCATTGTATTGCTCTGCCAGATGTTCCCTGCCGTGATGTCCAACCTCATCCCAGGCCCACATCAACAGGGCTGGCTGGCCACAAACTCGGAATTCAGAACTCGTAAAACCTTGGAAGCAATAAATCCTTCTCTTGGGTTGATTTTTCTCAGGTGTTTGCCCAGAGACAACTGTAGGCAGCTTAGTACAGACAGAATGTGAAGTAGGCCTGGGGACGAGGAACAAGCCCTCTGAGGAAGTACCATTTCCATTGAGAGCCAAGGACTGGCAATAAGAGAAAGAGGGGAGGAGACTAGCTCAGAGCTGTTAGGCTCTGCTGCACTGATCCTGCAGAACACTGAGCAGACACTGTCCAGCAGCATGGCTTGGGTCTGGGTGATCTTGTCCCAGCTTAGTGGGGATCAACCCTAAGCTCTAGGTTGGTTTGGGATCTGCTTAAAGGGTCCCATATAGAGCTAAGCAGCTCTAGAGACATTCTCTCTCGTGGCAGATGACAGAATGGGAGAGGCCAAAACAAACTTACCATGACCATCTCAAGCCCCGCTGTCATCACCTGTTAACATCCATCAGCCAACGCACAAGGAATTTAGCCAGAAAACATGTCCAATATCCTTCAGAGAAGCTCTGGAAACTTCATTACAGGGACACAGTGGAGAACTGGAAACAATAATTCAGTCTATCCCCTAGACCAAAGATAAGGCACAAGAATAGATCCCCAAGTCAGGAGAGAACTAGAGTAAAGGCCACTGTGATGACAGGGACAATGATAATCTTGCAGAGACAGTGAAAATATCTAATTTTTACTTCACCACACTGAACTACCAAACTGAAATTCTCAATGAGACACATTTAAAAAAAGAGATAATACTAGGAGCCTCCCCAATACCATTTTCTCATTCTTTTCTCTAATGAAATACTGACTTGCCAAGGCTCCCTTGCAGCTAAGGATAATCATGTGATACCTTTCTGGCAAATGAGATAAAAGCGTATGTCTAATAAAGTTTCCGAAGGTCCTTGGAATTCCCTAGTAGGGAAATGCAATTGAAGTTTATGTATTTTTTTCCTCACTCACCTTTCATCCCGAACACAAACGTGATGCCCAGAAGCACCGCAGTTATGTTATGACCACGAGAACAAAAGGTGTGTATAAGGCAGCAAAGAGGAAATGTGGGAAGTGACTGGATCAGTAGTAACACTGGCGACGCGTGCCTACATTCCGTGCTGCGGTGTGTTCTCCTGTCAGAAATATAAACCTCTTTTTTAAAAGAGACATTGTAAGTAGGATTTTCTTTTACTTGCCCTTGGATTAAGTCTATACTGATACATACGATGCTGTCCAATTTACGTTTCAGTGACCACAGTATTATTTCATAAGAATGACTTCAGTTAGGTAGGAAATGAAAACAGGAGATTATCAGTGAACTATGTAGCAACCCAAACAGTCCTGGCTACAGTGGAGATTGAGATATTAGAAACTGGATAGTAAAAAAAAAAAAGGATTGACGTGGGGTGGGCCTGGGAAGGCAGTTTAAGTTCTTGCCACACAAGCATCGAGGGCCTATTTGGATGTCTAACCCCCATGTAAAAAACTGGGTGTTGTGATATGCATCTGTAACCCAGCACTGAGGGGACAGGGACAAGCAGACTCCAGAGCTTATGAGTTAGTCATACTTATAAGAGTTATAAGTCCAGTTATAAGTCAGAAGTCATATAAGTTATGTCATAAGTCCAGGGTTAGTCTAGTCAATCAGTGAGCTTCCGTTTCATCGAGGAACTCTGTCCCAAAAAATAATGGAGGGCCATAGAAGAAGACACCTCAAATGAACCCCTGGCCTCATATGCATGCACATACATACATGGAGGCACACCTGCACATACATGTGCACACACACACAAGCGCACATGCAGAGAAAGAGAGAGAGATATGCATACCCCCCCACACACACACAATGACTTGGCTTAATGCTGGAATGCTTTGTACGCATGCAAAGGGTGGGAGTTTGTAGAATTACAGTCTGTAAACTGAAGTTTACAGAAAAAAAATACACTTGCATTAAGCATTCTATAAGGTTGATTGACTGATTAGAACTTCAGTGGTGGTGGGAAGCTGGAATGTTACATGTCCAAAGCCAAATTATCTTGAGCTATCTTTAGCCCCCTAAATAACCACTTACTGTCCACCTCTGTGCTTGGCCTAACATGCTTGTGACTGTCGGATGAAATTATTTTGGTACATTCAAGCTGATCTCTAGCTTCCACCAGCCTGAAGCTACAGGTAGCATCTGAAGCCAGCAGCAGAGGTTTCCCTGATTCGCTGAACCCACCTACCCGATGTTTCCATCAATTAATCTGAAAAGTGCCTTTACTTATTAATTTCTTTGTTCTGCTACCATATAAACTTCAAAAACGGCTACCATTTTGAACCATATTATTTGAGGCAACCAGAATCTGTGTTTCCGGGCCATGGTTAGTCATGTTTGGCTCCAGGATAAACTTTCTCTTATTCCTTTTAAGGTAAGAGCTTTTTTCTTTTTCATCTTTACTCTCATTTTTGAGGCTGAGAATTTGATGAGATCACACACTAGAATCCAACACCTACTGAGAGTGAACATTATGGCACTCTGCTGGCCTCTTTATGGGACTAAAGAGCCTTTTCTGTGAAACTGCATTATCACTTTAAGGAGGTTCATAACAGAATACAACAATCTGGGTGGCCTAACATAACATGAACTTGTTCTTCTGTGGTCCTGGAGAGTAGGACTCCGAAACTGAGATGCGGACAGCACAGCCTCTCTCCTAGCTCCTGACTTCAGTACTTGTGCCTTTTTACAATGAATTGTACAAAGACACATGGATAGTTACAGGAAGAGAGACCATTTATCAAGGGAGAGGTATAGATTAGCGTAGAGATGTGTCAGGTCTCCCCTATGGCCTGCCTCCCAGGGGACAAGAAGGGACGAAGCTAGGTCTACACTGACTTTTTATCATCATTAACATAGATGGTACCCACCTCTCTTGCATAATGTGGGCTTTTTAGAGCATGCTCCCTCAGGCGAATGAAGTTCAGGTAGGCTAAGAGTTGACAGTTCCTCCTCTTTTTATGTTAACCTCTAGAACCTTCTCCTCCATTAATTCCTGTTCTCCTGCCTCAATTCCCTCCTGATAGTTTTGGTCCCAAAAATCATTTGGGGATACAGAACAGAGATGATCCATCTTCTATAGCTGCTTCCATGCTGATTATTGGCATCGACCCTGACCAAAAGAGACAATGTGACTCTCTGAGGCTCCATCTCAGACTCGGCTCTGATTGGGTCAACAACTGAATGAATGGTAACCTTGGGGTGTCATAACTTTTACCCTCAGTGAGTGTTGGATTCCAGAAGACACAAGTCTAGTTACTAGGTTTTGGATACACAGACCGAAAACACAGGCTAAAATCAAAAGTCAGTCCTGGCACCACTGGGGCTATTAGTCCTCATGGCCAGCTCTTCTGGACCCAAAGAAGGAACCTAGCCTTCACTGTTGGAAGATGGTAGGGTGAAGATTTAGGTATATCTCATTAATTTCCTTTAATTTTATAAGATTTTTGTCAAAATTGGATTATTATCAATGAAAAAAAGCAACATGTTTCATTCAGCACTGCACAAATCCCTCCTGCTTGGAGAGGCAAAATATCTAAGGAAGGGTGATTTTGCAAGACAGCTTCTGGAAGAGTCAAGGCTTTCTTGTGTCTCAGTAGCAACTACAGTGGCCTTCCACGTCTAACGCAATGCCAAGGACAGATTTCAGACCTACCTTAATACATTTAAAATTCCAACAGCGGGGAATAAACTTCTCATATACTTTAACCCATTTGTGGTTCTAATACTGGATTGTCAGTATTTAGACCACAAACTCAGAACTGCATGGTAGTCCTGGGGCCATGTGGTGTTTTTAATAAGAATGGCCCCCATAGGCTCATGTATTTGAATGCTTAGTCACCAGGGAGTGGCACTCCTTGAGAAGGATTAGGAGGTGTGGCCTTGTTGGAGGAAGTGCGCCACTGGGAGATGAGTTTTGAGGTTTCAAAGACCATGCCAGGTCCAGACTCTTTCTCTCTCTCCCTCCCTTCCTCTCCTTGTTTCTCTCCTTACAGATCAGGATGTATCTCTCAGCTATTTCTCTAGCACCACACCTGCTTACTGCCATGCTCTCTGCCGTGATGATAATGGACTAAGCCTCTGAAACTGTAAGCAAGCCCCCAGTTAAATGTTTTCTCCTATAAAAGTTGCCTTCGTCATGGTGGCTCTTCACGACAGAGCGGTGACTAAGACAGGCCATATGTCTCAGTTTTCTTTGAAGAGAATGTAACACAAAGATCTTGAGGAAATATTCCAAGTTGGTAATATAACCGGAAGTTGAGAAATTCTCTTTGGTGTATTTTATCAGTTCTGGGAAAGAGGACACAGCAGTACAGCAGTTAGTACCTTAGCTTTGCCATCTCTGAAGCAACTCAGGAAACATCCCTTTTCCATGAATGAAGTAGCCTGTGTCCTGTAAGCTTGCAGCGGTAGTTGCCCGCTGCAACCAAATATGTTTTTGTAAGATATAGATATGGAAAAGCTTTGAGATGAAATAGAGGGGTCTCAGACTCCTTATGGTCCAATAGAAGAGAGGCAGCTTCCAAAGAAATTGTCATCTGCACATAATGGGAAGAGACACCACTGTGGGGAGTTTTCAGGGCACATTTTGGGTTATGGAACTATGGAAAATGGACTGGATTGTCTTTGCTACAATATTATTTTAACAACATGGCATATTCTGGTAGAGGAAGGCAAAAGGCTCATTCCTAGTACCATCGGTTACTGTCCCAGGACACAGGGAATGCTAGACCACAGGATTTATAGTCTACGTCCTCATCGCCTCCTAGATCCTCACGCATCTTGCCTTTTCTTTCCATACAGGTTATACACTGAAATCACACAGGCAGGCATTTGCCACCCCTATGAATGAGCTGGTTCCATTAAAACAAGAAAGACAAAAATTCACCTTTTCCTTAGGGAAAACTATGTGGTCCTTGGATCATAAATTTCTCTTGAGGCTGCAACCTTCCAGTTTAGGTACTTGGGACTTGAGTTGCTTCTAATAGATCTAGGATATCTTGTTTATGTTTTGTGGGTAAATTGTTGGCTTTCAATAGTTTTTTTTTCTCTTTCCAGATAGCAGCATGAGCATGTAAGACCATGAAGACACAGTTTGAATCACTATATATCTCAATATATTCCCCCCCTCCAAATACGTTTCTTTATTAGGGCTATTAGTTCAGTCTTTTTGGCTGAGGTAGAAAGGGACTTAGAAAGCTAGGTAGCAGTGGTGCACACCTTTAATTCAAGCACTTGGGAAGCAGAGGCAGGCAGATCTCTGTGAGTTTGAGGCCAGCCTGATCTACACAGTGAGTTTCAGGACAGCCATAGTCACAACAGAGAAACCTTGTCTGGAAAGAAAGAAAAAGAAAGAAAGAAAGAAAGAAAGAAAGAAAGAAAGAAAGAAAGAAAGAAAGAAAGAAAGAAAGAAAGAAAGAAAGAAAGAAAGAAAGAAAGAAAGAAAGAAAGAAAGAAAGAAAGAAAGAAAGAAGGAAAGAAGAAAGAAAGAAAGAAAGAAAGAAAGAAAGAAAGAAAGAAAGAAAGGAAGAAAGAGGGAAAGAAAGGGGGAAAAGGAAGAGAGAGGAAGAGAAAGAAAGAAAGAAAGAAAGAAAGAAAGAAAGAAAGAAAGAAAGAAAGAAAGAAAGAAAGGGAAAAGAAAAGAAAAGAAAAGAAAAGAAAAGAAAAGAAAAGAAAAGAAAAGAAAAAAAAGAAAAGAAAATGACTTGGGGGAAGCCTTAGCTGACCGCTACACATCCTGCTTTATGTTCTTCACATAGAACATAACTGGTCCCATCAGTATATTATATCTCCTCCAGGGACTGGTCACTTAAGTTAGCCCAGCTGGCACAGGTGGAGCAGATGATCTCAGGATACAAATGTGTCAGAGTAGAAGCTTCTGTGAGGTAATGCCACAAATTTTGATATGATAGCCATATATCTTGGCTAGTTTTATGTCAACTTGACACAGCTAGAGGCATCTGAAAAAGTGGGATCTCAACTGAGAAAAGGCCTCCATAAGATCCAGCTGTAGAGCATTTTCTTAATTAGTGATTGATGGGAGGACCCAGCCTGTTGTGGGTAGTGCCATCCCTGGACTGGCAGCCCTGGCTTCTATAAAAAGGCAGGTTGAGCAAGCCATGATGAGCAAGCCAGTAAGCAGCTCTCCTCCATGGCGTCCACTCCTGTCTCCAGGTTCCTGCCCTTTTGGAGTTCCAGTCCTGACTTTCTTCGATGATGAACTGTGATATGGAAGTGTAAGCCAAATAAACCCTTTTCTTCCTGTCTTACCTTGGCCATGGTGTTTCATTGCAGCAACAGTAGCCTAAGACACCATCCCCATTTCTCAATCAGGATTTCCTGATATTTTGTTAGCTTACTTCCAGTTAAATCACATATACCTCTTTTATTCTAGGACAACGTTACTTGATGTGGCGTGAGGGCTTCTAATGGTTGTCTCCATGTCAGCTTAGAAGTTTTCTCAACTAGTAGTGCTGTGACTGCCAGTGTTCTTAGACAGGGGACCCACTCTGATACTATAGCATCTAATTTCTTTGAAAAATATGTCTCAGGCCTCAGTTCTGTCCATAGGCACCGAGCCCACACCCTAAGGACAAGGCTTTGATATTTTTTTGTTTTTGATTTTCCTCCTCCTCCCCCTCCTCCTCCTCCCCCTCCTCCTTCCCCACCTCCTCCTTTCCTCTTCCTCCTCCTCCTCCCTTACCTCAAATAACAAGGAAGGCTTTTGGAGGTCAGGCATGCCTAGAGTTGGGGTTTCCATGAAAGCCTGACTTATCTAATTAAAAGATTGTTCCAATCGATCATTCCAGTTAAGGCACTCAGAATCTGCATCCCTGATAGCTTCATAACGAGGTTTTGCCGTTAATCTGGGTCTCCAACTCCTTTCAGGTTTGTTGAATGCAACATACTTCTCTCTCTTGGGCTGGTTCCACACCCAGTCTGCAGCTCTCCTTGGCAAGTATCCCATGACCCTGGCCTTTCCAACATCTTGGGGTCTCCAATGAAATTCAGGTTTCACTTTCATAGCTTCCCTCAATGGCGTCTCAGAGTCTCCATGAAGGGACATTTCTGACACACACCTGACCTCAGTGACTTTCCTTAGTTATGGAGGGAGATTCTGAAACCCCTTTTTCTTATATCCTTCACTCTAAAGCCAGAACCATGTGGCTGAGGCTGTCAAGTTCTGCTGCTTGTTGGGGCTGGAATATGGCCCCCTCATTCAGTTACATCTGTATTAGCTTTCTGGTTTTGATGGTTTCCTTCACTGCTTAAGATTCTCTTTAATTCCTGTCCATAAGTTAGAAGCTTAACTAGGTGGGGTCTTGCCTGAGATTACCACTCCCTTTATTCCATTCCTTTATTCTTTACATCATCAGGCTTTTCTTTAAACTTTTTATCTCCTTGAGCACTGGACTTAGCTCTACTATACTCCCTGGTGCTCCTTTTCTCCCCAAACTGTACAGTTTGTATTTTCCCTTATTCAGCTTGCTCCTTTGCAATATAGATGTGCATACAAGTGACCACTAGCAACCACATGACAGAGTTAGTACTAGGCTGTCTTGAGATCTCTGCCAATGCCATTAGTCCCTTCAATTTAGCCTCAGTCAGATTTTTTTTTTGGACAGGAAAGTAGCCACATTCTTCTCTAAAATATCTGAAGAGGATTCTTTGTACTTCTTACTAATATTCTTCTCCTCTGAAACCTCTTGAATTGAGCTGTCGTAATCTACATTGCTTCCAGCATCCTGTAATCCATGCTCTTTTAAAGCCCCCTTTAAAGCATTCGATTGCTTTCCTAATCCAAAGTCCATATTCTGCCAAAAAGCAGCATAGTCAGCTTGTCACAGCAATACCCAACCCTTGGTACTAACTTCTGTCTTAGTCATTGTTCTGTTGCTGTGAAGAGACACTGTGAACAAGTATGCTCTTATTTTTAAAAGCATTTAATTGGGAGTTGCTTACAGTTTCCAAGGCTTAGTCCTTTTTCATCATGGCAAGGAACATGGTGGTATACAGGAAGGTACTGGAGCAGTAGTTGAGAGTTCTACATCCTGATCCATAGCACACATAGAGAGAGACTCTGGGCTTGCCATGGGCTTTTGAAGTCTCAAAGCCTACCCCCAATGACATAACTCCTAATCCTTTCAAATAGTGTCATTTCCTGTTGACCAAGCAATCAAATCTATGAGCCTAAGTGGGGCCAGCCTCATTCGAGCCACCACACACACCACACCAAGTTTCATCTCTCTATAGTGCCCAGCTAATAAATATTTTCTTATATTTTCCCTTCACCCATCCCAAGAACCTCCTACCATTATGCTCAAAGGGCAGTGGTTTCTCAGTCTGAGACCCGCAGACTGGTCATACATTAAATGATCCCCTTCTGTTGCATGTGACATCTTGAGCAACGAATGCTCTTACCTGCTATCTCCTGAATCACCTTACCCCCCCCCCCTATATAGAGGAATAGATAGAAGTAACTACATTGTACAGGTAGAGGAACTGAGTCCTAGGAAAATGAAGGAATGACCTTAAGTTACCCAGATCCTTTCTAGCAATGGTGCAACAAGTTCCCAAATCATTTGCCCTTAAATGCTTCTGAATCCCAAAGCTTCTGCCTGTTGAGGTACAGAATCCCATGGATGTAGCAACTCTCAGTCACCTCAAGAACTCTCATGGACTTCACAGAGGGAATCAGACACAGTTATGGTGGATAACTCATAATTCAACAAGATCTCATGTCAGGTTTAGGATTTTATTATTCTCCATAGGTATCTGGAACTAGCAAAAGTTTTAATACCAAAAAAATTTTTAAAGACCAGTTTGGGTTTTTCTTCAGACCTTTGAGAGAGCATAACACTTCTCATTATAAAACAGAAGTATCGTTGTCTCAGAAAAATTGCTTTGCAGATATAATTATCAAGTGACAGCTTCTGGCCCAGTCTTATATCCATAGTCCCAGAATGCCTGGGTCAGTTATATCTGATGAGACGATATCACGTGGTTCCCCTATAACACTTGTTTCTGAAGTTCTGCCTTCCCTACAAGGAGAAAGAAGCATATTTGGTGGGAGTGAGCTCTAAAGATGAAAACCACTCTGTAGTAATGTCCCTGCAGCTTCAGTGTGGGGGGACTTTTGAGAAGTGGCTAAGTCCCTCTTTTTTAAGTGAGTTTGATTTTTGACAATTTCATTCATGTATAACCTGCATTCTGATTATTAGATGCCTTCCAGTCTCCCTCCTTCTCTTGTCTGCACCCACAAATCACCTTTCTGCATTTATGATTAGTTTGCTGTTATTGTTTTGTGGGTTGTGTTTTTTGGTTTTGTTGTGGTTTGTTTTTGAGACTCATTGAGTTTAGCAAGCATCATCTGTGGGACCGGGTTTGGACCTGGTAGGCTCCTCAGTGGCCACACGACTAAAGACAATGACTGCGCCTCTCTCAGAACCCATCAGTAGCCAAGAGTTCAGCAGGAAATGGTACCGCCCATAAGCTCCTCCCCATCCATGACTGATGACTGACTGTTGAGAGGCCCAAACTTGTGCAGGCCACAGCTGCTATGAAGCCATGACTGAATTGGCTGTGCTGTACCATTTCCCTATCTTCCAGATCTTCCATTCTTCCCACCACCTCTCTTGCAATGTTCCCTGAGCCCTACAGGATGTGGGTATAAATGTCCTGTCTAGGGCTGAGTACTCAGCTTCACTCTCAGCACCTTGAACAGCCATTCATCTCTGCATTCACTGGCATTCATTGCAAAGAGAGGCTTCTGTGATTAAAGCTGGAAATAGCATTTGTCTATGGGTACAAACATAAATATTTAGAAGGCAGCTTGACACACAACAGTTTAGCTAAAGAACAGTTCACCCCTAGGGCCTAAGACCTCTTCAGACACGGGATTTTTTTTTAAAGCAAGTTTACAGTACCAGATATTAGCTTCCTTTTATGAAGTGGGCCCCATTGCCAATCAGAGAACAGTTAGTTAACCCCCATAACAGTGGTGCCATTGCTATACTAGTGGACACATCTTGCCTGGCAAGAACTCTCTTACTTTTAAAGTGTCTCATTTCTCTGAGCTTACTTCCGGACTCCCTTCAGTGCTGTAAGTAAGAGGTACCAATTCTCTTGTTCTGGAAATGGAAAAACAAATCCACGGTATGTGGCAATTCACTACAGGTTTTCTGCCTCTCCGGCTCCACGTGGGACCTTGGAGTGGCTCTCCACACTCCTAGACTTCCTGACAACAGGGATTGCATCTTATAGTGCAGTGGGAAAGGCTCTAGAGATCTAGTTATAAATCCCACCTTTGCCACTGATTGCTGAGGGGCCTGGGGCATCATGCTTCCTTTTCTGAGGGTCAATCAGCTTCTTCTATATAATCAGTGCAAGGAAAGCAGGGCCAGCTGATGATGGGGAACATTTGATCATACAGACATTACTTCTGAACACTGGGCTGTAGTGGGTGGTTGCCATTTTGGATGCCCTGAATCTGCCCAGGTTCATTTCCCATGCTGGAGCCAACCCAGGATTGGTGGGAGGAAAACAGGGGCTATCCTTCTTCCTTGCCTCCTGGTGGCTAAATGTGCAATCAGCCCAGGACTTCAAGTCTGAGTAGAGTGACCCTAAGTCCTGCATTCTATTGGCGTTTTCTGAACAGGCCTGGGCTAGAATAAGAGGGTGGTAGACATTGTGACAGGTGGGCTAGGGAGAGGGCCTATTGCATCAGGAAAGAGAATATCTGCAGCTGGGACCTCCTGCAGCTTCTCTGTTCCCTCTGTGGATTCTCGAGTCCTCTGCGAGCTTCTGAAATGCTCTGAAAATTCCTCCCAAGCTTAAGTTAATTAGAAGCAGTTTCTATTATTGCTAGCCAACAGTTCTGACTCATAGACTCTCTCAAATGGAGAAGGAGCAAAATTAATTCTTAAAAGATGAATTAAAGAGTTAAGACCATTTCTCAGTCATAGGCCAAGTAGGAAATGGACACTTTGGTTCTTCTCGACACAGCCTAGAATCACCTGGGAAGAGAGGCTCGCTGAGGGATTGTCTACGCTAGACTAGTCTGTGGGCGTGTACATGTGGAATGTCTTCCCTGACAGAAGACCCATCGCACTACAGGCAGAACCACTCCCTAGACAGAGAGTCCTGAGCTCTGTGAGTGGAGAAATTGAGCTGAGCACAAGCAAGCGAGTGTGCATTCATTTCTCTCTGCTCATGACATCTGCCAGATGTGATGTGATTAGCTGCTTGAAGTTCCTGCCCTGACTTCCCCACAATGAGAGACCTCAACATCAAATTTAAGCCAAAACAAGCTCCCTTTTCTTCCCTAAGTTGCTTTTTTGTGAGGGAATTCTATCACATCAACAGAAATGAAATAAGAACAAGCATCATAAAATTATTAGCTTCTGTTCACACAAAGTCAAACGATAAGCAACATCCTGAATATTTAGAGGTGTGCAAGATCTAAATTCAATTGATGAACCCCTGTCACGATGTAAATTCAACATCAGAAAAACATATATATCTCAAAGCATGAGAAGCCAAAATTGAGGTGTTGGACACAGAATGTGCATTCCCCCAAGGTTTCAAAATTAGTAAATGAATTTTGTATATGTGTAATCTCTCTGTGGCTTGTTTGGAGATTCTGAACTTTGAGAATTTCTTCTCCTTTAGGAAGGTTTCTCTTAGGCAGAGGTTCTCCAAGTGTGGCCCCCAGACAGAGCAAAGGTGTCAGTATAGCAGGTGCACTGGTTAGAAGAGCCATTTCTCACCAGGTATTCTCTCTTACGTGCAGATCTTGGCTTCTGCCATTTATATGTACATGTATGTGGGAGAAAGTCTGAATCAAGCCCAGAAAACTAGGAAGGGGCTCATTAAAAATGGAGAAACATATCTTTAAGGTAGTAGGGGTTTGTAGTAGATACGTGTGATGAAGAAATGGAAGAGGAATTACAGGGGTGGAAAGGTTTAAGCAGCAAAGAGGACAGAATGATAGGGAACGGGAGGGTTGGATCACGCAGTGGTGCGGGTCGCCCAAAACAAACAATTCATGAAAAAGTCATAAGGGAATCTAAACTTCATAAGATGATAAAAAAAAAATTAAGAGTTGGGTAGAGATGTCATGTGAGTGGGTAAAGCTGTTCTGAAGGCAGAGAAACCAAGCTGCTGCTGAGCTGGAAGCTTCCTGCTTCTGGCTGGCTCTTAGGGTGCCAGAAGGCGCCATGAAGGCTGCTGGGGAAGAATTGTCAATAGTCTTACTCTGTTGAGGATCCTGTGTGCAACAATACCGACTGGCCAGGCCAGATGTGCCCACTGGTTAGGCCGTATTGGCAAGTCTGTTTTGGGGTAACCGACTACTTTCTGGTGGGATTTGTGGCCTACTCCATGTGAAGAAATTCACACCTGGTACTATAAACCTCATCAAAGAAGCTGTGGTTGGGAGGTCATAGGTTCTAGTAATTCTCAAAATATTGCTGTATTTTGCCAAAGAGACATGATACGCCCCCCAAATTAACTTCTAAATAACTATATTTATGCCTGTAGATTGACACTGTTCTTAGCTTTGGTCATAGACCTTTCTGTAATGGACAGGAACTACAAAGGCTTGTACATGGTAAGTGATGAGAATAAGTGACAGGTAGATCTTAGTGGGAGATGGGACATCTACATCAATCCCGCCACAGCTCAGGGGATAGCATGGAAGTGGTCAAGAGCGTATAAGAGTCAGAGGGATGGAAGAAGGGGAGGGTGTGGAATGCTGCCTTCCCAGCATGGCAGGGTTGTTGCACTCTTAAATTCACAACAGCTGTGGTTATGTGAACAAGATCTGTACAAGACTGAGCCAGTCATCCTGTTATGGAGGAGAGTGGGGTTCATGGCTTCCATCCTTCTCTGGGTATTTTTATTCTCAGTTAATGGTTGATAGGGGAAGGAGAGATATTTTCTCCAGTGGTGCGAAGTCATTGGCAAGGTGCCTGTTCCTATAAGAAACCTGTATCCACGCTCCTATAAGCAAACTCAATGAAGCTCACCGACTATCACACACACACACACACACACACACACACACACACACACACACACACACACGGGGGGGGGGGGAGAGAGAGGCAGGGGGGAGATAAATGTAGAACCAGGGCAAGTTGGGAAGAGAAAGGGGATCAATGGGAGTGAAAGGGGAGCAAGAAAAGGTAAGAGAGGTGAATAAAATTGAAATATTTTATGCGCATATGTGAAAACGTTATAATGAAACCCGTTATGATATAGAATTATATGCTAATGAAAAGTAGTTATAAAAGAAGAGAAGCCATTTCTAAGATCACACCAGACCTTGTAACCTAATCAACCACCCATGGATGGGTGGTGCCTAGGACTCTCTATTTTAACAAGCTCTGTAGTTGTACACCTACTGTGGTAGCTCAGCAAACAGGACAACTAGGAGGTATATTTGTTGGTTCAAACCTTTCCAGACCTCAGCAAAGGGAACCACAATCATTGCCAGTGCCATTCCGAACAGTGGAATCCTGAGCACCTTAGCTCAGGTGTTTTTATTGATACAGAACTCCTCAGGTGTTCTATCGATAGCACCTGCAGATCATTCACAATCAAACATCTCCCACATAAATCCAACACCTACAGACAATACAAATGCTAAGACCTAGGGAGAACCTCAACTAATACTGCATAAAACAATTATTGTATACATAACTTAAAAAAAAGTCTACAACACTTCCAGGGTAGATGCTCTTGCTTGAGGACCATTGTCCTCATGCTGGCTATAAAGCTACAGAGTAAATTAAGTTCAAGTGTTTTGAGGGTTTAAAGGATTAAATGTGCACATTTCACAGAGAATGCCAATCAAAGGTGTCATTTTCACAATAACCTCATATAAAATATCTTCTCATAACTTTCTCAAAGCAAATGAAAGACTTGTATAATAAAAAAACCTTTAAAACATTGAAGAAAATATCAGAAGACAGAAAGATCTCCCATACTTATGGATCAGTAGGATTAATAATGAGGAAATGGCCATCCTACCAAAAGCAAACTACAGATTCAATGCAATCCACATCAAAATTCCAGCATAATTCTTCACAGGCCTTGAAAGGACAATTTTCAGCTTCATATGGAAACACAATAAAAACCAGGATAGCAAAAACAATCCTGAATAATACAAGAACTACTGTACTATAATTTGAGATGACAGGTGGTAACCAGAACTATAATAATAAAAAAACAGCATGGTATTGGCATAAAGACAGACATATTGATCAGTGGAACCAAATCAAAGATTGCAACATAAGTCCACACACCTGTGGACACATGATCTTTAATCAAAAAAAGCCAGAAATGCACACTGAAAAAAAAGACAGCATCTGCAACAGACGTTGTTGTTCAAACTGAATGAATGCATGTTAGAAGAACCCAAACAGGTCCATATTTACACAAAACTCAACCCTAAATGAATCAAGGACCTCATCATAGGGCCATAAACAATAATCTGATAGAAGAGAAAGTGGGGAATAGTCTTGAACTCATTGGTACAGGAAAATACTTTCTGAATAGGACACTGGTAGTACAGGTTCTAAGATCAACAATTAATAAGTGGGACTTCAGGAAACTGAAAGGCTTTTGTATGGCAAAGGACACCGCCATTCGGGTAACTCAGTGGCCTACAAAATGAGAAAAGATTTCTATCAGTTATACATCTGATACAAGGCTAATATCTAAAATATAAAAATAACTTTTTAAAACTGGCATCAAGAAAACAAATAACACAATTAAAAAGAACTAAATAGAAAGTTCTCAAAGGATGAAACACAATGACTGAGAAACACTTAAAGAAATGTTCGGCATCGTCAGTCAGCAGGGAAATGCAAGTCAAAACTACTTTCAGATTTCATCTTACAGCAGTCAGAACGGCCAAGATCAGTAACACAAATGGCAGGTCATGCTGGCAAGGATGTGAGGTAAAGGGAACGCTCATCCATTGCTGGCGGGAGTGCTGCACAGCCAGTTTGGAAATCACTGTGGTGGTTCTAGATTTACCTCAAGAGCCAGCTACACCACTTTTGCACATATATCCAAAGGACTCCACATCTTACTACAGAGACACTTGCTCAACCATGTGCATTGCTGCTCTACTCATAATAGCCAGAGATTGGAAACAGACATGATGGCCATCAATAGACGAACAAATAATGAAAATGTGGTATATTGGTAAGATGGAATATTACCCGGATGTTTAAAAAAAATCATGAAATTCACAGGTAAATGGATAGAGATAGAAAAAAAAATCCAGAGTGAGGTAATCCAGACCCAAAAAGGCAAATATGGTATTCATTCTCTTATATGTGGATGCTAGCTTTTAAGCCTTCAATAGGCATGCTACTGTCTGTATAACCACAGAGGCTGGGTAAAGAGCAAAGGACTAGACAGGAGGGAAAGAATTCCTAAAGCAAAGGAAATCTAATATCTAATTGCAGAGAAATAGGGGGACTGGAATGGGAGGATTAAATAGAGAAGGGCAGGAAAGAGAAGGGTAAAGAAGGGATATGAGAGGGGCAGCTAGCAGTAAGGGTCATTGGAGGGGTCATGTGGAAACCCACTACAGTAGAAACGTCTTAAAATACTGGATCAACAAATAATGAGGGAAGACAAAGCCCCAGCCAGACCTCTCAAAACACCAAGTGCCAGGAATGGTTCATATCTAATTGAGTTGTTGGCCAAAGGGGCCTGGTGGAGTCCCCCAGACAACTCAGGCTATTGCCAAAGGTAGTGGTTGCCCTCCACAAACTGATGGCAAGGCCTATTGCTGAAGACAACACCTACATATCTCATTGAACATGAGAACTCTAGCTGGTACCTAACTATCCTTTACCCCTACTGACTAGTGTTCATAGTACTGGCATGTACCCTTCAAACTACAATGGAGACCTGCCTACAAGATATGCATATGCAATAGTGCCACGAAAGTTGTGGGAGTAACCAACCACTATCTGATTGGATGTAAGCCCACTCTATGAGATGTAACCCATATGAGATGCTTTAGTGGTCAAGAACCTGAGAGTAGATAGGCCATGGACCTCGAGAAAACCAAATACTCTTCTGCTAAAGGAATTTAGCAATAAAATGATTCCTAATACATTCTGCTATACCCATAGATCTACTGATCTATGATCTCACTCAGCCAGCATGGGAGAAGCTTCCTTCTGCAGGAAATAGGAAGCAATGCTTTGACCCATAACTAGACAAGGGGAAGAGAGACAGAGACAGAGACAGAGACAGAGGGACTTTGAAGCACACAGTCCTAAATGGGATGTCTTCATCAAACTTCTCCCCTCAGGACTCAGGGAACTATGCAGAAGAGGAGACAGAAAAAGTGTAAGTACCGGTAGGGATGGAAGACACCAAGGAAACAGTGCCTTCAGCACACACAAGATCTGCAAAATTCAAGCCAGACACTGAGTTCTGGCTTGGTTCAAGTTCAGCACTGAGAAGGGAAGTGGGCACAAGCCTCCACCCTAACCCAGAAGCTATCCTCAACTGGTAACTGATCACAAAGGAAAGATTAGTTTTTTTCTCTCACTGGATATACAAACCACACTTATTAAGGAAGGCCCCATGCCCAGCAGCAGAAGGCCAACACAAAAGGAACTTAGTGGCATTTTGGGAGATGCTTCATCTCATAGTGCTTTGTTTTTTTTACCCTACTTATGGTTTTTGATTTTGTATTTTTATGGGTTTTGTGTATTTCTCCTGCTTTTTCTTTGTTTTTGTTTTTCTTTTTTCCTGTGTGTTTGCTTTGTTTTATTCTAGTTTTTTTTTTTATTGGTCTGTTTTCTAAGGAGAGAGAGAGAAAGAAGGTATGGCAATGGATGGATGGGGATGAGGGGAGGATCTAGGGGGAGACAGAGGGGAAATCATGATCAAAATATACTGTACGAAAAATATTTTCAATAAAAATTCAGATAAAGTTATCATTATCAGCTTAATATTTAGCTCAGTCAATATTCCTTAAATGAGAAATAGCTTAAAATATGGCACCATGGTGCTCAGCTTCCTGCTAATGTAACAAATACCTGTGAGAATCCACTTACTAAGATAAAGGGTTTGTTTTTAGCACTGTTTTAGAGGTTTTAGTCTATAATCAGTTGGCCCTGTGGCTTGGGGAGAGTGAGCAGCAGAACAACGTGAGAAACAGAGGAATAAGGCCATGCTACCCACAGTGAGGGGCAGAGACACAGCCCCACGTTACCTCCCTTGGCAGACCGAGGAGGACCTTTTAGAGGACCTCAGTTCAGGCCAGAACCAGATTCATGGCTTTGACACTGAACAGAATTTCCAGGCCAGTTGGTATGATAAAGCAGAGATGGAGATGTTTGCTGATGCTATCAGGAAAGAAAGGCACTCAAGTCGAGAAAAGGGACACACTCAAGAACATGGATGTGTGCTCCTCATAGCAGCACAGAAAATAAGACACAGGTATGGGCTCCTCAAGGGAGAACCACAATTAATAGTTTATATAACATTAGCCATGCACACCATTGTAGTGGCTCTTAAGTTACGCCTCAAGAGGTTGCTGAGACACTTTTTCCTCACTTTTGATAAGTGAGATTGCAGGGTGGATCCAGAGATCTGACAGGTAGAAACCAAAAACCATGAGGTTGCACAAGGGTGTAGGGTTGCACAAAGGTGTTTCACTCTAACTGGCATCCCCGGGGCTCCTAGAAAACTGCATGTTAACATCTGGGAAGGCAGAGAGGCCTTGAGTGCTGTTAACTGTGCTGGAATTCTCTGCCCTCACTGCTGGTGAGAAGCTTCAGCCAGACTCCAGGACAAGGGGCTGCCTTCCCTTCTCATCACCCCCAGGTTTCTGTCTTTATATCTCACCTCACTACAGTCTCTTGCAAGGGTGTACCAATGACCCACAGACACCCCTACATGCTGCTCACCTCCTAGAGGTCCCTCCACCTCCCAGCAGCACCAAGCAAAGGTCCAAGCCTGTAGTAAGCTGCAGCGAGCACTTCAGGCAAACAAGAGCAACAGTTCAAAGAAAGCTAAATATTAGGCATAACTTCAGAACTGCTAGAAGGCAGAGTCTTGACTGTCTTATCACAGAGAAATGATGCCTGAGGTGAGGATGACAGCCTGATGTGAACATCTGATGGATGTCTGAGATGAGGGTGACCATCCCATAGCATGCATGTATTCTGAAATATCACAGTGTGTCTCATAATCATGGGTACTCATTGTTTGGCCTACAAACAAAATGTAAAAGGTAGGAGTAGACACAATTGTCCCTGTCCCATCTGTTCACATTCACCAAGTTTCTGGCAGTCTACCCTTGGCCTCCTTTAGCTCTTCCTGGGTGAAACCTCATTGTCTTAGTTTAGAGTTTCTGTTGCTGCAACAAGACATCATGACCAAAAAGCAAATTGGGAGGAATTTATTTCAGCTCACACTTTCACATCGTTGTTCATCATCAAAGGAAGTCAGGACAGGAACTCAATCAAGGCAGGAACCTGGAGGCGGGAGCTGGTGCAGAGGCCATGGAGGAGTGCTGCTTACTGACTTGCTCCCCATGACTTGATCAGCCTGCTTTTTTATAGAACCCAGGAGTACGAGCCTAGAGATGGTACCACTCACAATGGGCTGGTCCCTCCCACATTGGTCACTGTAACAGTGTCCCAGCCCTTAGTTGGCCCTGGAGACCTTAACACAATTGACTCCATGATGGAAGTATCATTCAGGGTGTAAAACTCAGCACATAGACAACACCGCCTGCCAAAACTAAAACAAAGGCCTAATCTGTCAAAGCCCATAATTCTAGTAAAGTCTCAAAATGTACTAACCTTGCTTTTTAGCTTCTGTAGTCCCACTTCCAGCTAACTGTTCCTGTTAACTGAAGTATGTCAACCCAAAATATGGTTTTTGTTCTTAAAAGCTCACCCTGAGAAAGGCTCAGTATAGCCATAAACATTGATTCAGGTTCAAAGGCTTTTTATTGTTTTCCTAATTCAGTCGTCAGTGCTATTCTGGAGCCCTGGAGCATTTTGAGCTCTGTACAATCTAATTTTAATCCTATAACTAGAAAGCTTCTGCCTCCGTACAGTCTAGAACATTCAAGCTTCTGAGGCTTACTGACCTGTGCCACTCTGACTAGCTCCTTCTGAACTCTGACTCTTCTGGTTCAACTCACTCTTGTTCTGGCTCAAACTCTTTTCCAAGATGATTTATTCAAACTGATCTTCTGATCCATCTGACTGTTTCTGACTGAACTCTTCTGACTCGGGATTACTCTGGTTGATTCTCTGACTGCCTCAGACTGAACTGCTCTGCTCAGCTTCAAACTGACTCACCCTTCCCATCTGATACTGCCTTCTTCTGCTGAGCTGCCTCTGTGTCTCTGTCTTTCCCTGTGCTCTCATTGTTCCATACTACCTTAGTCAGCCTCTCTGCTCCTCAGTCAGACCACTTCATTGACTCTGTGTCTTGTCCCCTCCCCACATTGCCTGCTGCTGAGACTGTCCACCTCATACTGCCCACTGTAACTGACTTTTCTATAACTGACTCTGCTCTGAACTGAGAGCCACCTTTCTATCATGAGAGTTGGACATGTCTTCACTCTGATTCACTCTGCTAACTCTTCCTCTGATTTGTCAGTTTGCCTGCCATTCACTCTCACTCATCTCAGACATTACTTCCTGTGTAATACTAACTCCTACTTCCTGTCTGCTTCCACATCCTGTTTATGTCTTCCACTGCCTTCTGAATACTGGGATTAAAGGTGTGTACCAACATTCTTTCTACCCTAGAGCATCCAGGCTTATGGATTAAAAGATTAAACATTCCTCTACAGCTCAGGGATACACTGAGATCCCAACATTCAGTGTAGTTGCAAGCCAGCTAATAAAGACTTTCTATTGGCTTAAACCCATGTCTGAGTAGTCTTCTCTGGTGAATACCCCGCAATAATCACTAGTTAAGAAAATGCTTTACAGCTGGGTCATACAGAGGTATTTTCTCAATTGAGGTCCCTTCCTTTCTGCTAACTCTTGCTTGTGTCAATTTGACATAAAACCAACCAGAACACCTGTCATTCCTTGAAACAACCCTCCAGCTTACATGTGATCCTAGAAGCAATTGCTCAGCCTTCCCTGGCCTTTCTGAACTTTCTCACCCCTCTGTCACTGGAACCTCTGTCTTTTCATTTTTCCTTTTTCCCCCAATTTCTATACTTGTAAAAGTTTAAAAGGCATTTGGAAACTCATATAAATAATAA
The DNA here is from genome assembly GCA_026225945.1 of Cricetomys ansorgei. Classification (NCBI taxonomy): domain Eukaryota; kingdom Metazoa; phylum Chordata; class Mammalia; order Rodentia; family Nesomyidae; genus Cricetomys; species Cricetomys ansorgei. The sequence goes on along the minus strand of JAMJFZ010003875.1, from coordinate 31,178,878 downwards.
AACATCTACTATCTCCTCTTGTGGTGATTTAAAAAAAGAAAGGAATCAGGAAGCGTCTAACCTGAGTATAGCTAGTCCCCCTAAGAAGAGACAGATGGCACCTGGGCTCACATACAAAAAGGAAGATATTTTAGTTACTTGAAAGCAGGAAAAAAACCCACAATTTTCTTGCCCTAGATGTGATATAATCGTTTCCTCCGTGCAGTAGATTCTGGCAATGTGCACAGGGCAGCGAATTACACAAAAGCAACTGTTTCAGCTTCTGTAGGTAACTTTGGCTTTTTCTCAGCCATTGTCAAATCCTAAGTTTCAAATAGAAATGTTGACTCAAAAGGTAGAAGCTGTGTTTTTAAAGCCTTTTCCTACAATAGGAGCATCGCAGGTGCCCCCAAAGAGTAGGGCCAATGGCCGGTGGGCCTCCTGCCCTTCCCCGGTGTGACAGGTGACAGAGAATTTGCAGTGAGGACCCAAGCCTCCTTTAGTAGTCTCATTCTGGTGAGGGCTGTGGAGACTGTGGAACAGTGGGGAGGAATTCTGCAGGGCTCCAGCAAGCAGAAGGGCATTTGCAATCCATGACTGGGTTGAGAGAAGGCTTCGTTTTGTAACCACCTCCAGATAATCTTGGTAAGATAAGAACTCTCTTTCATTACATCTTGATGAAACATAAAGCCAAAAGTAGAAGCACACTTCTGTCTCCCTCTTCCCACCAGCCCCATGGCTGTGATACTGTGGGCAACATCACATCACTCCTGCCTCTCACGTACTGCTCCCCATCCTGCTTTTCCAGAAACCATTTTCTCAAAGAGTTTACATCTTTTGCCCACAGTTCTGGACAGAGCTTTAATGCGCTTCATAGCAACATTGCAATTATCTCCCAGAGTGCCTAAAAATTGTCATTTTGATCAAAGGGAATCCAGGAGGACATCGGGAAAACAGAGTGAGTGGCTAGAAGGGTATCATTAAGGCCTGGCTCATGCTTCCCTATTCTGAATTTGGAACACCTTGCAGGGTCCATTAGTCCAGGCAAGCTCAGTTTATGTCATTTTTAACAGTTTGTACATCCCTTAGGGTAATGCCTTAAAATTTCCCAAGGAAGAAACATGGAGCTCCAGCGTTCTTTCCCTATTCAGCCTGTGCCACAGAGACATCATCACGGTCCTAGAAACTGCTAGTTTGGAGCACCAGGGTCGGGCAGAATGTTGGTTTGGTTTGGCCACACCTGGACAGGGTCCGCTGTTGTGCAGCACTGCCCCCCAGCAAAGTGGTCACCGTCTTCATCAGATCAGCTGTGTCTGCTTGCAAGAGTCCACAAGGAACGGACCTCTGACAGGATGTCAGCGGAAGGAATAGATAGTGGAGAGAGTCATCAGGCCCTCACTAGAGACTCCAGCCCCTCCTCCCAACCATCCCTATGCAGTTTTGTCCTAATTGCACATGCCCTCGGGTCTAGGAGAGGTACTTGAGTACTAGGCTGGGAAAAGCTAGAGAAAGGAGCTTCATCTTCACTCTACTGGGAAGCTATACCCACACTGGGTGAAGAGTTCCCAGGGTGGCTGCTTTGGGGTCACCCATGCTTGTATAGGCAACTGCTAACCCATGCTCTGTAAGTAAGCTCACCAGTTCCCCAGGGTAGCTGTGGTAGAATCATTGGGATCTTATAAAAGAGGCAGCAGATGTCACTGTCACAACAAACACACCTGCACAATGGCAGGTGGAGCAAGAAAAGGCTGCCCAGGTCCACCTGCCAATCCCACCCTAGTGAAAACTGCAGCTCGGGGAGCCTGCCATCCAAGGTTGTGGGGAATGAGCCCCTAGCCTCTAGAAAGTTTTAGTTTTTAAAATATTAGGTGCATAAAACTGGTGGATTTCCCACATGCTTGTAAACATTTGTGAAAAATAAATATAAATTAGTGTTTTTCCCTTTCTTACAGGAAGATGCTACTACTTTTAAAGATAATTTTATTACTATGCAAAAATAAACCACTTCTATATTAAACACAGATGGATTCACGGGGTCTTTCATCTTTGGGATGGAAGCATGCTAGAACTTTGTGGCAGAGCCACATGAAAAACAATGCGTCATTCATGAAGTCCCTGGCATGGGACTTTAATAGGCCAAAAATCAGTTGTCACCGATAGCCAGTACCTTGGGCCTTGAGCACAATGACTTCTAAACCAGCACACACAGCCAGCACCTCAGCTACCCTCCACTCCCTTTCTGGAAGCCCTGCTGTTTGCATTCTATCTTGAGACAGTCTCTTTAGCAGCATCTTCTTTAGGAGGGAATGGAGATAAAGGTAGAGGGTGGTACAAGGCAGGTTTGACCAGAGGAGTAGAAGACACCAGGAGAACAAGCCCCATGGAGTCAACTGACCACACTCTTAAGGATCCACAGAGTCTGAAGCAACAGACATAGAACCTCAGGATCCCCAAAATATGTCTTGTGGTTGTCTGGCTTGGTGTTCTTGCCAAACTCCTACAAGCTGGAGTGGGGAGGGTGTCTTGGACCCTTTTGCCTGTCCTTGGGACCCTTTTCCTCCCTCCTTCTGGGTTACCTAGTCCCCTTGATATAGGGATTAGTTTCCAGCCCTGCGAATCTCATCCTAGTGCCCTGTTGGAGCAGTAACTCTGGGGAAACTGCTCTGTTCTGGGGAGAAGTGGTAGGGGCCGGTGGGGGTGGAGGTAGATCTAGGGGAGATGCAGGGAGCTGGGAGGAATGGAGAGAGGGGAGGAGGGGTGTCAAGATGTATTATATGAGAGAAGAAAAATAAATAAATAAAGTTGTAAAAAGTGACTGCATTTTAAGAGAGCCAGAATGGCTGCCCAGGGCTCTGCTTTAAGTGGGGAGTTTAGCCTCAGATAACAGCAGTGGGGACAGTAGATGGCTTGTACTGAGATATTGAGCATAGTTATCTGCTTCCCCACACAATCAGCAATCGACCTCTTGACTTCAGCCCTTTCCAAAGTGTGATCAGAACCAAGTAGGATTTATCATGATTCTCAGAAGGGCACAAGTCACCAGAAGGCTTATGAGCTCCAGATCCCAGGCACCTATATAGAGACAATGACTCAGAGGGGGTTGGAGGGTGCAGGTCTATAGACCACACTCCAGGAATCCAGAAATAAGGAACTTGGGGAATTGCTTACAATAAAATGACCTGTGAGGCTTGGGGTGTAGGTGGTGGTAGAATACTTGAGCATGCACAAGCTCCTGGGTTCAGTCCCCAGTGCCAATTAAATAAATAAAACTTTAAAGGAATTTGGGACATCCCTTTACTGTTTGTGACGGCTTAGATAATGCTAAAAGTTCGTGTGTTAAAGCTTCATTTGCAGCATGTGACACTATCGGGAAATGGTGGAACCCTTAAGTCATGGGACCTGGCAGAGGAAGTTAGGTTACTTGGGATATTCCTTTGAAGGTGGGAGACTTCAACCCCTCCTCTTCCTCTTTGACTGCTGGTCACTATGAGGAGTTTTCTTCACTATATGTTCTCATTGCAACGTGCTCCCCATCAACGAGCCCAGAAGCAAAGGGATCATCTGACCGTGGGCTGAAAGCTCCAAAAGTATGAGACCACATAAACCCTTCATCTTTTTAACTTGATTTAATCTCAAGAATTTTGTCATGGTGACAGAAAGCTGACTGATACATGAGCATATCCTCCTCCTGTCCTCCTTGGCCAGCATCTTACTGCTTCCAGACAATGGAATCAAAAGAAGGGAGGAAATAAGAGGTAGCCCCACATTCCATTCCAGAACACTGCAGTGGGTTAACAGCGTGCTATGGAGGGAAAACAGCTGAGACCTATCAACCAAACAACTCCAGCCAGGAACCATTTCTTTGTGGAAAGCCTATTACACCGGTGGCTTCTTCCAGAAAGATTAGCCTCTTTATACATAAAAATATTTTAACATTTCTTTCAAATATCAAAAGTTGGCAGGCCATATAAGTGGCAGAATGTCCTCTTGTTTTTAAGAGGTCGTCATGTTCTCATGATAGCCAGGGAGCTGGGAAAGAAGAGTCACACTCTAGAAAACTCCTTCCAACTACACAAGAGCGAACTGAGCGAGGTACTGGAGTATTCCAGGCCTGAGCAGTGGAAGGCACAGTTTTTACCTTAGTATAAGTCGATAGGCACCAGTCAGGAGAAAGAACTTTTATCAAATAAAAAGTTAATTCTGAAAGGGATAGGTCAGCCTTAGGAAGCATAGAGGTTGCTGAGTGCACTACCCAAAGACACCTACTCCCTCAGCTACCAAGGATGCTGACTGATGGGGTCCCACAGTCTCCTCCTCAGTACCAACTCTGTACTAACAGGGGTTGTTCTATCAAAGGTTGTGCCCTTCCCTGGGTCAGCAAAATCCAAGGACTCTGGGGCTAAAACACCAGATCCTCCCTATGGTGGTTTATTTGGACTCTGGAATTTATTCTGGATGTATCTGTGAAGTGTGTGTGTGTGTGTGTGTGTGTGTGTGTGTGTGTGTGTGATCAGCATTTAAATATTTAAATTAGTACACACACTTCCAGTGGGTTGTACTTCCAGTGGGTTGTCCTCCATAATGTGGGTGGGTCCCATCCACCAGTTGACAGTCTTAATGGAACAAAGATTGACCTTCTCAGCAAAAGAGAATGATGCAAGCTAATCATCTTTGGACTTGACTGAAACTCTCCCCACTCTCCAGCCTGTCAGCCTGTTACAGAAGGTTGTGTACTTGACAGTCTCCTCATTTGAGTTAGCCAATTTCTTAAAAGAAACCACCTCTCCCATTCCTCTCCTCTCACTCTGATCCCAACTCACTATGCCTTTTATTGCAACTGCATCAGAATCCACCACTTCTACACAGTCTGTGAGTCTAACACCTTTCAGTTTACAGCCTAAGATCCCTCTGTAGTCAGCTTCCTACATACAAACCTCCATCTTAGAATCCATTTCCCCAGAAGCCCAACCCGCAGAAGGCGAGTGTGAGTGGAAAGAGAGAGGAGGGGGGAGGAAGAGAGGGAGAGAAAGAGAAGGGGGAAGGGGAGGGAGGAAGGGATGAGGAAGGGGGAGAGGGAAGAGGGAGGGGAAAGAGAGAGGGAGTGAGTGGGAGGGAGGGAGAAAGAGAGAGAGAGAGAGAGAGAGAGAGTGAGAGAGAGAGAGAGAGAGAATTCTTTCCAAGCCACCAAACCTTGATATCGCCATGATCTTTCAATGCATAATTTATACAGAGCAAGGGCTGCTAAGATGTTCATCCATTTGCCATCAGCCAACATACTCAGAGCCAAATCACCTCCTGAGAAGTTTGTTCATCTAAGGTCACCAGATATGACTTCTATCATGGTCATTCCTGAGTGGGAGTCACTGAACCTCAATTGAATACCCCAAGACCAATCACCTACTGCTTCATGAGAAAGGGCATCTCATAGAGCATTCTTAGGTTAACTCAAAGTCTAAGTCTGACTGTGCAAGATCTATGATGAATGTTCTCAACTCCATACACGTTTTAGTCCAGTTTCTGTTGCTCTCGTTAAATATCACAAGTGGGTGATTTATGAAGAAAAGCAACGTTTCTTACAGTTCTGAAAGCTGAGAGGTTCAAGATCAAGGGTGCATCTGGTGACAGCTTCTCTGCTGATGTAACCCTCTGCAGTGTCCTGGGGAAGAACAAAGTAACATACGGCAAGAAAAAGCAAGCTTCATAACTTCGGCCCTTCCTTTCCTTATGAAGCCACAAATGTAGCCATCACCATGACCTCATACAGTACTGATTATCTCCTATGGTCTTCTCCAAGGTGCCATTAGTGTGTGACTTTGACGATGAAGTTTCAACCTGAGCTTTGAAGGTTGAAATATCCAGACCACAGTAACATGGAAAACCTTTCATATTTGAAGGTGTTTGACTTCCACAGTCTTTCCTGCCTGGTCCCTAAACCTTAGACACATTTTCTATTTCTTGATACTTTCTTCTGTGTTTAACTCCCTTCCCCTCTGTACAGAGTTCCCCCTCTTCTCCATTTCCCCTGTGCATTCCATGGATAAAGCCACCTTGGTCATGGTGCATAATATTTTTTATGTATGTCTGTATTCTCTTTGAAAGTATTTTATTGAGTATTTTCCAGTCTATGTTCATTAGGCATACTGGCCTGCTGTTTTCCTTTTTGTTGTATCTACCAGATTTGGGTATCAAAATGATACTGGCTTCATAGAAGGAGTTTAGGGTTACTCCTTCTTACCATGGGTCCAACCCCAGCAAGAGTCCAGCTATCTGGGAGGAAGAAGCAGACAGAGTCGGTGAAATAATATGAATAAAACCATACCTCTTATAGATGGGATCAGACTTCTCCCTTTATTCAGGCTTTTCTCTCTCCTTCTCTATTCGACTGACTTGTGTCTGTTTTTCCCTATATCATATATATATTTTAAACAAACCCCCTCTGAGGAAAGATCACATTACAATCACATCTTAATCATAAACTTAAACTTCATAAAATGATTACAGGTTTTACATTCCAGTGCTTATAAGTTCCATATATTTTTTAAAAAACAAGTTATCTTAAAACCCACACCTGAACACTTAGTTCCCCAAATATTTTCTTCCCACAATACATCTATGTTCTAGAAGCAATAGTTTTTTCTATTATAGATTAACAGAGTTTTAACAAGCCAAGTAACGTCACAGCCAGCTTCTATTGTAGCTGGCAGATCACAGTCTTGCCGTTGCTAGGGAACAAGTACACGTCATAGTATCCTAACTTAACACAATTCTTATTTAGTTACCACAATGAAACAAGTTTATTATAACTAGAAAACTTTAAGTCAGGGGTCCTTTTGCTTTTCTTAGGTAAAAAGGAGAATTCGCTGCACAGCTCTATTTCCTCAAGGTATACCCCAAACTCATCAGTAACCTTTTGATTATAGAAACCAGGAAAGAATCCATTTTATTTGTGGTCGAGGAAATTCAAGCCTAACAATGGGCACTGAAGCTCATTTGCTATTTCTTGAATCACAGGTCTTTTTTCATAGGTGAAACTCATGGGCCCTCGCAATTAAGCTTTCTTTGTTCTAGCTCTCCTACAAACAAGTCCTTAGCAAAAATGTGTTTTCTTCCTAAGTTACTGATTCTAAGGCAGCTGATAAAACATTCTCATCTAATCCTGTAACTATGTGTGAAAAACACCCACTGTTCCTAATGATACATGTTTTTAGTTATTCTTTCTGGAGTTTCAATTGAATCACTAGTTTAACTGAGTGGCATTGCCTTGGCCAAATGCCACTGCTGGAAGGAAAATCTTCACCATTGTTATGTGTGCCAGTAACACCGCCCAGTGAGGGGTTAGAGACCTCCATAGAACTCTCATACTGCAAGAGAGACAAGGAGACCATGACAGCAGCAAGCACGATAAGGCCCAGCGGTGGCAAAGGGCATTCAGGAGACAATCCCCCAGGACTTTGTCAAACTGAGGTAGGCCCATCGTGGTCTTTGCTAACCAGTGAACTGTACTTCTGAAGCTCCGATACTGGCTGCTGTTCCCCTGCATTGCTCCCTAGCACCTTCTTTTTCTTTTCTTTTTTCTTTTTCTAATAGTTTAATAGTGGAGCACTGAAATCATCCATTACTAGTGAATTAATATTAATCTGTGTTGTTAAATCTATTAATAGATTTTTTTAATGAAACTCAGTGCCCCGAGTTTGATGCATGTATGTTGAGGATAGTAATCTCTTCTTGGTTAACTGTTCTCTTGATTAGAATGGAGCGTTCCTCTTTATCTCTTCTGATTAGTTTTAGTTTGAAGTCTATTTTGTCCGATATTGAGATAGCAAATGTCTGCTTGCTTCTTGGTCCTATTTGATTGGAATACTGTCCATCCTTTTACTCTATAGCAGTGCCCATCTTTAAAACTGAGATGTGTTTCACGTAGGCAGCAGACAGATGGATTTTGTTTCTTGATTCATTTGGTTAGTCTGTATCTTTGGAGAATTGAAACCACTGGTATTTAAAGTTTTTAAAATGTGAGTGTTCGTTATGGTCATCATGTTGTTGGCTTTTGATGGCAGTGTTTGTGTTTTAATGATTATAACTTCCAGTTTCTTTCCACAGTCTCTGCTATGCTCATTCCTCTCTTTCCCCGAAATAATGCTTCCTGTGTTTTCCTTAGGTTTGGTTTGTCGGATATTATTTTTTAAAGCTGTGTATGTTGTGGAGATCTTTTCTTTCTCCTTCAATCATGGCAAATAGTTTTTCTGGGCAACTTACTTTAGGTTGGCTGTTATAGTCTTTGAGGTCTTGGAATGAATTGTTGCAGGCTCTTCTTGTTTTCAAAGTTTCCATTGAGAAACAAACTGTCATTCTGATCAGTTTTCCATTATGTGTGACTCGCATTTTTTATCTTGCAGCTTTCAATATGCTTTCTTCGTTGTGTATACTTAGTGTTTTAGCTACGATATGTTGTGTGGGGATTTTCTTTTCTGGTCTTGTCTATTCGGTGTTCTGTGTGCTTCTTGTATTTGTATGGGTTTGTCTTTCCTTAGTTTGGAGAAGTTTCCTTCTATGATCTTGTTGAAACTCTGCTCTATGCCATTGATGTGGGTTTTTCTCCCTTGTCAGAGCCTATAATTCAAAGCTTTGCTTTGTTTTGTTTAGTGGATGGTGTCCCATTTTTCCTGTGTGTTCCTTTCATGTGCTTTTAATTTTTTTCATGTTCTTTGCTTACCTGGTCTAGACCCTCTATTTTATCTTCAAAACCTGATAGTCTGACTTCTGCTTGATTCATTCTAATTGTAAGGCCTTTCCTTGAATTTTCTAGTTGAGCTATTGGGTTTCTCTACACCATCTTCATTTCAGCCTGAGTCTTCTTCAGTGTTTTTCTCTCTCTACTGAATTCTATTCTCGAGTCCTGGATTGTCTTTGTCATTTCCATCAGCCTTATGTTTGTGTCTTCTTGGGCATCACTCGGTGTTTATTCTCATTAAGCTCTTTCTCCTTAATTTCATTGAGCTTTCTCTTTGTGTCTTCTTTAATTTCTTGAAGAGAGTTATAATTTTTCTTTTCATTTCTGTGTCCTGAAGTTCATCAAGTTATTCTCATTGGCAAACGTCTCTACAGGACTGGTAGATTTGGGAGAGAAGATACTGGCTTAATCTTTCATGTTGTTATTCCTGAAAAGTGATCTGACCATGTGGACTTCCTTTGTTACTTACGAGTTTATTATGGATAAGGCAAATTGGAGAAGGGAAGATGTCAGAGTGTGTTAGGTCTAGAGGTTGAAAATAGCTTGGGAGGGATGAAATCAGATCAAAAGAAGGTACTGAGCTGATATAAAGGGTATATTTCTGTTCTAAGCTGGGAGTGTGGGAGTAGAGAGGTCTGAGTGCAAAGATCGGATATAACATGGGAGAGTCCTATGATTTGGCAGATGGGTAGGAAAAACAGTGGTTCAAGCCTAAAGCTCCTCTGCAGTGAAGGCAGAAGGCAAGAGCAAGGCTCGTGCACTGGCTGTTGGACCCGAGTTTGATCTGAGAGCTGTAGAAAAGGCAAGGATGAGGAGGTCAGGGGCAGTCACCAGGGTAGACCCTAAAGAAGGACATGGGAAGTCTGGGTATGGGGTTGAGTGGTAGAGGCAGCGCAAAAGGTCCTGCGGGTAAACACACACCCACAGGAGGGCAAATCCTATCATAAGCCTAGAGGCTGCTTTGGAGCAGGAAGAGGTGGTGGGACTAGATTGGGGCAGGGATCTGGGACTCTGTGGAAGCCTAGAGGGCAGCTGCAAAGGCACAGGTGATCAAACCAGGCTAGAGAGATGGGGTGTGGGACCTGGGCTAGATTTGGTGTGTTACAGAAATAACAAGCACATTCTCACCAGGTTACACCCTGGAGGAGGATACAGAGAGTCTGGGTATGGAGTGCAGTGGTGGAGGCAGCGCAGAACGTCCTGTACCCCGCCTTTTCTCATGACTCTTCCCCAACACTGAGCATCCAGATGCCTCATGCTCCTCAAGCTCTGGCTTGTCCACTCCTGGAGCCACGTCTTCCTGAGATCCCTTGCCCCTGACATTGGACCTTGCTTTCCCAGTCCTTCCCAGTCTCTCTCTTCTGGGTTCTTTCTCTCTCTAGTTAGGTGACAAGTCAGGGCAAGCTGACTTGGGGTCTTGCTTTTGGCTTTTGGCTTTGACTTCCTGCACAAGTAGGCACAGAGGACTACATCTGGAAAGAGAAAAGGCTCTGACTGGACCTCGGATCTCACCAGCTTCTTCAACCTCTCTGATCCACACTTAAGAGTTCTGATGGTGGCCTATCAGCTCTCTCCCAGATGCTGGTAACTCCAGCACTCTTGGTGTATTGTGTGCTTTCTTATCCTTCACCGTCAAACCAGGAGAAAGGGTAGTTCTTGGCCCTTGACCCAAAATGCCATTAAAACTGTTTGCTGTCTGTCTTGCCTCTTCCATAAGGACCAGGACCACATCAACTCAGCAAACACTATGCCTCCAATACAGTTCAATAAATATATGTTAACTAATAAACATGTTTGGCCAGAGAAATATCCTTTGATTTTGTTTTTCCTCTTAATGATGATGTATTGTCAAACACTGGAGACAAACTGTTCCTTTTAACCATACCTTGCTTGTGCCAGAATTTTTGTTGTGTTTTTTTTTTTTTCTTTCAAATCTTCCCTTGCCAGAGAATCCTGTGTGGGAGTTTTCTCTCAAAGCAATAAATAACATTTTAAATATATATACCATCCAGAAACACATGCTATTTTATTGGCTAAATATAAATGGGTAGCCACAAACTTCTTTGGGGAGACCCATGCTGTATGTAGCTCTTCATCTTCCCTTCCTCAAACACGTTACCCACAAGACCAGCCTCCCCTACCCCAGGCCCTAGGGCCAAAGGAGGACTGGTTCCAACAGCTGTCAACATGCTGTTGCTTTATCTTGTCCAGCAGATCACACCATTTCTGAATGCAAGGAAGTGTTGTATCTCAGAAGATTCCTCAGGGATGCCTCAAATTCCAAGTCCCCAGAAATCAGACAGGGAAGAAATTAGCATTTCCCATGAAATGACACTGTTAATATTCTAATGGGAAAACTCCTGCCGCCTAGGTGACTGCCCATCCCCTGTCACCTTCTAAAATGCACCTTTTCTTCTGTTTTTCAGACTTCGGCTTTGGGGATTTCTCTTCAGGAAAGCATCGCATGCATCCCTTTGCCCTCAACCTCGTCTCATGATCCTTTGAATTGTGGGGTGTGTGTGTGTGTGTGTGTATGTGTGTTTCACCCACCAAACTTTGAGACCATCATAAGCAAATCTCATGTGTTATTTGACTTTGGACTGTCAGAGCCCAACACATACAACGTTCCTAATGAACGAGTACATACCTGCCTCATGCTCCCTATGTGTACTTCATTGCTTAGTTGTCAAAGTTAGTCTACAGATAGAAATGATTATTCTTATCATAAAGAATAAAAAACTAAGAGCAAAGATATTGACCAATGAAGATATTAAATTCACCCAACAAAGTAAATGGCAAAGCCAGTCTGGACCCCATGAAGTCTGGCTTCAAAGTTTATCTATCTTCCCTTCCCTCCAGAGAGTTCGTGTGTGGGATTTACTTACTGTATGGGAGTTTTCTCTCAAAGCAATAAATAACAATTTAACATACCCTCCAGTAACACATGGTATTTTATTGGCTAAATATAAATGAGTAGCCACAAACTTCTTTGGGGAGACCCATGCTGTATGTAGCTCTCCATCTTCCCTTCCTCAGAAACATTCCCATAAGACCAACCTCCCCTCCTCCCAGCCCTAGATCTAAAGGAGGACTGGTTCCAACAGCTGTTGGGACTTTCTGTAAATTATTACAGTCTACACAGCCACTGTAACTTAGTCTTATGTCCATAAGAACTCTTCCCACGTTGACCACAGGGACAATGAGGTCTTGAGAGCATGAGGAGTAAATACGGCCCAATAGAGACCTAGCATGGCCTAATATTCTGCTGCCAGTTCTCCCTCACTTTGTGACAGGCATTGTTAATCAATCACAGCACTAACCATGGATAGGGTCTCAGAACTACTCAAGACAGTGTTTTCTGCTAAAATATCACAACAGGCAAAAATCTTTCTGTCATTTCTGGCAGTGAAACATACATGGTTTTAGCAGTTGGAGTGCCTGGTTACAGCCCCAACTTCCTATCTATTGGTGGTAAAATTAGAAGAAACTTATTCTACCTGGTATCATTGTTCTAACATAAAACAGATATAATATCTTTACCAAAATTGGCCTAGGGAGAAAGATGACCCCAAACTTCAAAATTCAACAGATAATGTATACAAGGCCGAATGAGTTTATAGCATTCTGGAAAATGAGAATAACATCATTTGACTAAAAACAGTTTTGTTTGGTTTTATTTTGGTTTTGAGATAGGACCTTATGGAGCTCAGGTAGCCCTCAAACTCACTGTGTAGCTGAGGATGACCTTGAGTTTCTGATCTTCCTGCCTCCACTTCTAAGTGGGGGCACTACAAGCACCCACTCAATATTTACTAAAAATGTTGACCAGTCAGTCAATTACAGAGTCTAATCTATGAAGGAAAGACAGATTTGACAGAGTGCCAAGGTAAAACAAGCAGAGAGCAAGAGACAAGAGAGCAAAAGGCAGAAGTAGAGGGTGTGGGACTAGGAGGTGACTCAGTGGGTGATGGCCTTTGCCACTGAGACTAACAACCTGAGTTCTATCTCCAAGCCTCATGCGGTAGGAGAAGAGAACTGAACCCCCAAACCATACACACTGTGGCACATGCCCCCTACCATACATGGGGACAAAAATGTGTGTTGCTTTGTTTGTTTTTAAATAGAGATTGTTGGAGCTCTGAGCTGAAAACAGGCAGTGACCATTTTGAGATTCTCAAAGTATTCTCCAGTGTCATCATTTAGGGGACGTAACACTGGCTAGGCTGATACAATAAAGTATCACAGAGTGATGAGAAGGTGCTTTTTGTCTCAGAGTTCTGAAGACTGGAAGTTCAAGACCAAGGTATCACCAGGGCTGGTTTCTCCTGATGGTGGTGAGAATCTGCTCCAGATCCACATGCTTCTGCCCTGGCTCCTAGTCACTGGAAGGCATCTTTGACTTTCCTGAGTTTATGGAAGCACCACACGGCATTGTCCTTTCAAGTGTATGCCTGTGTCCAAATAACCCTTCGTCTGGGGGCAATATTGCATGAGGGCCCACTCCAGTGACCTCAGTTAAAGATGCAAAGACTCTATTTCCAAATCTGGTCTCGTTTTAAAGTAATGCAGCTAGAATTTCAGCACAGTTGCTCTGCTCCCCTCCACCCCCTGTCTCCCCAGATCTGTGTTAAGAGCAGTCTCAGCGAACCTACAGCTGCACCACAGCAGGAAATAATGTAGCCTAGTCAATGAATAAAACAAGAAAATTAAGAGGTACAAATATTGGAAGAAAAGCTACAAAAATATCCCTACCAAAAAAAGCAAGGCCTGAACAAGCTTGGGTGCAGGTGGTATGTTTTTGGAGGTGATCCCTGGAAGCAGAGCTTGGGGGAGTCCTAAGAGAGGAGGAAAAGTTAAGGGGTGCTGTGTCCTCAGGGTTGATCTCATATGCAGCGGGACCTAGTATCAGGATCTAGTACCCACACAGAAATCTCTTCTAGAATTCCTGCAAAATGGACAGGAGATGAGAGTATTTGTCCCTCAGATTCCAACCCTGGTGGTCAACGGTCACTCCTGGAAAGCTTGACTCTGTTGGCATCTGGATTTGCGCTTGCAAGGCTCTGTTGAAGGTTGACGTGGATGAATGTCTTAGTAAATGTTCCTAAGCATCGTCAGCTCAGTCTAGAGGGGTTTTCACACAGCCTGGGAACAGAAATTAAGATGGTCAGAGCATATGCATGAACCCAGGCCACAGGGAGGCTCTGGGGAACTCGGGCAGCTGGGGAAACAGTGGAGGAAGAGGATATTTGGGGAGAAGAGGGGGGAGAAGGATGGGCCCCCCAGAACAGAAGGTCCACACAACTGTCCCAGCATCTACTGTCATCTCTGGTCCCTCTGAGCCTCAGACATTTGGCAGGAATCTCCACCTCCTCCCCTTTTGGCTCCCATCCCACTTCCCATTCCTGTGAGAGTTCAGACTGGTGCCAGAACAAAACCCTCACTGTTAGAAACACGTATCTCAAAATCAGACTCCTCTAGAACCTCAAGTTTTGATTGGTTGACAAAGATAACCAGAGTCTCCTCATAGTCAACACAAACTAATGGCACTTTCTCTGGTATGGAGGTACTACCTACCTCCAACCCATCTTTCTCATACAACCTCTCTGAAAGGACGGTCAGGATCAGAAGCCCTGGGTTCCAACCCTTTCCACTGATTGCTGGTTTTTTATCCTCTGAGCACATTGGCCAACTGGGGATGGCCTCCTGGCTTGTGACCTCGAGATGGTTACTGATCCTCTCTGGCCTACAACTTCCCAACTATATAGTTAGAATAAAACTTTCCCATCCCACAGTGAACTGTTCAGTGTAGAACCCAACCTCTACTCCATGTGAGCACCTTTTCTATATCAAAAAAAACATTAATTGGTGCTCATACTAAGTTAGGTTATATGCTAGGCATATAATTCAAAATCCCAAGACCACTCAACCAAGAATCTATCAGCTCTCCTATTTGCACCTGAACAATTTACCCAGATTCTCATTCAACCTTCCATCACAACATCCGCATTCCATTCTTCTCCTCCCACCCCCCCTTGACTCTACCTTGCCTTTTTCTCACCAGTGTCTCCTGTGCTCTTTCTCATGACTCACGCTTTAACGCTCTTCTAGTTTTCTCATCCTGGAGGGAAAAGTCACCTTCACCTTCTTTTGGTCAAGTATCTCCCCTGCACCAACAGCCAAGCTACACTTGGCATTGTCAACTTGATCCAGACCAGGAGACAACACACTTTTAAGAAAGCTGCAGATTTTATCTTAGGCTTTGCAATCCATTTCTTTGTAGCCAAGTGGCTGTGTAAACTATTGTTCACAGGACAATGCAAAGCAAATATCGGGATTGACTCAACAGCTTCACAGATGGCGCCTTCTCCCTCTCTTGGGTTCTCAGCAATTTGAGAATGTATTTTAAAAGAGTGGGATTTAAAAGCCAAGACTTGCTCTTATTATTTGAAAGACTAAATAACTGGAAAGCATTGTTTATTTTGAAATGGAACAGGTGTATGAATGACAGAGAGGGGCAACTTTATCCCCACCCAAGATGGTGGAAACAGATCTCTTGGATAGACAGAGATAAGAAGGATGAGCTAAATCAGCAGAAAAGAAGATACCAAGAGGATGCTCTCTCCTTAGTGGAAAACAAGTTGCTGAGCTGAGCAGATTGCATTTATTCTTCCTGAATTTAGCAGCAGTTACATCATTCTACCTCCCTTGGGGCAGAGTAAATAGAAGAGCAGAGAGATGCTGGAACCGTGTCATGAGGAAGAAAACCACAAGTGGGAAAGCCATATTGGTCCTCCCTGGTGATTTCTAGCTTTTTGTCTTCTCCGCAAGTGGACTTGTCATTAAAGAAGAGGTATGCTGTCTGTTAGGGAAGTCCCATGCCCAGCTTCAAGACAGTAACAGTCAGCTGGGATGGTGGCACATACCTTTGGTCCCAGCACTCAGGAGGCAGAGCCAGGTAGATCTCTGTGTGTTCTGCCTAGTGTGTTCCAGGTCTACAGAGCTACTGGGCTACTGATATGGTTTGGATTTTAGTGGAGACTTTTGAGTAAAGAGGTGGAGGAAGTCTCACACCATTCCATATGATACTGCTGGAAATTACAACAAAGAAGAGGATGAAGGGTCATGAACATCCTCCTTCCTAGCCCTCTGCCCTTCTCCTGTGAGACCATACCCAAGGAACAGACCAAGGACTAGACCTATGGCTGGCAGAAAAGCCCAGGCACTAAAGATGAAAGCAGGTATGGAGGTTGGCTGAGGTTCCTGGGAGCATCCCCTCCCCAAAGGCAGTGCTAGGAAGCACTGAAGCTACTGCTGGGCTCAAGGGCTCCCCCTTACCTCTCCCCTCCCCACCACAGCACCAAGCTGAACCAGCTGGAGCACTAGGGAGAGAAATGAGAATTACACTATGCAATTCAGTGCAATCGTGCCAGAAATTCACCCCAAAAGGTAACAGGTTAAAAGAAACTTAAAAACATAACTGGTATAAACAATGTGTGTGTGTAGTGGGATGCATATTCCAAATCTGTTGTTTGCAATGACCAAATATATATTTCACTTTATTTTAGGTTTTGAAAGATCTATTTGTTTTTATTTTATATTATGCGTGTTTTGCCTGAATGTGTGTCTGTGTGCCACATGAGTGCCTCTCAGGACCAGAAGAGGCATCAGATCCCCTGGAACTGGAGTTACAGACAGTTGTGAGCTGTGGGGTAGGTGCTGGGAATCAAACCCCTGTCCTCTGGAAAAACAGCCGGTGCTCTTAAGCACTGACCCATCTCTCCAGGCCATCAAATCTGGTTGTATAGGTTTTGTTGGAATTGTAAATTGCACCTTCTGCATCAACATAGTTTGCTACAAAAGAATTGTAGGGAGGGAAAGGATTCAAACCCTCCCACCCAGGAAAAAATACTGGCTATTTTTCAATCTAATGTACTTTTATTATGTTTCATCTTTTTTGTTTATTTGTCCATTTTGGCATTTTTTTCTAATTTTTACTCCTGCATGTATATTGGTTCATATCGGTTTTCCTTTAGATTGAGGGGTTTTGTTTTGTTTTGTTTTGTTTTTTGTCTGTTTCTCCACCAAATCTACACTTGATCACTCTCTATTATTCTTCCCGGACACAACCCATCTACTCACCCTCTCCTTCCTCCCTTCTTTCTTCTTTCTCTCTTTCTTTTCTCCCCCTCTTTAAACATCTAAACTAACCTCCCATAGCTTTAATAATCTCTAACCTCTATGAGCCCGAACAGTATCCCAGCTTTTCCCATCTTGTCTCTTTTTCAAAGTTGATGAAATATTGCTACCCTAACTCACCTCACTTCCCCCTACACACACTTTCTAATCTCAGTAACTAAAATCTTCCAACAGTTACTGAAGTTAAAGGGACCTGCGCTGTCAATCAATCAGTACAATATTTGCAAGCAGGCACAGCAGCTGTGGTTGCCGCAGCAGCTAATTACACTCTGAGTGTGATTTATAGGCCGTACCAGGCACTCGGGGCACCTGAACTGGGGATCTACTTTCAGACTATGCACCTAAACTCTACCGTAGCTCAGCTGCCCTTGAACAGTGTAGACACGTCAGCTGAAAGAATATGGTGGACAATGAAGTCCACACAGTGAAATATTCTCAGATGCAGAAATCTCAGCGCAGTAATTTAGGAAATATGAAAAACCAAGGCAACGTAATTTCTCAAAAATGTAATAATTCCACTGTTAGGTGAAATCCCAAAGAACTCAAAGAACGATTATAAGTATGTCCAAAAAGGTCAAAGAAAAAAAATACTCTTGAAATATCCCAAGAGAACACTCATATGCATACACACACATCATTCAGTGGAGTAAAATAAAGATGTCAATATAAGATATAGAAAAGGAATTCCATAAAGAGATTAAAAATGCTGAAGATGAACCAAACTGAGATACTGGAAATGAAAACACAGTAAGTCAAAATTAGTAAGTTCTGTGGTAAACTTCACCAGTAAAGCAGCTCAAAGAGTGGACAGAATATCTGAGCTTGAAGACACAGTTGAGGAATTAGACACTATGCCAAGGACAATGATAAACGAGCAAGAATCTGTGAATGCCACTTTTAATATGTCCACAATGCTTTATAAAAACCAAATCTGAGAATCGTGGGCATCTAAGGCAACAAATGTTACTCAAAAGGAATCGAAAGTAGTTTCAACAAAATTATAGCATGAATTTTCTCAAAAGTAGAGAAAGAGGTACCCATCTAGATTCAGGAGACATTCAGAACACCAAACATACATACAAGAAAAGAGGCTTTTGTTGACATATTACAATGAAATCATCAAATGTACAGAAACCAAAGCAAATGTATTGAACATGGCATAAGAGAAGCGCCAAGCCATGTGAGAAGGCAAACCTAGTCAGAAGGGCAGATTCCTCAGTAGAAAATTTAAAAGCCAGGAAAGCTTGGGGTTATGTACTTGAAGTTCTGAAAGACAGTAACTTTCAATCCAGGCTATTAGAACCAGCAAAGCTCTCTGTCATAATAGAAAGAGAAAGAAAAAATGTTCCACAACAAAAACAGACTAGAGGATTCCATGGCCACTATACCACGTCTACAGAAGATACTTGAACAAATACCCTGAAGGGGTGGATAAAGTCATTCTCAGAAGCCATAGATCACTAAACAAAATTCCCAGTGCCAGGGGTGAATGACTTCCCTGTGAGTTGTTGGCCAGGAAGGCTGCTAAGGCCCCCAAAACAATACTGTAATTGCTGTTGGTTGCCTACCAGAATTGGAGCGTAAAACATTCTATCCAAAGACAGCACATGATTTTGTTGTAGGACATAGAAAAACAAAACTGGAATTGAGCTGGAAGCTTCTTTCCTGATAGCTAGCTTTCATGGTTCCTGAAAGTGATAAGCAATCTGCTGTAGGGTCGAGGGAGAAGATCATCAATAGTCTTACACAGCCGTGCACTCTGTGCAACAATACTGACTAGTCGGTCAATGTGTGTTCACTGAGTGATGGTGACACACCTATTAGGGGGTCAACCAAATGCTTTCTTACTGAATTCGAGGCCTGTCCCCTGGGAAGAAAGTCACATTTGGTACTAAAGATCCAGCTAGAAAGCTCATAGTTGGGAAGCTACTGCTGGTGTTTGGCTAAAAGGACATATTATGCCCATAAAACTGTCTTCCAAATAGCTTTGTTTATGCCCCTAAATTAGGGCTTTTTCTTGTTTTTTTTTTTGGGAAATGCGTGGCAGTTACTTCAGAGACTCATAACTGGTCAAAGTGATTAGAATAAGCTACTGTTCGATGCTAAGCCCTAAATGAGACATCAACATCACTCCCTCCGAGGCTCAGAGGACACTACAGAAGAGAAGCCGCAAAAGCTAAAGGAAGGGCTGCGTGTCACTGAACACTATCTTCTACTCGGGGCATGTCTACTGACCGCACTCTTGTACTCAAGATCTGCAGAAGATCGGGTCCATCCGTATTCCATCCCGAGATGGAGAAGGCACACGAGACTTCACCCCTCCCTTCATATTTACAGGCAGTTAACAGTTGCTGGGAGGGGAGCTCACAGAGGGTGGGGGATCTATAGATAATTAATGGATGCTGAGGGAAGAGAGGCTTCAGTGATGTAGGCATTGATTCCATGATCCCGTAAATAATCCCTCCCCCATGCTACTGTAAGTAATCCTAATTAAATTCATTAGGTCATTGAGACAAAAGATTTATAAAAATGAAAGCAGATAGAGGACTAGTTGGAAAGAGGAAGGGAGATCAGCAAGAGTGGGAGGAAATAAGGGAGGATGAGTATGATCAAAACACATTATATATGTGCATGAAAGGGCTAGGATGTAATCTGTTATTATATATAATCTATACATACAAATAAAAATCTTTTTTAGAAAAGATGGAATATTGGCAAAAATTCAGGGAAACAGTGTCAAATACACCTGCAATAGGTGAGCTCCAGGGTGTGATAATGAATAGAGTATATACTTTGGCAAAGGGAGGGAAAACTTTGTACCAAGCTTGAAAAGTATGTGAAAGAGACAGAGAGTTGGGTCTTCCTTCTGTGGTAATGAGCAGGCCTGAACACATCTAATTGAGTGAAAGATCCCAAGGATACAGAGAGCCTGAAGGATGACTTCCTACAAGACACACACTATGTGTCAATGAATGACCCCCTGCTGGCTTAGCTGACTTGCAAATCTAGATATTTAGCTCTGAGTGCTTTAAAAGATTAAGGACCAGTGATTGCCAACTTCTACAGGGCTGTCAAAGAATTCACCTTCTTCTTTAAAAAGTCCTAAATCTCTACATTTTTTGAAAGTACCCATAACCTAACAAGACTCTAGGGTAGTGGTTCTCAACCTCTGGATCACAACTCCTTTGGGGGTCAAACGACAGTTTCACAAGAGTCACCTAAGATCATCTGCATATCAGATATTTACATCAA
The DNA here is from genome assembly GCA_026225945.1 of Cricetomys ansorgei. Taxonomy (NCBI): domain Eukaryota; kingdom Metazoa; phylum Chordata; class Mammalia; order Rodentia; family Nesomyidae; genus Cricetomys; species Cricetomys ansorgei. The sequence goes on along the minus strand of JAMJFZ010003875.1, from coordinate 31,158,720 downwards.
TTACATTATAATTCATAACAGTAGCAAAATCACAGTTATGAAGTAACAATGAAAATAATTTTATGGTTGGGGATCACCACAACATGAGGAGCTGTACTAAAGGGTTGCAGCATTAGGAAGGTTGAGAACCACTGCCTAGGGTAAATTTGTTTGATAATGTTTCTTTGGGTGCCTGAAACACATGATTATTGTTTAGATGTTCAGTTACAACTTACCCTTAAATAAAACCACCTTTGGGAATGATGGGCTACAGTGTACTGAGGTTTTGAGGGTTCACTGAGCCCTAAGTGAGCATAGAAAAAGCCATTACATACTGTTTTTTTGGCTCCTGAGGTCTGAGACATCTGGGCGTGGGTAGCAATGGAAATAGAGGCTATTTTTGCTATTTAACGGGAGTTCTCTTCTGTGTCAAATGGAAAAAATGAATCTATCATTAGCTCTTAGTGCCTTTCTTCAAGACTTTGGATTCACAGAGGAAAGTACAGTCAGACAGGGCCAGAGGAAAATGGAGACTACAAGCCATGGATAAGCTGGTGGCAAAAGAGTCTGCTGTCAAGTGCTGACAAAGGGCTGTCTCAGAACGTGAGCTTGCAGCAGCAATCAGTTACCATATGTACACATACACAAATGCACCCTGAAGTTACGTTCACAAATATACCTTATAGCTACTGTATGTGCACAAACACAAGTACACCTTAAAGTTATTGTATGTGCACCTACACAAATACACCACCTTAAAGTTATTTAGTATATGCAGATATGCAAATATACCTTAAGGTTATTACATCTGCATATACGCAAGTACATTTTAAAACTGAGTTCAAACCGTGTGGTGGTATATCCCTGGAAGCCCAGCACTCAAGAGGTAGAGACAGAAGGATTCAGAGTACAGGGCCATACTCAGCTCCTTAAGAGTTCTAGGCCAGGCTGGGCTACATACAGTTGTTTGGTTTTGGTTTTGATTTTTCTGGGACAAAGTTGACAGTCTGCATATCTTCAAACTTCCTCCGGGCTTTCTCACTGAGCCAAACTGATCATTTTTTTAGGAGACCTGCAAGCTTCCTTCTACCCCTTCCTTAGGACATATCTGACCTCCATGAGCTTCCCACCCAGCATGCTTCTGTCTAGATGGCTCATGTCCCGATCGAGCACATCATCAGCAGGCACACTCTGCTGCCAGAGGCGGTGTTTGTGAGAACTGTCCAGATGCTTAATTTCTCTCTTCCATAAAGGACTGTCTGTCTGACTCAGGACCGGAATCTGTGCCAGGATCCTGTGTCTTCAAAATCTAAGAATATTTATCAATGTCACCTAGAAGTTCCTTCCCTCGATCACCAATCCCTAAATTCCTAACAATTATTTCAGGTTGGTGTTAGTGTTGTTGCTTATTTGTTTGTCTGGGTTTTTGGTTTTGTTGTTTGTTCTTTACAATACATAAATATTTTATTTTTTTCTCTTTTTATTTCTTAATTGTGGTTTTAAATATGCAGCACTAAATATGCACCTTTAAATATGCATAAAATTTACAATTTTTAAGTGTACCATTCAGTAGTGCTCCTTTGGCTTATTCTGTTACCAATTTCCAACAACTACTTACTTTGTTGTATTTTTATAATTTTCAGCCTTATTTTTGTTTATAAGAGAACAGCCAGAATGGTTCTTTCTCGAGGTAAGTGTTCCTTCTGTTCTTGCTTAGACTCAGTATCTTCTCTATTTTGGTTTGTCCAAGCCAGACAAAATTAGCGATTGGGGAAAACAGCATCTCAGAAATGAGCCATTTAGGTGTATCCCCCTGCCCCCTTCTCTTCTGAGTGATCAGCATGGGTCTATGGGATTTTTTTTATTGTCACCTCATAAGATCTCTGAAGAAGATCATACACATTACTTTTCTATTTCTGTGATAAAATACCATGATAAAAAAACAACTTACAGAAGAAAGGGTTTATCTGGGCTCACAGTTCCAGGGATTCATGTCCATGGTGGCAGAGGGAAGCCATGGTGCCTGTAGCAGGAAGCTGAGGGCTGACATCTTGACCTGTAAGCATAAAGCAGAGAGAGTCACTGCTTCACTTTGGAACCTCAAAACTGTGTCACTAGAGTAGCCCCCAGTGACACATCGCCTCCAGCAAGGCCATACCTCCTCAACCTGCTCAAGCAACATCACAAATAGGATTCAAGTATCTGAGCGCATGACTGACATTCTTAGTCAAACCACCACATATGTAGTAGCTGCTTAAATCAAAAAGGAAAGAAAAGGGTAACCCTGGCAGGGGAAGAGCAAGAAGCAGCTATCTACAAGCTTGGTGCTCAAGGCATGCTGTCTGGAATTGAGCTCGCTCTCTCGCTATCCATCCCCTTCTGAAATATACATTTTAGGAGCTAAATTGGCATTCAAATGAAGATTCTACAGTAAAAAAAATATATTGTGGGACCCCTCCTCATGGATCCCTGAGAGGTGTAGGATCTATATAATTCTGGGTAAGGAATAGTGCATTTATGAAGAAAGCCTGCTGCAGTCTGAGTTCAAAACCTTCTGGATCCAGCTGGGAGTGGTGGGTGAAATCCAGAGAAAGACCAATTCAAGGATGTGGCTAGTTGTTGGGTGTGTGGAAGAACAATGTCTGCCTAAGGAATCAAGTTCCAGACACAAAGAGACTGAGAAGGTGGGGGAGCAAGACATAGAAGAGGCACCCTGTTGAAGAATTAGCATGCTGATGGACGGATACTCATCACTGCCGTCCATCTCTCCTCCAGACTCACCTCTCCAGGCCAGGGGCTACTTCTTGGAGAAATCTGCAACTCACTTCCTGGCAAGTGACTGATTCAGGGTGACCACTCCTCCCATATTTAGGAAGAACCTGTATTGCTTAAGAACCAGTGTCTTCAACGGTAGTCCATGATGGTCAGAAGTAGTGGGAAATATCCCAGCTCCTTTCCCATTTGGGTGGGGAAAACTATGAGGTACATTCCCTGTCCTGTCTCCGAGAGTTTTCCATTAGCACTAAGCCCTCGATGTCAACCTGGGAGGTGAGTGGGGAGTGTATTCTTCATTAACTGTCTCCCTTCCCCCAGCTACTGGAGTCTCCTTCATTTCTCAAATAAATTATTTACACCCAATTTCTAACTTTGCTTGTTTCTTCAGGAACCCAAATCAAGAGAAGGGTTAGTAGAGTACATGATTATCCTAAACTCCCCTTTCCCATCCCCAACAAGTTTCCAGAGCCTTAGTCTTCCCTTTGGTATGTAACCAGAGCCAAACTGGAAGTGCTTTGTTCAATGCTGGACTCCCTGGGGGTATCTTCTTCCCTAACTCTACCCTAAGTCCTTTATTCTGTTCTTCCCAGTATGTATAGCCTAGTCATGATTTTCAATGTTCAGTACTGAGGGCTCCCACAGAGGCAAGGAGCCTTGATGCCACTTCCATGACAACACCCCCAGAGGGATTCAGAGTTGGGACAAATCTTGGGGGATCTGGTGCTTCCTCCAACCCTGCTCCTGAGAACAAGCTATAGATTTGAACACTGAGACCCCCCCCCCATTGGGAGAAGCAGATGGGGTTCTCAGGAAGTCACCTCTCTTCAGGGTCATCTTTGAGGACTTTGGGCATAGGCTGGTCACCCTAGCAGTGTTTTTCCTTCCTGAGTCTCAGCCAGAAAGGAAAGAACATACTGTTTTGACAGAGAAGCAGTAGCCTGCCATTGTTGCTGCTCATGGCCAAGCAATGCCCTCCCATTCCCAGCCAGCAACATGGAAATGAATAGCCAGGGTTTGTTCATTAGCTTAATTTGTTGCTGAGGAAAATAATACATAGGCCATTAGGCTCCTCTCTAAGTCAGTCTTCATGGGAAATTGATCCTTACTCCAGAGGCTTCTTAGGAGAATTAATAAGGTAAGAAGTCAATTTGAATGCAAATAAGAAATGCCTCCCAGTGGGATATGGTGGTTAAGCCCAATTTCAGTCATTCCCAGACTCAGTTGGGCCCTGCAGTTGGGACTCTTGTCTTAGCTGTTGTGGTGCTGCCAGCTCTGAGAGGAACTCAACTGGGTATTTAATTTTGCCTTTGGCATTAGGCCACCATTCTCCAGCTTTATCAGAGATGATGTTGGGAATCCCTCTGAGGAAGCATGCAGAACCCATTTGTGATGCTTCCTCTCAGTCCCTCCTCTGGTCCTTTCTAGGGGGTTCAAAGTGTTCCTAGATCTTCTCTTAGCACACCAGGGACCACATGGAACTAAGACAGGGGTTTTCAGGGCTTATCACCGAGAAACAGCCCCTTAACTGTCCTCTCCCCTGGTTGTAGATACAGGAAAACCTGTATCTCCTAAACCAGGTAGGTAATCAAAATTCATTCTGGTCTGGACCTTGTGAGCCTTGACTCAACCAACACACAAATTCCCCTATCACCAAGAATTCTGCCTTCAGGGAAGCTCCTTAGCAGGTATCAACCCCTCCATGTCCATTCTTCTACCCATGGCATTGTTTCCTTCATTCAGAAAGGACTTCCCCAATTTCCAAAGCCACAGGTCACACAGTCTGCTATGTTCCTAAGCTAGGTCTTAAGGTGGGATGCTCTTGATCCTGCTGTATCTAGAAAGAAAGGCTGTGGGAGACTTAGAGATTCTTTATGTACCTGGTTCAGGTAAACACAAATCCTTGCCTTCCACAGCTACCATTCTGTAAAGAGCTTTCTTTAGAGCCCAAGTTTAGTAGCATGAGAGAAGCCCTATGTTCTACCCCTGATTCTGCCTTCACCCATGAACGTTAAGAAGAGACTCAAGCAAGAACTAACCACAATATGTAGTAGATCCATAGGTGCAAAGGAACGTTAGCATGTCTGGTCTTAGGCAGGCTTAGGAATGCCCTTGAACTCAATCTTCACACTGCCCTCAGAAACAGAGCTACAACCATACAAAGAGACTTGTCTCTACTCTTTTCTTGGCAGAAAGGTCCTTGATATGTCCCATGGCTCTCATTTTCCTTGCAGGCCACACAGTGCAAAGCCTGGAAATGGGGATTTAGCACCTTTCCACTGCCTAATGGGTGTCCCTGAATGACTTGGTCCTGAGAAAACATCTGCAGAAGGCACAACCTCTACCTACTTAAAAGATGACAGTCCTCCATGATAGTCCCCCAAATGATCATCCCCTCTTATATACACTCAGCACTTCACAGTTTGCAAAAATACTTTCATATTGGTTTCCAATTTAGTCCATTCTAAATAATCACAGGGGTCTTTGTTCTGGTCTGTTGCTGCTTCAGGTGACCATAGGTGAAACATTCCTGATTTCCCTTGCTGGCTGTACACCGGACTGGTTAAGTCACTGTACTTGCTTATGTTGCTATGGACAGGAGGATATAGTGAAGCATGGAAACTACAACCCTACAGACTACACACAGGTCCTGGTCCTCATGCTAAAGGACAGCCCGGGCTGCCAGCTCTGTTTTGAGAGATAAGGCAAGGGCAAGCTGTCCCACTGACCATTCAACTATCACTAATGCCAATAGACCAGGCTGGCTGATACGGTTTATACTCTTGAAGGTTGAACTTATTTCATATTGTTATTAAGAAAACTCACCCAGATGTTACAGCAGACCCTTAGTCAACAATACATCTGGAGATCCCAAACCTCTGTCTCCTGAGCCCTATCAGGGCCAAATGGATAATGGTAGTAACAAAGTTGTATACAACTATACACACAAATACATGGATACTTGTGTTTTTAAAAGAACCTGAATGTGAGTATGTGTGTGTGTGTGTATGTGTGTGTGTAAGTTTATGTGTGAGTGTATGTGTTAGTACATGTGAGTCATGTATGTATGTGTTTGTATGGCGCTCCAGAAGGTCAAATTCAAGCATACCTGAGACTCAAAATTAAAATTAGTTAAAATTACTGATAAGAAATAGAAAAGATGGTTTGCTGGGACCTCTAAAATATTAGACTTAACGTCATCAGAAACTATCTTGGACTGTATTTCCTAGAGGCAGAATCTGAGAGTGCTTCAGATGTACACAGCTTATTAGCTGAGGTCTGCAGTTAAGGGACTGAGAGACGCTGCTCAGGAAGGAAAGGGGCTAAGTGAGGATGTAGTGTCAGAGAGTCACACATAGCCTGATCTCACATGAACCCTTTGGAACATGAGAAGAACCCAAGTTGCTCCTCCCAGGACAGGGAGGACACTCTGCTAGTCTCCCAGGCAGTAAGTCACTAACAAAATAGTATCCCCTGGTCAGGTCATAATTTCCTGGGTTTCTTCTACAAGGCAGCCCCTACACACCAAAAACCATCTCCCAAAGAAATCCCAAGCGTGAGCTGCTGGTAGCCAGTGCCTGCTACAACTGAAGAAGGCCTGGGCACCAACACTGTCCACCATTGAGTCATTGTGGGTATTAAATGAGCGATGCAGACAGGCACAGTAGTGTCCACAAGGCTTGTTGTTCAGGAAATGCTGGCGATATCGTGTCAAGACTGTGACACTTGCTGTGCTGCATACTCTTTTACCTTCAGATTCTTTCTCATGTCCACTTTTCTTGGCTCAGATATCCCTATAAAGGAAGCTGCTGTTTTGTAAGTTTCAAATGCCCTTGACACGGGTGGTGTGCTATAGGTCAACCCGACACAAGCTAAATCACCTGAGAGGAAAGAAACTTAATTAAGAAAATAGCTCCATAATACAGGCTATAAGCAAGCCTGTAGAGCATTTTCCTAATTAGTGATGGGTGAAGAAGTGCCCAGCCCATTGTGGGTCATGCCATCCCTGGGCTGGTGGTCCTGGGTCCTATAAGAAAGCAGACTGAGCAAGACATGAGGAGCAAACCAGTAAGCAGCACCCCTCCATGACCTCTGCATCAGCTTCTGTCTCCAGGTCCCTGCCCTGTTAGAGTTCCTGCCCTGACTTCCCTCAGTGACGGACTAATAACTGTGAAAGCCAAATAAGCCCTTTCCTCCACAAGCTGCTTCACTCATGGTGTTTCATCACAGCAATAGAAACCCTAATTAAGACAAGTAGTACATTCAGCATGTGATGGAAAAGGTAGAAACGAAAAACCTTCTTCAGAGTTAGAGGGTTCTGGGAGCTGGTTGAGGGGTCATGAAACATGGATGGGCATACTGCTGACAGGTTGTGAGAAGGAGACAGCAGGTTCAAGCCAAGGATAGACTATGAGCCTTGGAACATCTCCACTGTGTTCCTACCACATTGCACCTAACAATGAACTCTTTGGGGCCATGCATGGTTCTGACCTTTGCTTCTTTCCTTCTCATTCTTTCTTCTTATACCTAGACTTACCTCTATTGTGTTCTATTTCCTAGTCATGCAATTCTGTGTCAGAGATAGAAGATGAATAAAGGAGACAGATTAACCCAAGAGCATGTGCACTAGACTTGAGGCCATATTGGGGCCCTAGCCCTCTTCTCTACCGCCCTCACCCCCACCTCACCTGCACCTCCACCTCCAGCGGCCTATATGTTACTTTGTTTGCTCCATTGATTGTTAGCAATAATGGAAAGTTCTCCCCTCTCTCTGTATTAACTCCCTTACAGAGGGACTTTGCTTCTTATGTCAAGCAATGGCGACTATTCCTCCTTCTTTGATCTAAGCTTTGCTGACGACACTCTCAAACTAAAAGAATAATAGCAAACACTATCCAAGCTGCCACACTGAAAGTGTCTGAGGGTTAGAATGTTCTTTCCTACAGCTCTTAGGAAATCCACAACTGCCTGGCCTTGTCCACTTGAAACCATGTGGTTTGGTTATGCCCATCACACAGCCAGCAGCCAGCCAATCATGTCAGTGGATGAGGACATCAAATTCAGCTGACTTGAGCTTCTTGAGCCAGCCTATGAGAGACCAGCACAGAACCATTCATCTTAGCCTAGGCCGAACTATCAACTCATAGAAATCTCAGATTAAGTAAAAAGGTATTTTGATCCCTAAGTTTTAGAGTTTCTCATTTTATGGCAACTGATGATAGAGTTTCCTGTTTTATGGCAATATGGCTCATGAGAGTCCTGAGCTTGCACTGCCATCTGGGGAGGCAGAGAGGTGTGAGGCTTGGTTGCATAGACTAGACTTTCTATTCCTTGCTTGGTTACAAAGTAGTTATGGGTGAGATATACACACATCAACTTCCTCATCTTTCAAACAGGCAGGGTGAGTGCTCTTTTTCCTCTGCAGCCAGGTCTTATGTGACCTCAAAACACGGTCCATCTTCAATCCTGCAGATCTCCTTTCTTGCAGCCGAATCCTCTCTCTCTTCCACTTAACCCCGTAGGGACTCCAAGAGGATGTGCGACTTCCATCACAGCCAGAACAGCCTCCTCTGTGGCCAGTCCAGGGAGGAGGGATCAAAGGGGCTTGGCATCTGGTGGATATGAGTGTGGGAACAGTTTACATAAATTTATACAAAGAGAAACACAACATCTCCCCTGGGAAAGGCAACAGGGAAACACTCAGCTCTGGTTGAAAGAGAAATTTTTAAAACAGTCAAGTTTATTTAGAGAATAAGCAAGCCCCTGAATCAACAAACTGAGGCCTTATCAGCATATGTGGGTCACTCTGACTCTCTCTGCTCAGTCGGCTGCTCTTGGCCAGGCTAGATTTCAGGGCACAGCCCTCGGGCCAAAGGAGGCTGAGGAGCAAGTGAGCAAGGCCCCAGGGAGTGGGCCTTGGGTCCTGCCATGTGCTGGAAGTCAGGGGTGGGGAGGGCAAGGAGCGCAGACCGAGACACAGCAGACAGCTCCACGGGCCCCTATTTTTAACGATCTTTATCATTCTTCTTGAGTTTATTTTTCTTTGAAAGTAAGAGAGAAGGGAGGGAAGGGGGAGGGAGAAAAGGGGAGAGAGAGCAAAAGAGAGAGAAGAGGATAGTGGAGGATGAAGGGGAGAGAGTGAATGAGAGAAAGAGAAGGCGAGGCCTGGGGTTGCGCAAATGAAGGTCTTGGTAGCGGGCCATTACCAATCTTCATTTCACCTAAAGCCTCCACCCCAGACATTAGCCTATACAGACTACTGAGATCACCTGTCCTACACTAATTTGCACAAGAGTTTAGTCCTGGCCAAAGGTAGGCAGGATTTTATGTAGCAAACTTTACGTTTGACAAATTGGATCAATTAAAAGAGTAAGTTGGAGATAATGATACCATTTACCTAAGAGTTTAATGTTTCCCAAAAGGACCAGATCGCCAACCCCTTTGATCAGATCAATATAAAAGCACCATATCTGACACGGGAGATGTTCCTGGGACTGGAGACTAGTGGTGGAGACTAGGGGTGTCCTAGTCCTGCTTCTACAACAGAATCATCAAAACTCAGTAATTTATAAAGAGTAGGGATTTATTTCATACAGTTGTGGAGGCAAGGAAGACCAAGATCAGGGTACCAAGAAGTGGAGTTGTCTGGTTAGGGCTGGATCTTCCAGGAGAGCAAGGCTGGGTCCTCAGGAGAGCAAGGCTGAGTCCTTGCATGGAAGAAGACAGAAAGGACAGTGACTAGACTCTGGAAAACCTCTTTTATAATGTCCTTGATCTGTTCATGAGGAAGGAACCCTTACGGGTTAATTGTATCTTAAAGACCCCACCTCTTATTACCATCACATTGACAACACCTGGATTTTGGAGGAGACACATTCAACCCATAGCAGATATAGACCCAAAGCATGAGAAGACAGCTGCACAGCATCTGGAGCCTCCAAGGCCCACCTGCAAGGTGGACTCTACAGGGGCTCTCCGTCTTCTCTCGCCAACTTGCTTCTTGTCATCCCACTGAAGAACTTCTTTGGCTCCCTTGGGTTCAACAAGATAAGATAAATCCTGATGTAAATAGCAGAGCAAATCATTTTTTTGAAAAGTTATTCTGGCAAATTCTAAGAAGGAAGTGAAGAGTGAAATGGAAAATGGAAGAAGAATCAGTCAATATAGGGTGCCTTAACCCGTGAGTCGGCTAGAGTCACACCCATGGACAATGTCTGAGGAGCTGACGGTGGTGGAGAGCTGCCCACGCAGGGGTAAAGGGACCATTTGCACACTGGCTCCTGCTTATCATTAGAGGAGACCCACTGGGGCGAGACAGGGGGATCTGCAACAGACAATAGACCTTGAATTCCAAAGAAAAACTTACAAAAATATATCAGTGGTGGCAGCCTGAATTTGGGGGCCAACATGCACCACAATGGTATACCCCAAGAGTATAGACAGGTGCCTGTGCCACCTGTTATCCTGTTACTTGTAGAATTCCAAAGAGGGGGGTGGTGGCAAGGAGGGAACAGCACCGAGTTCCCAGTGAGGAGCCTAAAAATGGGTCCTGGTGTCTTCTTGGTGTGGCCAAGCCAATGCATGTCATGCAAAGCTGAACACAAAGCCTAAACCACTACCTGGCTCCCTGTGTGGTCAGCAGTAAGACAGTAGAATATGAATATTTAAAGAAATACACCAATCTGCCATATCCACCTGCTGAAGGGAGAATCATTCCAGAGAATGAAGCAGGAGAGAGTGAGCAAAAAGAAGTCAGATGCATCACTTAGATCTGAGAGAAAGATTACTAGACTGAACAGAATATCCTGAGTTCCAGCCCTGGGCCTGCTATTACCCAATTTGACTCATTCCCTTAGCCTCAGTACCTCGTCTATAATGGACACACTGTGTAGTTGGTCTTTCAAATATCTTATAAACATATAGTACTAGTCATAGGTCAGGTTCAGAAAGTGAGAGCTATTTGAAGTATAACTATGCAAAATGAATATAAGGGCCCAGGTACTTAAAATTTCAAAATGTTGAAAGAAAAATACTCTCCCAAAACAACAGTCAACAACTTCCCAAAGAAGTCAGCAAGGTATTTGTCTCCTATGCCATGGCCACAGGAATATATTATCCTTGCTGGTGTTGGACTCGGAATCCCTGTGCAGCCACTGCTTCTAGAACAAATCTCTAGATATACACTAATACAGCCTGGGTTCCCTTAACTCTGCCTCATGCCTCTGTAACCCACTACAGTGGCTCAGTGGCAAAGCCTGCTCCCAGCAGAACAAAAGGTAGCAGTAGAGAGCTGGTTTCTGTCTCAGTCCCTCCCACTCAGAATTGTATATTCAGGAAAATATGGCACATGGGATTTCAATTTTCCATTTTCCCCATATAAAGAACACTAGAAAGAAGATGGATGACGAATCTGTTCCCCTGCATTCAGCCCAGGTACCCATGCCAGGCACTATGCAGGGCTATGGAGATTCAAGGGTCCTGCACCCCAAAAAGCTTGTGGTCTGTGTGGTCTGAAATTGCAATGATCGGGTGCTGTTCACAGGTTAAAAGCCAGCAGTGATGGAGAAGATGGGCAGCAAATGGCCTCAAATTGGGAGTATACAGCAGTCAATGAAATGTTTGCCCTGCAAGCATGAGGGCCTGAGTTCAGTCTCTAGAACCCAGGTAAACAAGCCAAGGTGTTGCTTGTAATCCCAACTCTGGGAGGCTTCCTGACTAGCTCACCTGGTCTAATCAGTGAGCTCAAGGCAGCGAAAGACCTTATCCCAACAAACAAGGTGGTCAGACCCTGAGGAACAACACCCAAGGTTGACCCTGTCCTGCATACACACACACACACACACACACACACACATATACATAGGCATACACACTCCAAAAAAAGTGGCAGGAGAAGAAGCTTGGAGTCATCCCTAAAACGTCAATCAAGGACAGAGGGCAACCTAAGAGGACAGAAGAACAGGAGCAAGGGTGCCAAGGAATGAGTAGTAATTTGAGAAACAGCTATGAAAGGAAATGAGAAAGGCAGAGGTGAATTGGAGGAGAAGGGAGAAGGAAAGAAAGGCTACAACTGTAACAGGTGTTTCCAAACCAGGCTGACTTCCATCCCAGCAGTCACCGCTCAAATCCCGTCCACATGTTCTCAAGAGCTGACTGCAGCCCTTTACATCACAAATCCAAGCTGGTCTTCTGGGACCAGCTTCCCTAGGCAATGAGCTCATCCCAGGCCACTCCCCTCTGGCTGAGTCTCTACCAGGAACCTACCCGCTACCCAGCAGCTGGTCTTCTGTGTCCCCAAACCCACCCACCACAATTAAGGATTTTTATTTAATTGTGGTGAGTAGGAATAAGGCTACAGAAAGAAAATTTTAATATCATATAATAAAATTTGTAACGCTTTGTGATTTCTTTAAATCCTTTTAACTTTATCAATATATTCCCTATCTATGTATTATTTTGTGCCTTAATACTATTTCAATATTATGCTTTGTTCTTAAATCAATGAAAACTTATTTTTGTTCCAACAAGATGAAAGTGAATTGATTATTTTTGAATTGCTATAATATTGTCTCAGCAACATTTATATTGAATAATCCATTTCTTTCCTAAAGTTTTGCGGTTCTTCCCCAGGGAGACATTTAACAATACAATTTCAGTAGCCTAAGTAAACACTGTAAGTGTTTAAGTAGCAAATCTTTCTGGTCCAAAATACAAACGAAAGAAGCTTACCCAAATTATTATTGTTGTCATAAGGATTATTAGTTGTCATAAGTTGAGTCCCCATATGTTCAAAATGAAATTAAATTAGAAGTATTTGGTTCTTTTGAAGTCTTTATAATGATGTTAAATGAAGAGTGACAAGTTCAACCAAGCAGCTCAGAGGCTTTCCAAGGACTTCAGATAACTCCTTGTGAAATTGAAGTAGGAACAGATGGTATGCGAGTGCGTATGTATGTTCAGACCTACATGCATTTGTGAGCATGTGTGTGTGTGTGTGTTGCTTGCATAAATCCTTGTTCCTCAAAATGTGGTGCTCCAGCCAGTGACATCAGTCTCAACAACACCTGAATCTCCTCCTCTTAAAACTTGAGAGTGGAGCCAGGCGCTGTGGCACATTTAGTTCCAGCACTCAGAAGGTGGAGGCAGGCAGATCTTTGTGAGTTTAAGGCCAGCCTGGTCTAGACAAGTTCTAAGACAGCCAGAATGATATAATAGAGAGATCCTGTCTCTAAAAGGGGGTGGGGGACTTAAGACTGAAAGAATGAGCTAGGCGTAGTGTCACAGGCCTTTAATCCTAGCACTCTGGAAGCAGAGGCAGGCAGATCTCTGTGACTTAGAAGCTAGCCTGGTCTACTTAGTGAATTCCTGGACAGCCAGAGCTACATAATGAGACCTTGTCACAAGGTGGGGTAGGGGTGGAAGGGTGAGAAGGAGTGCTGTGGAATGCTGTCTTCTGAACAGGACATGGCCATTACCTCCCATCTCAGCAGCTGTGGTTACCCGCACACCACCAAGCCAGCCAAATCTCCAGATGGAATTGGGGAGGAGATCATGAGCCCCAGCTCTGGCAGTTGATGGTGGCTGAGGGAGGAATAGGCCCTGGAAGCATGGCTACTAGTAGGGTGTCCACAGGCCAGTGGATGGCTGCACATCACGCACACGTAGGTAGCACTGAATGAATGCAGTGAGATGATAAGAAAATTGAAATAGGACGTGAAGTTGGGAGGGAGACATGTGTACATTGAGACCAAGAAGCAATGTTTTAGCATATGGTCATTTTGAAAAATACTCCATGAAATGAAGCTTTTTTTAGTCAAAGCCAAAGAGCAGAGACCCATCCAAGTAGCGCTATTCAGTGCAACTGAGAGAAACTGAGACAGCTCCAGGGACAAGTTGTTTGGTGCCTTCACTCAGCACGAGTTCACTGGTTGACACTCTTGTGCTCCACTGTTGTGGAAACTCAGGCACTTGCTTGATCTCTGCTTTTGTCATACCTTAACCTTCTTTCTCTTCACCCTTAATATGCCCTGGCTGTTTATTTCTATAACTACCCCGTTAAATGTTCTAAAGATATTGTTCAATTGTCCCATGTGTTGGCTATACTCCACTATGCAGAACTTGACACATGCTTTCTTACCACCGGCTTGTTCATCGTCTGCCCTTGGTGTTTCCTGGGGACCTACTACTGGGTCCCTTATACTTTGCCACTATCAGTGGTTACTCATCCTTAGAAGGACCTCTGGGTGTGGAAGACTTAACTGCCACACCGTTTTTCTCATATTTTAAGATTATTCTGTTGTGTTTCACAGGATGGGATAGGAGCTCTGTTCCTAGCAGTAGAACAGAGTGTGCTGAACCATTCAATCCTCTTCCAAATGCACTTTTGTGAGTGATTAATAAATAATTACCTGTCCATATGAATGAGTCACAAAGTATCCAGGAAATACAGATGAATGTACTATTCCTGTCTTACATTCTCAATATTGTCCACAGCAGTCTATCAATCAAACCAGTAGGTTATGAACATTTTGCCTATTTTCCTTTAAGCTGTTATTTCCCTTCCAGCCATATGTGTTTGATTATTTATCTAGTCCCTGGGTTCTCCTGTCTGCTCCCCTGCATGTGGGCAAGCATCTCAGCCACTCCAAGGTAAGTGCACAGGAAGAATGAGGTTGCCAGGGGGCTGGGCGTGAAGACAGAAGCTGCTCACATAGCCCATCTCCCAGTGGCCGATCTCCAGCCTGGACTCTGCTGTCTCTGTGCCAGCGTTCCAGAGTCACTTTAGACAACTGGGGCACAATAGTTGGTAATAATTTACTGAGCATCTGTCAAACTGAGAACCAGAGGGGAAATATCTTTTCCTTCCCTTGAAGAGCTCACTCTCAGTGAGGAAGATAATCGAGACGCTGTAAAGAGAAAGCAATTATTAAGCACCAAGGGCTTCCAAGTAGGAAGATGGGGACGTTCACTAGAATGTAAGGTAATGGTGCACATATGGAAACTGACAAAGTCTAGACCTTAACTGGCTCAGTGTTCAGTTTTTCATTCTTTCAATCAACATCACTAAGGATTCAGTGTCATTTAATCTTATTGGACTGACATTATTCCAACTTCACATATGAAGAAGCTGGAGACTAGAGGTTCAAAATCATTTTCTCTTGGCAAGATTGAAAAAACAAGAGCATCATGAATGAGTGGAACTGCGACAAAGGTTTAAAATGGGTGTCATCTGTGTTCTTCTACAAGACCGGGAGAAAGTGTGCGAGGTTTACAAAGTATTAAAAGAAATTCTGGCTGAAAATGTCTCCAATTTAGTGAAAGACATAAATCTGCAGATACGATGCATTGAACATGATGAACCCAAAGAGACCCACAGCCTAACACACCATAGCCAGAAATCCTTGGAAGCTGCAAAAGAGAGATTGTTCGTTGTCTATAGGAGGGAAATAATCCTTGTGGCAATATGTTTCCTCTCAGAAACCACAGAGGTCAAAAAAGAAAAAAAGAGAAAGTTGTAACTAATACCACTCAGTTAGAATGCCAATCACCAAGATAACCAATGGCAACAAATACTGGAGAGGACGTGGGAGGGAGCCCTAGTCATTGATGGTGGGGGTGTGAATTAGTACAGTTGCTCTAGAAATATGTGTTAGGTTTTATCAAAAAATTTAAAGTATATCCACCATTTGACCCAGCCTTCCCAGGGCTGCACAGGTGAGCACGAGGACCCTATACCCTCCCACATGTCCCCACGTCCATGTTTACTGCTGCCCCAGGCAAGGGAACAAGGGAACAAACACAGCCAACCTAGATGTCCATCAGCTGATGAAGACATAACGAAATAGGACAAATATATTCAATGGAACTGTATTCATCCATAAAGAAAAAGAAATTTAGGAGAAAACTGAGGAACTGGAAACTGTTCTGTTAAGTGAAGTAACCCAGGCTCAGAAAGACAAACGGAATGTATTCTCTCTCATATTTGGATCCTAGGTTCTAATTTTTATGTATTTTCGTGTATTTGGGAGTGATAGGAGAGAAAGGGATGTTTTAGGAGTTCTAGGCGGGAAGGTGTTAGAACACATGCGATCTGACAGTGGAAGGGGTGCTGCCCGGTGGACAGGGATAGACAGGAGAGGAGGAGGAAAGAGGATACAGGGGGTGGGTAACCCAAACTAAATACGTACAAAAATATCATACAGAAGTCTACTTTATAAGACAAGTTTTTAATTTTTAAAAATTAAAAAGAGCCCAGGCAGTAGTGGTGCACACCTTTAATCCCAGAATTCAGAGACAGAGACAGACAGATCTCTGTGAGTTCGAGGCCAGCCTGGTCTACAGAGTGATTTCCAGGACAGCCAGAGTTAAACAGAGAAACCTTGTCCCAAAAAATAATAATAATAAATAAAAAGAGAAAAGCAAGCCCAGTGAGACTTTCAGCAAGTTAAGACTCTTGCCACCGATCCCAACAACCTGTTTAATCCCGGAAACTGACAAGGTAGAAGGAGAAAACCAACTTACACACATGCTGTGCTGTGTGTGCATGCACAGAGAAAGAAACTAAATAAACAGATGTGTGTGAGAGAAAGACAGATAGAGAGACAGAGGCAGAGAGACAGAAAAGCATTAAGTCCAAAGTAAGAAAATCAGAAAATAATTTTAAAAAGACAGAGCAGCAGAGATCAATGAAATTGAAAGCAGAAAGCCAATAGAGAAAATCAATGAAGCAAAAACTGGTTGATTGAAAGGGCTAATACAATTGATAAAAGTCTAGCAAGACTAACAAAGATTAAAAATTATATCAATTATTCATACCAGATATGAAACCATTATCACAGTCCCTTCAGACACCCAGGGCCTAGTAAAGGGATACTATGAACAATTCTAAACACATAACCTGACAACTCAGATGAAATATTTCAGAGTTAATATCACAAACAATTAGGCAGATATTATCGTGTGTCTCCCAATTTATGAACAAAGGCAGACAATATCACATTTGTGGGGTAACTGAAAACATTAAATTCAATCTAAGGAAGCATCAGGTACATCTAAGTTGAGAGAAATTATATAAAGCATTGCCCTGTTGTCCTGTGAAACCTTTTCATGGGAGACAGGACCACCACCAGATAAGGCACCAATGACAGACCAAAGTAAAGATTATACCACATTCCAACTAGATGTGCCCAAGAGTTCACTGAGGTTCCTTACGGGACTACAGATAACCTCATCACCCCCGCATGGGTGAAGACTCACAAAACCTGCTCTCTGCAGTGCTTGCAACAACTACAAGTTGGAGAATCTCCTCTCCTCAGCACTTCTTATTGCTTATATAACGTTGGGGAGAGAGTAGCCTTGTGAGTCTGTTTTCAGAGACTTTCTGAGATTTACAAGTTGTTTATTTCCTGGGTCTTGAAGATCCTCTCTCCAGGGTGGAATGTTTCAGTTCAGGGGAAATTGCTACACAATACCTGTATTCAGGTGTCAAGATCTGAACAGAATTAACAGGCATGGGTGCACAAAGCCGCTCCCAGTACAGGGGTTGGGCTATCTTCCTATGAATTATCGGTCAAGGACACTGCTGAAACCCCCCAGGTCAGTAAGGCAGCAGTCAGCATACTTGGTTCCTTCTCAGAACTAGCAAGAGAGGGCACAGGCTTTGAAGCAATCAGAGCTGAGTGGAAGTTCCCGGCCTGGGGGACAGTGCTCACAGCATCAGAAGGAGTCATGCAGGCTTCCAAGGGAGAATGGTATTATTGCAGTTGTTTAATTTATTTTTAGATTTATTTAGTTTATTGTTTTATGTGTATAAATGTTTTGCCTGCATGTATCTATGTGTACCATGTGCATGTCAGGAGCCTACAGAGGTCAGAAAAAGGTGCTGGATCCTTTGGAACTGGGGTTACAGAAGGTTGTGAGCCGCCATATGGGTGCCGGGAATCAACTCGGGTCTTCTGCAAGAACAATGAGTGTTCTTAACCTGTAAGCCATCTCTCCAGCTCCCATAGGGAAGAAGTGTACTCCAGAAGCCTTACTCAGCTGTGGATTTTGGGTATAACAATATGGAGATAGCCAACCACTTTCTGACTGGAATCAAAGTCTGCTCCACAGGAGGGAATTCACATCTGTTACTGTGAACCTGGCCAAGAGTCAGTGTTTGGGAGATCGTAGGCTGGGAAAGCTTCAGTTGTTGTTTTGCTAAATGAATATGATGTGCCCATCAAATTGCCTTCTAAATAATTACTTGCCTGCCAATAGATTAGTGTTGCTGTCAGCTCCGGTCAGAGAAGCATCTCTCCACAGCTGGCAGTGGTACTGCAGAGACTCATAGCTAGCTAGTCCAAGTGCTGAGCGTCAATGACTGGATGGAATAGAGCTGCCAACGCTGTCTTTCAGGCATGGTATGGCTGGGGCACACTTGAACTCACAGTCGCTGTAATTATCTTCGTGAGACCTGCATTTGAGGCTGGGACTGTGAAGACCCATCCCAGAGAGGGGAGGGACCCCACACCCTCCCCGTTATCTAAACACTGGCAGCGGTTGCTGGGGAGGGAGACACTTTCTTTAGTGGCATAGTCACTGGTGAGTTGTACGAGCTTCTATAAGTAACCCTCCACCCCTCCCCGCCCCCCACCGCCAGCCTATGCTCCCGTAACCAATCCCAATAAAACCCTTGAGTGGCTCCCCCAAAAAAGTGAAAGAAGCAACACGAAAGTAGAAGGGAAACTAGATGGGACTGTGGAGGGCAGCGCAGGAGGCAGGGAAGAGGATAAGAGAAATTCATGGGAAGGAGATTGCAATCAAAACACATTGCATACGCACGTGAACATGTCAGAATTAAATCAATTATTGTGCATAATTAACATAAACCGACAAAAAGCTTTTCAAAAGTCAATGTCTTATTTTTAAAAAAATGCAGACTTAAAGATTGTTCAGGATGAAAGATGCTAAAGGAGCCTGGAAGCTGCAACCTGTAATCTTGGACTGGATGTTGAATTAAATATGTGTACCCATATGGACACATGTACATACATACACATGTGTGCATATTTAAACACATATATGAGTATACATGTTTTATAGCATATACTTATATTCCACAAATTTTATATATGTTTTATATATTGTGTCAGTTAGGGTTTCTATGGCCTTGACGAAACACCATGGTCAAAAGCAACTTGGGGAGGAAAGAGTTTACTCCCGCTTACAGTTCCACATCACAGTCCATCACTGAGGGAAGTCAGTAGGAATTCAAGGTAAGAACCTAGAGGCAGGAACTGAAGGAATGCTGCCTAGTGGCTTTCTCCTTGTAGCTTGCTCAGTCTGCTTTACCCCAGGACCACCTACCTACATGTGGCACCAGCCACAATAGGCTGGACATTGTCACACCAATCATTAATCAAGAAAATGAACCACGAGCTTACCCACAGGACAGGCTGGTGCAGACATTTTCTCAATTGGGGTTTCCTCTTCCCAGATGCTCTATTCAGATGTCCCCGTGGGGGATATTTCTCCTTAAACCATTGATATGCCTAATGCAATGTCAATGCTGCATAGACAGGGCTACTGTTTAGAGAAAAGTCACAAAAAAGACAGAGCTGCACGTGCTCAGAACAAATGCATTATTAAAAAAACTACGTTCAATCCATGGTTGGTTGAATCTTCTGAAACAGAACCAGTGGGTAGAAGGGACCAACTTCAGTTCAACAACTAAAACCGACGAACAGTTTCATTCCATTATCAAAACTAGGACTTTCCTACCCAAATGGTTTTCCACAGATAAATTCCTCAGCACACCTCCTGGGGACCCTGTACTCAAGCAAAGCTAGTTGTTGCTGTGTTTCGGTCTGTGAGAGACTGGACCATGTCTGCCTGAGTCCTCACCAACAAATATAGGCAGCTTCCTGGCTTACCTGGGTGTCCCTGCGGCAGCTCTGCCTGCCCTCTGCTCTGGAAAGCAGCTGCCAGAACCTCAGGTCTTACATCAGCTCTTTCTCTTCTGGGGATTCTTTGAGCGGACTGTTCATTGAGTCTTTGGCCAGCACTAGCTGTGCTTTTCTGAACTCTTACTTAATTCCTTCAGTGGGTGAAGGTCCTCCAGATTCTGCACACACAGTTGGAGGAACATTGTGGCAGTCAGTGCTTGTTGCGAGGTCAGCTAATAGAATCACCTAGAAGTCCAGCTATAGGACAGTCACAAACTCCAAGGTCACAGAAGGCTTGGGGTCATATGCCTTCAGGTTTCCAGCTATGGGTAGGTTATACTTGGGGACATGCCATATCTTTGCTAATCTTCTTGAGGCAATAGCACCTGTTCTGGAACACTATTTGAAATTGTAATTGCAGCTTGGGTTTTAAAGAATTCCTTTATAATGGCCTGAATTTCTTCGGTATCTGTTTTAATGTTTCTCTGTTCATCTCCGAATCTATTAATTTGGGTCTCCTCTTTCTAGCTTTCATTTATAACTGTGCTAAATGTCTGTCAATATTACTCATCTTTCCAAGGAACCAGCTCTTAGATTCCTTGAGTTTTTACACTGTTTTCTGTGTTTCTGTTTCATTAGCCTCAACTCTGTTTTATTTCTACTGAACTTGGGTTTGAGTTGCTCTTGATTTTTCCAAATTCTTGAGTTACATCATTAAGTCATTTATTTGTGCTCTTCCTGATTGTTTCTTAAGATTTATTTGTTTTTATTTTATGTGTATGAGTGTTTTACGTGCATGCATGTAAGTATACCACTTGCATGACTGGTGTCCTCAGAGGCCAGAAGAATGTACTGGATTGCCTGGAACCAGAGTTACAGCCAGTTGTGAGCCCCTGACATGAACCCAGGCCCTCAGCAAGTGCCTTAACCACTGAGCCATCTCTCCAAACCCTCTTTCTGATTTTTGAATGTAGGTACTTAAAATCGTAAACTTCCCTTTTAGGACCGGTTTTAATACATCCCGGAGGTTTTGTTGCATTTGTGTTTTCATTTTCATTAGGTCCAGGAAACTTCTTGAAATTTCTTTCTTGATTTCTTCTTTAACCCATTCAACATTCAGTAATGTGTTATTTAATCTCCATATATTTACATAATTACCAGAGATTGCTTTGCTGTTGGTTTTAAGTTTTACCGTATTCTGATTGAGTAGGACTCACAGAGTTATTTCAATTTTTTCTTTTTTTTTATTTGTGAGATTATGTCTTAGGATGTGGTCCATTTGGGGGAAGCTTTTGTAGGTATCTGTTGACATTCGATAGGTAACGTCATTTAGTTCCCGTGTTTGTGTGATCATTTTTGTCCAGATGACCTGTCTAGTAGAGAAAGTGGTGGCTGAAACGTCTGTTGACGTTCACCTGTGTCTTGAAGTCCAGTCGCACTCTTCTTATGAAATTGGTGCACCAGACTTTGCTCTCCACCTCCTCGCCTTCCAATTCTTCCCAGAGCTTCCGGATTTGGGGATTTTAGGAAGGTCTCTTTGGCACAGATATAATTCATGTTCTCTTCTCCTTTCATCCTGCCAGCTTTCAGAAGTGGCAAGATAATACCTCCGTCTCCTCCCCTTTTCCATCTTTTCTGCCAAATCAAAGGCTATATCTTTTTATTATTGTAACTCTTTCCTTATTGGGGAAAGCTCTTTCTGGGCAGAAAGGTAAGCCTCTGTTTCGTGTCTTATTACCCATAGCAAAGGACACACAACTGCCACTACAGCCTGCTCACAATCCTATCCAAAACAACACTTTTGAGAGCACAATGTATTCTCTAATCCATCAGGCGTCTGGGGGCTGTCCCCATACCTGTAGGGCAGATCCTGGTCATCAGGGAAACACACTTCCCCATCCCATGCAGGGGAAGATAATCATCCTGGGATTCCCCCTAAGGACACCACTAGTCTCTCAGACAAGTAAGTCATAGCTATATGTCTTATCATTCATAACAGGAATCATACATCCAGCACTGTATCCCGGCAACATTGTTCCAGTACCTGTCCCACAGAGCAATTCCCACGCATCCCCAAGCCCAGGCATATAAGGTAGTGAGCATAATAGCTGGGGAAGCTAAGCAGGAGAAAGGGGGCATTGTGGTGGGGTGGGGCAGCAGGAGAGCAGGGTTCTCTCCACATTGGACAGATGGACAGAACCAAGCAGAAGAGGATGCTTGTCTACTGGCCACACTACGTTGCATTCATGACACTCAGGTTTGGATCTATACGGCTCCCTTCCTCTGGTGTAGAACGGGACAATCCCAAACCTTTTCCACAGACAGGGAAGCCTGGTGTTCAGAGCACACTGGAGCCTGGCTGCGTACTCAGCCCACCTCCCAATTTCTTCCCCAGGATCCTCAGGATGATGTCACAGCCCTTTGCCTGCATGGGGGAAAACACCAAAGAACCCTCTGCCTGGCTCTCCAGAGATGGGGAAAGGCCAGCAGGAGAGCAGACCTGTTTCCCCAGCTCTCCTCTTTGGGTGCCTGTAAGTCCAAAATTTTCTGTTTCCTGGTACAAAATAGCCATGTTTGGTGTCTTCCCAAAGGAGAATCTCTATGGAAAGTCTGAGAAAGATTCCCTTTGGCTGAGAATCTGAAAAAAAAAAAAAAAAAAAAGCTTGTGCCTTTCCCATTTGGGAAAAAAAAAAGGAAAGAACATACTTGAGGCATGGTTATTTTTGCTCTGACTTGGACACTGTTGGCTTGGCCAGGATTCCCACCACTTTGTTTGTAAAGGCCACGGAGTGAGCCACACAGAGGTGGCGCTGACCCACAGTGCTCACGTCTCTGCTCCCAATTCCTATTTTTGCTCTTTTATGATGTATAACTTGCAAGCAGTAAAATGCACACATTGAACCTTATGTGAAGTATGTGGATAACCATAAGTCTCCTGCCCAATTCAAGACACAAACCATTTCCAACACACCAGAGAGCTTCCGCATACCCCTTCCCAGCCAACCACACCCCTACAGAGCTGGTTGTATTAGGGGCCCAGTTTCTTAAGTTCACACAAATGGAACTGTGCAGGACGTGTGTCTCCACTGCAGCTCCACCCACTCCACACATCTCTGAGACTCAGCACACTATCCCGTGTTCTCGCTCAGGCTGCCATAACCAAGAGATGCAGACAACAGGGCTTAAACAATAGCAATCTGCTCTCTCACCATTTTGATGGCTAGTAATCTGATAGGTGCAATAGGGTTAGCTCTTCAGAGGATTCTTTCCTTGGCTCCTGTGGCTGTCTTCTGTGTGTTTACCTGACTTTCTTCATATGTGTATGCTTGTCCTAATCTCTCTTTTCAACAAGTTCAGTTAGGGACCACTATAAAAACTTCATTTTGGTGTAATCATCTCCTTCAAGACCATATTTCCAAATAGAGACATGTTCTGAAGTACAAGAGAGTTGGGAACACTGGTTATGAATCGGAGGAAGGAGGCCACAACTCATCCCATAGTAGTAAACATATAATGTCAGTTGGCTCTTTTTTGTCCATTTTTTTTCTTTAATTGTCTACACTCAGCTGAATTCAGATAGACTGTTTGAATGATCCAGACATACAAAACAAAATACCCTTCTCACTGATTTGTTGGTTTGGTTTGGTTTTGTTTTGTTTGCTGTTGTTGCTTTGCTCTTTTTGAAATAGGGTTGCACATAGCCTAGGCTGGCACCCTACTGGCTGTGTAACTGAGGCTGGTCCTGGCTGTCCGTCTCTGGTCCTGGTTGTCTGTCTCTATGTCCCAAGTCCTAGAGTTACAGATGTGCACACCTGTGCCTGACTTTCCCACTGGTCTATACAAAGATTTGCTCATTTATTACACATATGTGTGTTTGCCTGCGTGTTATGTGCACCACATGAAATGGCATGCTGATTTCCTGCCAAACAGTAGTAGATTTTTCCGTTTTGTGTCATTTTGTTTTGTTAAATGTGTGTGAGTGTTTTCCTGCATATTTGTATGTGCACCACCGCGTGCGTGCCTGTTCCTGTGGAGGTCAGAAGATGGTGTTGGACACCCTGGAACTGGAGTTGAAGATGGTTGTGAGACACCATGTGGTTGCTGGGAACCAAACTTAAGTCCTCTGGAAGAGAAGTCAGTGCTTTTAGCTGCTAAGACATCTCTCCAGCACTCCAAAACGTGATTTTGAAAGTACCTGATCTTGAGAAACCCACGCCCTCTTTTTCACACAAGCTGGTACTCCAGAGAATACTTCACACTCTTCTATTTAGCCCCTCCCCAAATTCCCTATCACAGTGGTTCAAGATGCAACACCTTTTCCAATGACTATTCTGTCACTTAGCAAAGAGGCACCAGCCCCTAGCTACTAGACAAAAGGAACTCTCAAGCCTCCTGCTTATCTGTGACTCTTTGATGAGCTCTAAGAACACCCTATACTGCAAAACAAACAATAGCAATTTATTTCTTACAAATGCTAAAGCACTAAAATATAGAAAACTCATTTAACACCTTGTGAACAAAGTAACAAATGGCTTAACCCTTTTGTAACTAAAGACACAGGGGAGGCAGCACTATCAACAAGTCCAACTTCGTTCTTTTTTATTGCTGAATTGTATTCCACAGTGTGACTGTCCTAGGGTTTTTATTGCATGAGGAAACACCATGACCAAAAGCAAGTTGGAGTACAAAGAGTTTATTTGATTTATACTTCCTCCATCATTGAAGGAGGTCAGGGTAGGAACTCAAACAGGCCTGGAACCTAGAGGCAAGAGCTGATGCAGTGGCCATGGAGGGGTGCTGCTAATTGGCTTGTTCCTCAAGGCTTGTTCAGCCTGCTTTCTTACAGAACCCAGGACCACCAGCCCAGGGATGTCATACCCCACAATGGGCTGGGACTTCCCACATCAATCACCAGTTAAGAAAATGCCTGATCTTATGGAAGCATTTTCTCAATTGAGTTTCCCTCCTGGCTTATGTCAAGTTGACATAAAACTATCCATCTCAGTGACTCTACCCAAACTTGCTCTTCCTCTTTCTGATAGTCACTTGGCTCATTTCCATTGTTGCAAATACTGCTGCTATCAATGTCTCTAGGACATGACATTTTTAAGTTGTTGGTTTTTTGTTTTGTTCTGTTTTACTTCTCTTTTTGTTTGGTTGTTTGGTTGGCTGGCTGGTTGGATGATGGGGGAGAGTTAGATGATTTTGTAGCCCAAGCTGCTCTCAAACTTCAGTACTCTTTCACCTTGTAATCCTCCTGCCTCAGCTCCTGAGTTCTGATATCACAACTAACACATGCTACAAATATTCTAAGGAGTGGAGCCGCTGCACCCTAAGGCGTGGATCTTCAGACACAGTAGTAGATACTGCCAGCAGTTCTCCAGTATGCTTGTACAAAACAGCCCTGTGGTCTCACAGGAGATGCTTGAGGTCTGGCTACTCCATACCTTTGCCAACACTGCTATTATCTACCACCTATGTTTATTTTAAATTTTCTCAAAGAATCTAAACAGTGAATCAGAGCAAGTCCATCTGCAAAATATGCATTCTGGACATTGTAAAGAGTTTGCATCTAAATCCACAGAGAGCTCTGACTGAGATGGGCTCTGCACCAGTAAGATCTAGCTTCTTTGGTGCCAAGAGCCCTGGTTTAACCTTGGACCTACCCTGTCAGGAGAAAAACCTCTGTCTTGGGATTTTAATGGGAAGGTGTCTAGGGGTGGGATTGGTGGGATTGGTCCAGAAAAAGGGCCTGGGGTAGCCTCAGGTCCAGTGGATAACTTACTACAGGACAGAGGAAGCAAAGGCAGGATGTGGCTGGCCATCTGACACCTGTCACCTGCCACCTGCCCCCAGAGAGTTTAGAGGAGCCCCTGCAGGTTTCCTGGTGTTTTCTGGTTAGCAGCTCCAGCCTGGTGAGAAAATCCTTAGAGGTCTTCTAATCTAGGCCCTATCAGGAGTCTACTCAGAATGGACCCATCAAAATAGATTCAGGACAGACCCTTTATTCCAGCTTTCTTCTCTGTTCCACCTACCCTGTGCTAGAGCCCCCTGGTGCCGTTTCCCTGTGTTGCAGCAGTACCTGGAATCTTCACAATGAATGACAGAAACAGCAAGACACCATGGCGTATCCAGGCCCCTTGTACAAGGCCACTCCTTCTGAAGCAGCAGCCTGAGGCCTGATTGGGAAAAGTAAATCCTTACCTTATTCCCTGCAGCAAAATACTAAAAGTACTAGAAGTTAAAAAAAAAAAAGATAAATGTGTAAGTAATCCTAGAGTATAAAGCCTTCTCTAGATAAGTTAAAAACCCAAATGCCACACAAGAAATGATTCATGCACACAACTACATCAAAATCAGAATCATTTCAAGGATGAAAAAGCACACTAAGAAAACCAAAAGTTAAACTACAGGTAACATAGTAAAAATGTGTGTTAAAGTATGCAAAACACACACACACACACACACACACACACACACACACACACACACACACACCTACCTGCAAGAATCACAAAGAGGCTACTAGCCACACAGAATAAAATGGAAAATAGAATAAGAATGTCAACAAAAAACAATGCCTAATAAATGAGAAAAATGTACCAGCTGAACAATAAACAATTGAATGAAAATCTGAATGCTAAGATGTCTTTTTGAAGCTGATTGCATTGTCAGGAGCATGGAGTCTCTGCTGGGGAAACAGGCATTTACACGTTGCTAGTGGGTGTTTGTTGACAGACTCCTCCTAAGGATGGTTTGGCAACTCCACCAGGTGGTACGGTTCATACAATATCATGTCAGGCAGCTTCATGGTTACCAGTTTAACTTCTAGATGTATCTGACTTTCATATTTGAATTTCTTGTTAAGTCTTTTCTGTGGAGAGGTAAAACATTTTGGTGGTTTGAATGAGAATGGCCCCCATAGGCTCATATGTTTGAATACTTGTTCGCCAGTTGGTGGAACTGTTTGGGAAGGATTAGGAGGTGTGGCCTTGATGGTGGAGGTGTGTCATTAGGGAGGGCTTTGGAATTTCAAAACCCTACACCGTACACCATTCCCACTTAGTTCTCACTGCCTAATGGCTGTGTCTCTGGATGTAAGCTCTCAGCCCCTGCTCCAGCACCATGCCTGCCTACCTGCTGCCATGCTCCCTGCCACGATGATCATGGACCAATCCTCTGCAACCAGGAACCCCAAGTTAAATGGTCTCTTTTATAAGTTGTCTTGGTGTTTTGGAATGGTAATAGAAAGGTACCTAAGACAAACAATAAAGGCCATCTCCTCTTCAATCAGTATGGAAGTGGGTAGTAAATTGTGGTATATCTACCATCATATAATGCAATATGCTTGCTAAGAATGAGGCAGACATAAGTACAAAGGTGCAAATAAATCTCTAAGTCATATTAAGTGAATAATTCAATTCACTAACCAGTGAGTGTGTTGGAGAGTATTTGAACCTATCTCCAGATATTATGTTTACTGATTGTTATGTGTATACCTTTAAAGATAATCATTGTGCCGGCAGCCTGAAGCGCAGGCAGGATGTGTGATGTCTGTCGCTGAAAAGGCCTGCTTTACAGATGCAAATGGTTGCTCCTTTCTGTTAAAGGACTGCTTCCTATACCTGCCCAAATGTCAGTGCAAAGTAATTGAAGCTGCACTCTAAAGTTGTCGAGGGAGTCTCATGGCACTCACCCCAGTCTGAAGGGTTGAGGGAGAGTTAAGCTATGATGTTTCTTTTGTCATGCAAATAGACCTTTTGGATCAGAAAGGAGGGACTTGGATTGAATGACACGCTGGAGGATGAGGCAGTGTGGGTCAGGTAAAGATGGCTCTTACCATGGTGCTCTTCCCTCTGCTGAGGTTCGGCAGGCTTGTAAATATGAAAATGTCTCCTTGTTTTTATTAAATCTTTGAAGGATTAATCACCTACAACATGAGTGAGACTTAATGACTAAATGACTAAAGCACTTTCACCTATAAATACCCCGATGCCCAAGTAAGAGTGGCTGAGGTAGTAAAGAGGGTTAACTGTTACACACAGCAGGAAAGTCAGTGAGACCCGGCTTTCCACCTTGGCAGTCGCTTCCTGCTCCAGGTACCACATCCACATTCAAGACGAGGAGGTGGAATAGTTAATGCCCACGAGCCCTCTTCACATGCCAGAACTGTCACCCTGATCATCCAATTGCAAGGATTTCTAGAAAAAGTAACATTAACTATACTGTCTGGCTTGACCAATCATGGTCTGTGTTCAGAGGTTACACATTGCCATGCAAAGCAAACTTCTCAGCTGTGTTATTCTGGGTGCTAACTCACATTTTGTTAGAATATCAGTAAATTAATTTAAGCCCTATTATAACAATGTTTTAGATGAAAGGATGAATGAGCCATCAAACAGCCTAGAGGTTTGGCCATCTGGCAGCTTTACTGAGAGCTAAATGGAAATGGTAAATGAGATTGGAAACTCCAGACAGGACAATTTAGAGAATCTGCCGTGAGAGAAGATAGGGACAGTGCCTACTTCAAGCTCCCACATCATTTCCAAAGTATGACCAAATGGACCCAGGAATTCTCAATAATCTGATTTGGGTTTTTTATTTGTTTGTTTCTTTGTTTTTGTTTTTCTTAAGTTGGACCAGGTGTCTTCCATTAAAAAGGCTGGGAACTTCAGGATGGTGGTGGTGCACACCTTTAATCCCAGCACTTGGGAGCCAGAGACAGGTGGATCTCTGTGAGTTCGAGGCCAGCTTGGTCTCCAGAGTGAGTTCCAGGACAGCCAGAGTTACAACAGAGAAACCCTGTCTCGGGGGAAAAAAGAAAAGAAAAAAAAAGCTGGGAACAATTCTTTAGGGTCCAGGAACATGACTCTGTGCATAGTACTGACAGACTCAGGGCATTCTGTTATACCCAAGCTACTGACTGGCACCAAGAAAAATGTCATCCCACCCAAGGCTGGCCAGGCATGTCCTGAATTCTTCTGTTCTCATACTTTCTGGCCAGTCTCTTTGCTTTAATGAAGCTGTTACAGTTTGGATCTGGAGGGTTCCAAAATATACCCTGTGTTACAGGCTTGATTCCCAGCCCATGGCACTATTACAAAGCGGTAGAACCTTTATACGATGGGACCTTGAAAAAGGTCTCAGGCCACTGAAGACATAGGGGCCTATATAGGAGGGGACTATACTCTCTACACCCTCTACCATAATGTGGTCCCTTATTACAAGCCCAAATGCAATGGGCAAGCAGTTATGAACCTCATAACTGTGAACCTCTTAAAACCTCTAAACTATGAACCAAAATAAACCTTTCCTCTTTTTAAAATTGATAAGCTCTAGTATTTCGTTATAGTAATGGAAACACAGGGACTAAGTTCCCTTATTTGAAAATGAAACAAATGAATCTACAAATCCAACGACCTCTTTTAGGTTCAAACAGTTGTTCTCCTCCAC
This sequence comes from Cricetomys ansorgei, assembly GCA_026225945.1. NCBI lineage: Eukaryota > Metazoa > Chordata > Mammalia > Rodentia > Nesomyidae > Cricetomys > Cricetomys ansorgei. The sequence goes on along the minus strand of JAMJFZ010003875.1, from coordinate 31,129,591 downwards.
CACTGCATCTGTGAGAGTCACTTGAGAAATCCCCAGGGTCTAAACCACCTGGCTTCAAACCCCAACCTCCCCACCAGAAGTTCCCTGACTTTGAAGGAGTTATTTAACCCTTTGGATGAACTTATTCACCCAATAAACAAAACCACTCTACAGGAAGGAGGGCTACCTGCTTTCTCCTCCATGGAGCCACAGTAGCCTCCATGTCACCAAAATCAATGGCACGCCTTTGTCCTTGTCACCCTTTAGTGGCCTCTGTCATGTCCCTCTCTGCCCACTCTTTTCTGGACTTCTTGAATTCTCTTCACCCCCCCCATCCTGATTCTATACCCTCCAGTCCCTGCTTCTAATTGCCCCTTGCAGAGCATACGCTCCTCACCCTCCAAATGCCTACAGCGACGAGCAAGTGGCAGTCTGGTGCACAACAGGAACATGCTTGTTGTGCTAAGAAAATGTAATACAACCAAAATCCTAAAAACTTAATCCAGCAATCTCATTTATGAAATTTATTTTGGAGATGAAATCAACTACACATCTATACAATGTCTAGTCTCTACAGAAAAAAAAAATCGATTTTTTTTTCCCAGAAGCAATAAGAAAAACAAAACAAAACAAAAAACACTAAAGCTTTTGGCCACTGTGGTGGTTTGAGTAAGAATGGCTCCCATAAGCTCCTAGATTTGAATGTTTGGTCACTAGTAAGTAGCACCATTTGAAAGATTAGGAGGCATAGCCTTGTTGGAGTATGTCATTCTGGGTGGACTTTGAGGTTTCAAAAGCTCAACCCAGGCCCAGTGTTGCCCCGTCTCCATGCTGCCTAGGGATCCAGATGTAGAACTCTCCGCTGCTTTCTTTTATAAGAGTTGCCCTGGTCATGGTGTCTCATCACAGCAATAGAACATCGACTAAGACAGCCACTCTAAGAAAACTTGTTTAGAAAACTTCCGGGAAACCTTAAAAAGAGAACAGGTTCAAGTGGTGGCGCAGCCTCCCCTCCCCCCGGCCACCTGTCTAAAGTATGCTGGGCCTGGAGCAGCTTCTTCGTGACCACAGAAATGGCATGGACAACTCACCAGGATTTCGCTGAGCCACTAATCCAATGCCAGCATTTGCCTACTCTAGATTTCTCATTACACGAGAAAAGCGAATCTCAATTCTTCAAATCCTTGTTGTATCTTCAGTCACATGTGGCCAAAATTAGCCTCGTATAAATTTAAGTGTGCAAGGATATTTCAGCAATATTGTTTACATAAAAACATACTGAATTTCTGGTTAAACGGAACTGTTTAATTAAATTATAAATTATGCAAAAAAAAGAAAAAGAAAGAAAGCTGGGCAGTGGTGGCACATGCCTTTAATCTCAACACTCAGGAGGCAGAGGCAGGCAGATCTCTGTGAATTCAAGGCCAGCCTGGACTATAGAGTGAATTACAACAGAGAAATTCTGCATCAAAAAACCAAAAAAAAAAAATCATAAGTTATGCTTATAGAATATTATATATAGATGTATGAAGGAGATAGATTTTTAGTACTAAGAGGGCATGACATCTAAAAAACAGGTAAATTTTAAAGGAAAGATACAGAAAAGAAAGCATAGTGTGCTAACATTTACATAAAGTTGGATTTTGAAGGTTTAGTGTGTGTGTGTGTGTGTGTGTGTGTGTGTGTGTGTGTGTGTGTGTGTGCTGAAGAAGCCAGCTTCTCTCAAGCTGGAGTTCTGGAGTTCTAGGGGCTTGTAAGCAACCTGACTTGGGTGCTGGAACTGAACTCAGGTCCTTTGCAAGTGTTCCTAACTGCTGAGCCATCTCTCCAGCCCCCATAAAAGTGTTAAACAGACACAGAACATATAAGGATAAATATGTAAGAATCTAGTTAACACTGAGGCCTGGGAAGGGTCACTGGGATTGGGAGTGAGAGGAAAATGTGCTAGTTACCATAGCCTTTTGTGTTGTTTGAATATTATCTGCATGCATTTTTATCTTCACAAAGACCTGTTGATAAGAAGAGTGGGGAAAGGGATAAGGAGGAGAGAAGGAAAGAAAAGGGAGGGGCAGAAGGAGGGGAGGTCCACCATTTCCATGACTCATGCCATGACTTTCACCACGGTAGACAGACTAAGGGAATGGAACCTCAATTTACAGCCCAGAGCCCTGTGATAAGACTCACCTTTAATTTCTGCCCATGTACTATGGACATCAGACGTGGAGGTTTCCCAGGATCCAGGTCAGCAGGTATAAATGTAACCCTGCTCTTCTGCTAGATTCTTCACAGAGTGTGCTAGACTTCAGCCAGCAAAGTCCACCCAGTGGCCCTGCCACCCATGAAAGGAGGAAAAGGGTCAAATCCTCCTCACCAAATCTGTCATCCCTGGTCTCCCTAGAGAGCCATGGGAGATGCCAGCCCCTTGGCGGAGCCCCTTGCTCCACCTGTGGCCACATTCACTGCACCAGCCACTCTGCTCGCTGTCCTCCGCTCTTGGCCATGGGAACAGGGGCCATGTTTGAAACTCTGGTAATTCCTCTACCAACAGCAAGACTCACATGCCAATTGCATGAACTAAAAGACGTGACTGTGGTCCCTGTCTTAGTCAGTGTTATATTGCTGTGATGAGCAACTCATAAAAGAAAGCATTTAATTGGGACTTGCTTACAGTCTCAGAGGTGTAGTCCAGTATCATCATTGCAGGGAGCATGGCAGCACACAGGCAGATGTGGTGTTAGAGAAATAGCAGAGAGTTCCACATCTGCATCCACAAGTATCAGGAAGAGAGAGACGCTGGGCCTGGCTTGGGCTTTTGAAACCTCAAAGTTCACTTGGAGTGACACATTTCCTCCAACAAGGCCACACCTCCTAGCCCTTCTCAAATAGTGCCATTCCCTGATGACTAAGCATTCAAATATATGAGTCTACTGGGGCCATTCTTATTCAAACCACCCCAGTGCCACCCTACATATGATCGTGTCCTCTCTGTTCCATGACCTGCTTGTCTACATCTCTGAAGTCATGTCCTGCTCTAGACCTGATCACCCTCCCTCAGCAAAGCCACAGGACTCCCTAAGACCAATGTGACCCCTCAAACACTGATGTCAGGACAGCATATTTAACAATATAAAATTGTTAAACCTGACAGACAGATAATGGATATGCCAAAAAGGATTACAAGCCCCCATTGTGATCAGACCCCACTGAAGTCCCTCAGCTTCCTCGAGGCCCCCTGGCCCTACCTCATGTCTCTGAGCATGAGACCTTGAAACCAGTGACACTTTCTGGGAAATACATCCCTAACCTCTACACACACTCACTACTCTCCATGGACACGAAGCATTTCTTGGTTAAACTCCTAAAACACAACTTAGAGGCATCCTCTTCCAGGAGGCACCCGTGGCCACCCATCCAACAGGGCCCATTCACGCCTTCCTTTGGACGGTAAGCTCTCGGTGGAGAGATGTTTGTCATTCAACTTCTGTCCCTGGAGCCTAAAATCATATCAAATAAATAAGAGACTCTCAGAATATGTGTGTTTTACTGTGACTCATGTGTTCTTAAAACAGAATCTCATCATAGTGAACCCAGGCTGCCCTCAAACGCTCCATCCTCCTGCCTCAGTCTCCCAAGTGCTGAGATTATAGGCATGCTCCAGGATGGTCTTTTGCTTAGTAAATGTTTACTTACTAAATGCTTATTTACTAAAAATCAGATGAAAAAGTGAATGGGTTCTTGATAAAATAAAATGAGACATGTAAGAATTGCCTGAAACCATGCTAGGCACATAGATGTCTACCAAAAACCCAAATTTCTTTCTACCACTCTCCTATAACCCACTTTCCCCAAGTTTTCTGAGCCTTCGGATGTAAGCAGTGTCCCTGACCATAAGGATACACATCCGGCTTGTGCTCGCCCTTCTACTCATGTCGGACATCCTGTCCCTGCTCAAAGATTCTGAAGTCCCCAGAGTGACTTACATACAAAGCCATCTGCTATGTTCTCTGCATTGCCACACCTGCCTAATCTTCCCTCTTCTGCCTTCGACCCACCTGTAAGATGTACAAACACACACACATATACACACACACACACACACACCCTCCCCTCAGCACCAGTGACTCTGCCCAGAGCATTGTCCTGACACTCCTTGTTTGGATCCTCAGTTCCTCATCCCACCAGGCTTAGCATGGGCCTAGGCAGGTCCAGGGTTTGAGGAGTACCCTGCCCCTGATACTCCCTCTGCCCTGTCATCTCAGAACAGACCTTTCTTCTTGCACTGCTTTGGGACTCCTCTGAGTCCAGGGGAGCCGCCCACATGAGCAGATGAAGGGGGATTCTTTCTTTCCTTCCTCTCTTGATCTGGGAGCTCACTTAAGACTCTCTCAGGCCTGGTCTGGATTCCAGATCAGAAGGACACTGCTGGGATCTGGATCCCAACACCCATGAAGAGCCCAGAAGGACCACAGTTTACTTCCTCTAAATATGAACCGTGACCAAAGAAAAGAAAACAGGAGCAAGAGGGACAGCCAGCCATAGGGACAGGACGTCCTTTCCCATTGCTTCTGGGTCAGTCAGGGGCTTAGTCTAAAAGAGACTTTAATTGGTCAAACTATGTGTTTGTCACGGAAAGAAAATGCCATAAAATGAAATATGATTCACATTTGGCACAGGGGAGCAGGGGCAGAGGCCTTTCAAAGGGTGATAGAGAAGGGTCAGATTGGGAGGAACAGAGCCCCCTTGGTACCCAGAGGAACAAGATCACATCCTGGAGCAACCTGCAGCCTATGCCCTGCATCAAGTACGGTGGCCAGTACCAGTAGCTGTCAGTTCTCAGTTTCCCAGCTGGGAACTCGGGGTTGACCTCATGTTGGCTGCTTGTATCCCAACATATGGGAGAGGGGAAGGACATCAGCAGCCTGAGCGCTGAGGTCAAGGCAAGAAGGATGTTTGCCTCCCAAGAAGGTGGCACCACCGGGAGCAACAGCCACATTCTGCCGCATCTGCTCTGTCTCTGTTGTGCTCCTCGCTGACAGCACCCCGCCAGTGTGATGCCCCTCTGTCTTAGTCACTGTTCTATTGCTGTAAAGAGACACCATAGCCAAGGCAACTCTTATGAAATAAAGCATGTGACTGGGGGCTTGCTTTCAGTTTTAGAGATTAGTCCATTATCATCATGGCAGGGAGCCATGATGGCATGCTAAGGGACATGGTTGTATGCAGGGAGACATGATACTGGAAAAGTAGCTTCTACCTCCTGATTCATAGGCAGAGAGAAAGACACTGAGGCTGGGGTGCACTTTTGAAAACTCAAAGCCTACCCCCAGTGACACACTTCCTCCAACAAGGCCACACCTCCTAATCCTTTTCAAATACTGCCACTCCCTGATGACTAAGCATTCAAATGTATGAGCCTAGGGGCACATTCTTATTCAAACCACCACATCCTCTAAGAAGGTAGGGACTCTTTGTCTTCTGTGACCATCTAGGGATCAGAGACAAGATCTGTGGAAATAAAAAAATAAAAAAAGATAGTCAAGTCAGTGTAATCATCACGAACCCTGACCCTTCTCTCTTCTGTTTAATTTCAGAAGCTTCCAGATAGACTTTATCAAAATCTGCCCCAGAGACACAAGCACCCTCCATGAGCACGCCCTCACATCGATTCCGGGTCTGGAGACTCTGGAGGAACAGGTGCATCGGTTTCCTGCATTTGGATAATAAAAGTAGTGGAGACCGTGCAGACTCTGGAGATGCGCCATGAACATGTGATCATAGGGTGAAAGGGAGGGGGGAGGGAAGGAGGTCCCAAAGAAATAGAAGGAGCTAAAAGGCTTGGGTGGAGCCTTCTGGTGGAGTAATCCCTACAAAGGCACAGTTGTCTTCAACAGCCTGGCAAGGCTGGTGTAGGAGAGAGAAATCCAGACGGGCCTCACTTGCATACACATGGTTAATGAGCTGACGTACAAGGTAATGGTGACAAAAAGAGCTCACAGAGATTTTTATGATTCTGTTTGGGGGAACAGTCATTTGGTTAGCTGGGTAATCATGATCCTCTATTGTGAGGTGAGAATACGTGAGCCTCTTATTGGAAGATAATGAATAACTTCACCTTTGCTGCGAGGAAGGGGGCACAAGAAAGGGGAGTGTCCTGGTTAGGTTTCTGTTCATCTTGACAGAAGCTCAATTGAGAAAAATGCTGCCGTCAGATTGGCTTTTAGGAAAGTCTGAGGCATTTTCTTGATTAATGAGTGATGTAGGAGGGTCCAGCTCATTGTGGGTGGAGCCACCCTTAGACAGGTGGTCCCAGATGGTATAGAAGGCAGGTTGAGCAAGCCATGGAGAGCAAGACAGTAAGCAGCACCCTTCACGGTCTCTGCTTCAATTTCTGCCTGTGGTTTCCTGCCTGGAGTTTATGCCCTGACTTCCCTTCATGATAAACTAAATGGGAATGGATAAGCCAAATAAACCTTTTCCTCCCCAAGTTGCTTTTGGTCATGGTGTTTCATCACAGCATCAGAAAGCAAATTAAAGACAGAGTGGTCCCTAAGGGTGGAATGACACACAGTGGACTGAGATCTCCCAGTGGCCTTCATTCACTAACTAGGACACTCTCCCTGTTTTCTCTGAACCCCTTTGGGCCGGCCCTAGGTCCATTTATCCAAGAAAAGCTGTAGTCTCTGTCCTAGCCTTCAGCCATGGAGACCCCATCAAGCTGATTTTCTCTCTATCTCTCTATCTATCTCTATCTCTATCTCTCTCTTTCATACATGTGTGTCTGTGTGTTTCTGTGTGTGGCATGTTTTTGGGGGGTTCTATGTATATGTCTTTGTGTCTTTATGTGTGTGTCTTTGCGTGTGTTTGTGTGTATTTATGTCTGTGCGTGTTGTGTCTATGGATTTGTGTGGGTGGGGTTTCTATGTGTGTATGCATATAATTGTGTGTGTGTTTGTATACTTGGGTGTATGTTTGTGTGTGTGTGTGTTTCTCTGTGTATTTTCCTGTGTTTCTGTGTATGGTTGTATGGTTGTATGGGTGTGTTTGTGTGCTTATGTGTGTATGATTGTGTAGAGTAAAGCTTTGTCAAACCCCTCATGGTTGCCTGCCTCTTGGACTTCTAGGAACAGCTTGGAGGGAGGTATATAAGAGAGAGTGACAATTGAAATGACAGCTGCTGTAGGACAGGGAAAGAGAGAGCACAAAAGCTGATGATAGGAAAGCAGGCAGAAATAAGGCTCAGATAAAGTGGACTAACTGGGGTTTTAGAAAAGTTACAATTTAGATCCTTCTCAGTAATTACCACACTGGGAGAGGCTGAACCAGAGTGGGTTAGAGTTAGTTCAGTTCCCCAGGCTTAGACAGATTAAGACAGTCAGAAAAGGGTTGTAAACGTTTCCCTTCTCTTCCCTTCCCTTCCCTTCCCTTTCCTTTCCTTTCCTTTGCTTTCCTTGCATTTCATTTTCTTCCTAACCCTAAGAGCTAAACCTAATTGAGGTTTAAAAATGTTACAAGTTAGAAATCTAGCAGCTGGGAACAGAGGGGCGGGGTCAGGTTGCCAATGAGAAAGAGTAACAGCATTCTTTGACAGTCCAGACTCAAATGGCAAAAAACAGTCACACCCACAACCCTTTTTAAAAGAAAAACTGTTACATTTTCAATACCAGTTACATGATTGTGTGTTTCTGTGTGTGTGTTTGGTTTGGGTGCAACAACAGTAGCCACTGTAGCTGACCATCACAATGTACACTACAACTCACCACCACAGTGACCACAGCTGACCACATCAATGACTACCACACTGACCATTTTACTGACCATCAACACAAACACTATAATTACTAGTGACCACTATGACTGACCACCATAAGGAACACCACACTGATCACAACATTGGCCATTGCAGTTGACCATAACAATGGACACTACAACTGACCACCATAGTAAACATGACATTGACCACTATGGATGGCCACATCAATGATCACCACAGTGACCACTATGACTGACCATCACAGTGGACATTACAACTGACTGCCATAGTGACCATGACATTGACCACTGTGAATGACCACATCTATGACCACTATAGTGGCCACTATAACTGACCACCACAGTGGCATTATAGTTGATCACCAACAGTAAACACAAAAGTGACCACTATGGCTGACCACACCAATGGCCAATGACCACAAAGAACCATGTGACTGTCATGGTCAGTTGTAGCATCCACTGTGATGGTCAATCATAGTGGTCACTGCAGTGATCAGTTGTGTTTATTGTGATATCAGTAATCACTGATATCTGTGATTACTATGGTGGTAATTTATACGGTCATTATAGTGATCATTCTAGTGTTGGTGCCCAATCGTAGTGTTCACTATGAAGGTCAATCATAGTGGTCACCGGGTTATCAGTTTTAGTAATGGTCAGTCAAGTGGACACTGTGGCAGTTGTTGATGTAGTCAGCCTTCGTGGTCACTGTCATAGTCACTTTTGATCAGTTGTAATGTTCACTGAGATAGATGATCAGTCACAATGGCCACTATGGTGGTTACTGATGTGGTCAGCTGTATTGGTCAGTCTTAGTGTACACTTTGGAGTCAGTCATAGTGGTCATGATGGTGGCCAGTTGCAGTGTACACTTTGATGATCAGTAGCAATGATCACTGTAGCCATTATTGATGTTGTCAGCTATATTGGTCACTGTTGGGGTTCTGAAACAAGCAGAGTCCACAGCAGGGCTCTGCGCTGGAAAGCTCTACCCCATACCCCTGGCCACAGACATAGCCCACAGTCCAGGGCTCCCATTGGGGGAGTTCTGCCCCCTAGTCTACACATGGGGATCCCACCTCTGTGGAGAGCTCCACCTCTGACACACCCTTCCACATTCATCTATGATCAGACTCCACAGCTGTGTGGAGGAAGCTCTGCCCTAGCTCCACCCCCCTTGCCAGGCCCAACCCCCACAGCTGTTTAACTGTCAAACAGAAGGAGGACCTGATTGAGGACTGCACTCCTGGCTTAAACCTCCCCCACCCCCCTCAAGATGGAACCTCACAGCCATTTGTGTTTCTTCCAGGAAGCAAATTTGACTTTATCGGCAAACCTAGCCCCTCCTGCTGTCCAACTGTTGTTCAAGACTAACACTTGTCTCCATCGCCACGCTGGGGACTCCTGGGGCCCGGCCACCGTTCCTTGTGACCACCAGGAACCCCAAATGGTGCCAAGGACCACTGAAGAGCCAGCATATTTTTCTTTTGGGGTAGTCTAGCTCTGCTCTGGGACTTGAAAGTCCCCATAAGAAAGATCCCCCTGGGACTATCAGGGACCCCACTCCCAGCTGGCTGTGGGGTCCCTCAACCTGACAGAACAGCACAAAAATGGTCCCAGCTAACAGAAATGACCCTAACTGGGCCCCCCCATCCCTCTTTGGACTAAGAATTCCACCAATCGCAGGCCATGTTGATAGCTCTGCCCCCTCCAGAACCCTATCAAAAGGACTGAGCGTCCCTCAGTTTTCGCTGTTTCTCCTCAGAGCAGAAGCAGTCTCTGGCCTGCTGAGATCGTCAGATGGACCGAAGAAAGAACAGCTCACCAGGGATACTTCCCTACAGAGCTGCAACACTGGGGACACCCGGCCAGAAGCTCCTCGGTCCTGTTGGGATATCCTCTTCAGGACTGCATCATATCCAGGAGCGAGGCAAGGCGAAGCAGAGCTGGACACCTCACCTCAGCTCTGCTGGGCTGAGCAACTCATCAGTCCTGTTGAGACTGCAGGACTGTATCACCTCTACAGGGAGGTTTCTCCTTTGGTGTTGTGTGGTCCCCAGGCCATCACAAAAGAGCTTCATTTCTCCATCTGTTCCAGCTTTAATAAAAATAAATAACCCTAATGGTCACTCTAGTGGCCACCGAGTTGGTCAACTGTAGTGTACACTGAGATGGTCAGTCATTGTGGTCACTGTTATGGTCAGTGGTAGAGTCTACTGTAGTGGTCAGCCATAATGATAAGTGTCACTCTTAGTGTCCACTGTGATAATCAGTCATAGGGGTTATTGTGATGGTCAGTCATAATGGTCACTATGGTGGTCAGTTGTAGTATTCATTGTGATGGCTAGCTGTAGTGGTCATTGTTGTGCTCACTTTGGTGGTTGTTTGTATTGTTCACTCTGGTGGTCACTTGTAGTGCTCACTGTGATGGTCAGTCATAATAGTCACTGTGGTGGTCATTGATGTGGTCAGCCATAGTGGTTATTTTCATGGTTACTATGATGGTCAGGCATAATGGCCACTTATTTATATGTGGTTATTTATATGGTCAGCTACATTGGTCACTGTCATGGTCACCGTGATGATCAGTTTTAGTGTCTATTGTGATGGTTAGTCATAGTGGTCACTACGGTGGTCAACTGTAGTGTTCACTGTGATGACTAGCTGTAGTGATCTTTGTTGTGCTCACCATGGTGGTTATTTGTAGTCATTTGTACTATTCACTCTGGTCGTCAGACATATGGTCACTGTAGTAGTCATCCATAATGGTCACTGTGGTGGTCAGCCATAATGGTTACTGTGGTGGTCAGTCATAGTGGTCACTGTGATGGTCATTGATATGGTCAGCCATAGTGGGGTTACTTTTATGGCTACAATGATGGTCAGTCATAATGAACACTGTTATTTATATGTGGTTATTTATATGGTCAGCTACCGTGGTTACTGTCATGGTCAATTTGGTGGTCAGTTGTAGTGTTCACTGTGATGGTCAGCCCTTGTGGTCACCATAATTATCATCGATGTGGTCATCTATACTAGTTATTCTGGCTAGAGTTTCTATTCCTGTGATGAGACACCATGGTCACAGCAATTCTTATAAAGGAAAGCATTTAACTGGGGCTTGCTTACAGTTCAGAGGTTTAGTTCATTATTATCATGGTGACATGCAGGCAGACATGGTGCTGGAGAGGTAGCTCAGAGTTCTACATCTGGATCAGTAGGCAGCAGGAAGAGAGAGACACTGAGCCTTACTTGGGCTTCTAAAACACCAAAGCCCACTCCCAGTGACACATTTCCTCCAAAAGGCCACACCTACTCCAACAAGGCCACACCACCCAATAGTGCCACTCCCTATGAGCCCATGGGGGCCATTTTCATTCAAACCACAAGATTGGTCATCCTAGTGGTCACTCTAAAGGTCACTTGTAGTGTTCACTGTGGTATTCTGTTGTAGTGATCAGTCATGTGGTCACTGTGGTGGTCATTGATGTAGTCTTTGATAGTGGTCATCTTAATGGTCATTCTGGAGATACTAGTAGTATCCACTGTGCTGGTAATAATGGTCACTGTGGTGATCACTGATGTGGTCAGCCATAGTGATCACATACATCATCACTTTGTTAGTCTGTTGTGTCCACTGTGGTGGTCAGCCATAGTGGTCACTTCCATTGTCACTGTGGTGCTCAGTTGTAGTTTCCACGGTGCTTGTCAGTCATAGTGGTCACTGTGGTGGTCACTAATGCTATCAACTATAGTGGTCACTGTCCCATTCACTCTGGCTGTCACTTGTGTTTACTGTGATTATCAGTTATAGTGCTCACTGTGGTGGTCAGTTGTAGTATTCACTGTGATAGGCACCCATAGCCGTTACTGTGATGGTCACCTTGGTGGTCATTGAAACTGTCAGTCATAGTGGTCTCTCTAGTAGACACTCTGGTGGGTCACTTGTAGGCTCCACTTTAACTGACCATTAAAATGGTCACTGTGGTGATCCTTAATATGGTCCACCATAGTTTTCACTGGTGTGTGTGTGTGTGTGTGTGTGTGTGTGTGTGTGTGTATGTGTGTGTATCTGTGTATCTTAGGGTTTCTATTGCTGCAATGAAACACCATGATCAAACACAAGTTGGGGAGGAAAGGGTTTATTTGGCTTACACTTCCACATCACTGTTTATCATAGAAGGAAATCAGGACAGGAACTCAAACTGAGCAGGAACCTTGCAACAGGAGCTGATGCAGAGGCCATGGAGGAGTACTGCTTACTGGCTTGCTCCTCATGGCTTGCTCAGCCTGCTTTCTTATAGAACCCAGGACAGCCTGCCCAGGAATGATAATGCCCACAATAGCTGGGTCTTCCCACATCAACCACTAAGAAGAAAATGCCCTACAGGCCTGCCTACAACCTGATCTTATGGAGTCATTTTCTTAATTAAGTTTCCCTCCTATCAGAGGACTTTACATGTGTCAGGTTGACATAAAACTATTCAGCAGTATGTGCATTTCTATGGGGAGGGGATTCTGTGTATATGTGTGTGTGCTTGTATGTGTGTGTTTGTGTGTGTGTGTGTGTGTGTGTGTGTGTGTGTGTGTGTGCATCTAGATAAGAATCCCAGGCTTGATCAGGGTCAGTGAGGACCCAATGCCCATCCCTGGACCACTCTGCCCTTCCCTAGAACAAGGAGAGCCACGGTGTCTTCACTGCCACAGGCATGTTAGGATGAAACAAGGTAAATGTAGGAAAAGTTCTTTAGGAACTTTAACACTGTGAAGGTTTATTGTGATTATTATTCATGTCTGATTTTGCCGCCTCTGTGGAGCCTCAGCTCGAGTTTGTGCCTGTCTGACGCCAAAACAACCAGTCAAATTCATCAAAAAGTCACTCAATTGAGTGGGAAAAATGCAGAAAGCACTGTTTAATATTATCAAAAAATAAAGCCAAAGGCAGATCGCTGATGTTTTTGAGAACATGCAATGGATTGTTCCAGGCACTGTTTTGAATTTTCCTAGGACTTTCACCTCCTGTGAACCAAAATGGTAACAATGGAAAAAAATCAAGGACCTCAGTTGCACCAGGAGCAGACTTGGGAGCCAGAGCAGAAGACAGAAACTGCTACAGGGTGGCCCATCTCTTACACTTGGTCCTCACTCACAGCTAGTTTGGGCCACAGGCTGGCTTCTGATGGCAAGTCCAACTGTTCTGCTAAAAAACAGTCTTGGGAGACCCCCATGTCAGTTAGAGGGAAGCCAGACCAGCAAATGCTAAGGGAGCCCTGCCCCCACCACATGGGACTGCATCCACAGGATGGGACCATGATAGAGGGGCTGGGGAGAAAGGTCCTGAGAGAAGAGGATGCTTGTAAAACCATCCGATCCCAAGAAGGTTGCTCTTCAGTTGCAGGTAAAGCCAGTTAAATTTTCTCCATATGGACAGTCCCACTAAGCATTTTGCAGAGAAAATAAAAAGGGGGAGTCTATTTTTTAAGACTGAGTTTTATTTATGCAGACCTCCCTCATATACCATTTTCCTCAGGACTAATCTGGCTCTGAAAGGAAACTTCTGGATCCAAATGAGAGGTAGCCCATGCCTTCCCCAGCATCTGTATGCTCCTGGTCCTACCCTAGAACAGTTAGCAGGTGGAAGATGGGAGCAGAAGAGAAGGGATGAGACCAACAACTCAGCCACACCATGGGTCAGGAGCACCAGACAAGGTGTGTTGTAATAAAATAAAACGCATCCCGCAGCAGCTTCCTGGTCCCACTAGGTAGCTCCGCCCACCGGTCAGCAACAGCAAAAGCTCCCAGGCAGGAAGCCATGTGGGTAACTACTGTGTGGTTCTTACCATGTGTCCATCTGGTCTTTGATCAGAGATCTGTGAGTCAGAGAGAATGGACAGGATTCTCAGGAGACTGTTGCCAGTGGAACATCTCTGTTTATTGAAGCAAGGGTGGTTACATTTATAGGATAAAGGCAGAGGAGGGTCTTTGATACCCAGGGATGGGGGCCATTGGTTAAGACAGGGATACTGGAGTAGCCCCATTTGTATATTGGCGTGCTTTAGGTATTTCCCAGGGACCAGGGGGATAGACCTTATATGGAAAGGTTTAGTTGTAACTCTAGATAAACAACTCTGCCAGATCATGCACCACCTTTGGAAGGGGGCAGTATTTTGCTGTGGCTTGTGGTCTGTCAGCAACTGCAGAAGTGGAGGGGCCAGATTCCTGTCAGCTCCTCAGAATGAGAGCTTGGGGTTCTAAGCACCCTCAGAGCTACCTAGCTCTGTGGCAATCCCCCAAAAACATCATGGAGGTTGGGGACTGTGCGAGGATCCCGAGGCAGATCTCGGCCTGGAAAATTAGCTAGCTGGCTGTTGGGAAGGCCCCAGAGTGGAAGACGGGAGAAGGGGGCCACACATGGACCTGAAGATGCCAGCCAGCCAGTCCGTGTGCCTCTCAGTTGACCGCGCACTGCCCGCTAGCAGCCTGAGGGTTCTGGAGTTGCAGGCTGACAGCTCAGCCCGGCTGCTCTCCTGCGAGCAACGTGTGGAGGAGACGTCACAGCTACAAGAACAGACTACAATGGTGGACAGTCTCACAGAAGGAGGAAAGACCTCTGATGCAAATACAGCTGAAGACCATTTGGCATCTTTAATATGCAAAGTAGGTGAAAAGAGTGCCTGCTCTTTGGAGGGCAATCCAGAAGGCGGGCTGGTGTTTTGGAAGCTGATCTTCCTCACTACAAGGGCAAGGGTCTAAAGGCGTCTGTCCAGTTGCAGGTCTGCTACCTGAGAAGCTGACAATTTATACAATGGTAGTTAGACTGCTAAATGCCAGAAATTACAACTTTGGCAGAGAATTTGTAGAAACTGTGATTCATCAACTGAAAGAATCACTAAAAGCAAATGACTATAATGAAGCTGTATATTCGGTTCATTTTTTATCTGATCTTGTGAACTGTTGTGTGATTGCTGCCCCATCTATGGTTGCTATGTTTGAGAATTTTGTATGTGTGACTCAGGAAGATGTGCCTCAGGTGCGATGGGATTGGTATGTGTGTGCGTCTCTATCATCTTTGCCCTGGGTTGGAAAGGGGTTGTATGAGAAGAAAGATGCAGAAATGGACCAGATCTTCTCCAACCCTGAAAGCTATCTTAAAAGACAGACGCCAAAAGACTCATGTGCCTGTGTTACAGTAGGGACTGCTGACAAACCACATCCACAAGAAGAGTATTCAGATTGCCTGCGGGCCCAGATTCAGAAACTGGAAAAGGACCAGTAGCAGGAGAGGCGCATCCTAAGACCCTACCTTGCCTTCAACAGCATCCTCTGTGAGGCTCTACAGCACGATCTGCCTCCTTTCACACCACCACCTCACACGGAGGACTCAGTGTACCCAATGCCCAGGGTCATCTTCAGAATGTTTGACTACACAGACTACCCAGAGGGTCCTGTTATGCCAGGGAGTCATTCAGTGGAGAGGTTTGTCATAGAATGAGAATCTTTATTGCATCGTAAAATCCTATCGGAAGGAAAGGAAAACTTAGGCCGCACAGCTGGTGAGCTATCCAGGGAAGAACAAGATTCTTTTGAACTACCACACAGTTGAGGTGATCTTTGCAGATCTGTTTCAGCTTCCAGTGCCCCCTCACATTGATGTGATGTCCACTACACTGCTCATTGAACTGTGCAAACTTCAGCCGGGCTCTCTGCCCCAAGTTCTTACACAGGCGACTGATACCTGTATATTCATCTGGACAAGATGAATACCACATGTGTAGACAGGTTTATTAATTGATTTTCTCTTCATCTAGGTAACTTTCAATTCCATTGGAGCTGGGAAGATTGGTCAGATTGTCTTATTCAGGATCCTGAAAGTCCCAAACCAAAGCTTGTAAGAGATGTTTTAGAAAAATATATACTCTTCTCTTACCATCAACATATATTAGATATTGTCCCTCCCGCCTTCTAAGCTCTGTGTCCTGCAACCTGCATTTACAAGTATGGAGGTGAAAATATCAATCCTCTTCCTGGACATCACATGGCACTCTGCTTATCTGTTGCTTTTAAAAGTAAGACAACTAATGATGAAATCTTCAGCATTCTGAAAGACATACCAAATCCTAACCAGGATGTTTCTGATGATGAAGGGTTCAGTTTTAACCCACGGAAAATAGAGGTCGTTGCACAGACTCTGCCGCACTTAGCAGCCAAGTCGTTCAGTCCCTCCTTCAGTGTTCTTGCAAAGTTTCATGAAGTCTTCAAAACTCCTGCAGAAAGTGGTGAGGGGAAGTTACATGTGCTGAGAGTTACATTTGAAGTTTGGAAGAATCGCTCTCAGGCTGTTGCTGTACTGGTTGATAAGATGGTTCGTACACAGATTGTTGACTGTGCTGCAGTAGCAAACTGGGTCTTCTCATCGGAGCTGTCTCGTGACTCTACTGGGTTATTGGTTAGGGAAATTCTGCACTCTACAATTCATAAGATGAACAAACATATTCCAGAAAGAAGCTAGAGAGAAACTGGCAAGGTAGCACAAAGGAATAAGTGATGATGAGGATGACAAACACAGTGGCAGGAAAGATGGGGCCTCAAGGAGCAAAGAGACTGCAAGAGAAAGTGGAGTCTGAGTGAAGAGAAAAACCTTTTCCGCGTCATCTTCCAGCGTTCCATCATGACCTTGGCTGAACACTTGGTACAATGTGAAACCGAAAGGACCAGTCTATGAACCCCATGGTATAAGAACTGCGTAGAGAGGCTGCAGCAAATCTTCCTACAGCGTCGCCAGATCATCCAGCAGTGCGTGGCGACCCTGGAGAGCCTGCTCTTCACTGCTGAGCTAGATCATCGTGTCCTGGCTGTGTTCCAGGAGTTCTGTGCTCTGCGGGCCTAACAGTCATGCTTATTTCCCCCTTTTTATTATCTTGAAATAACTTGTCTTATTTTGATGGTTTTAGTGTTTGCTTTCTTGTAGTGGCCTTTCACCTCCTAAAGGAAATGGGGGAGAAGAGTGAGGAGTATAACATTACCCTTAGTCGCCCTCAAGGGCGAATGTTATTGATCACAGCGATGTTACAATGTTATGGTGACTGGAGAGCTGCACATATGTGAGGCACAGCTTTCCTGTGATGAGTTTGATGTGTTTTCTCCTTAGGGCACACTACAACAGGTTTGAGGTGCGTGAAATGCAAGGTCAGGCTTGCAAAGTAGTAGATCCACCTGATAGGCTAGCACCAGGGAGCCTAGCTTTTCTCTGCTCCTGGGCAACATGGCTGGAACAAACTGGAATTACGTTTTTTAAACTTTGATATTTCATGATTTATCATCTTAGTCTTTTTTCTTACTGAAGGTGTACTTAACCTCTATCCGAAGCCGTCTCTTGTAAATATTTTTAAGTAGCATCTTCTGACACTACTTGTCAGTATAGAAAATTATTAGTACTAATTCCAAAATTTGTCTAAATATAAGTCACTCAGGAATCGTGAGAGTTATTTTAAGCTGTGATCTCGAGGTACAGTGGATATGGCAGCAGCTTTTCTACCTCTCACCTCTCGGGTGATTGCAGGTTTGGCCGCCATTGTTGAAAAGCATCTGGTCATGACCTGCACCTCAAGAAGGATTTGCCCAGGATCCTGTGATGTCACAAGCTGGTGTGGAGTGGGCAGTGGATGAGCTGGGATGGGTTTTGGATCCAGTGTGGCTTGGGGCTTGTTTCTGTAAGTCCTAGGTCAGGCAATTTATCCCTAAGCCTGTTGAGGCTTGAGTGAAATAAGAGCTTGGGGTCCTAAGCTCCCTCAGACCCACTTAGCTGCATGACAATCCCACAAAGGTGGATCTTGAGATCGTGTTTAGAAAGGAGACTTTAGTAAACAACAAAGCGTCTCGATCCAAACATTAATTGTTATAATTACTATGAAGGTGATTGTACTGAGCCTGGAGGGGTAAGTGTGTGGGGATCGCATCTTCCTCTATGAACCCACAGGACTATCCTTTGCCTACTTGCAACCTCCCTCAACTGCCATTCTCTTCTCGGGATTGCCCTGTCGGGCTGCTGGAGCCTTCTATGCATGCGTAGGAGTCAGACTAGCAAGGACAAGAAATTAACATCCACCACGACAGCACACACTTATGACTGACAGCAGTGGTGTGTAGAAATACCCCACCACCCTCACCCCATAGGTAGGAAACTCAGAAGTGGGTACTCTCCACCGAATCCCAGAGTCCTCCGGAGGCTTAACTACAGCCTTCATAAGGTAACTGCCCTGGAAACACCTTTTGTTGACTGCCTCCCCCTCCTTGTCTTTCTTTCCTGTTCTAAAAAAAAAAAAAAAATCAGCAATCACATGTCAATAAACCACTTGTATTTAAATCTTTATCCCAAGGCCTACTTCTTAGAGAATGTAAATTGGGGCAATAAACATACTTATATTATCCCTTTGAGATTCATTTCTTGTGGTTTGCTGTGTTTAGTCCTCTAAGAGGCTAAGAAAGTAGAAATTATCACATTTTTTTCAGGTGATGGAACTGAGACACCAAAAGTGGAACAACTAAAGATCATATAACTACTAAAGGGTTCACCTGGAGTTGCTGGCTCCTAGTTTGGTGCTCTGCCTTGGCCCGTTCCCTCTCTAAATAAACCCCATATACTAATTTAGTTCGTAAGTTCATATAGGCAAAATTCCTAAAGGAGCTAATACATTCTCTAAGGCTCTGTAATGTCAAGACTGTATATTCCTGTTACCTTTATATTTGAACAACCTAGTGTTCGTCATAAGTGTGGAACTCTGCGCTAATTCTCCAGTAGCTGGAGAACTTTTCTGTGAAGATTAAGACAGACATAGGCTTTGTTGTTGGAAACAATAAGTAACAAAGTGTCCTAGTTAGGATTACTATTGCTGTGATCAAACACCATGACCAAAGACATGGTGGAGGAAAGGGTTTATTTCACTCACAGTTCCATGTAACAGTTCATCAACCAAAACGGTGAGGGCAGGAACTCAAGCAGCGCAGGACACTGGAGGCAGGAGCTGATGCAGAGGCCGTGGAGGAGTGCTGCTTACTGGTTTGCTCCCCATGGCTTGCTCATCATGCTCTTATAGAACTCAGGACCACCTGCCCAGGGATGGCCCCACCCACAATAGGCTGGGCCCTCCCCTATCAACCACTAAGTAAGAAAATGCCCTGCAGTCTTGCCTACAGCTCGACCGTACAGACGCATTTCCTCAATCGAGGTTCCCTCCTGTCAACTTTAACTTGTGTCAAGTTGCTATAAAACCAGGCAGCACATGAAGATAAACTTTTATTTTTTACTAAACTAATGGTCTTTACAGATCTCCAAAAGGAAGTGCAGAGTCTGCAGCACTTCCATGTTTGTTCAGGAGCTCTTTCTTTTGGAGTCTGTCTTTCACATTCTCCCAAACCAGTAGTGTATGCTATCTGCTTCAAGACACTGTGCTGCATTTACCCAGCTCTCCTAATCAGGGAGCAGCCCAGTCAACACTGGCCTTTTTTGTTCTTTCAGACAAGGTCTCACTACATAGCCCAGACTAGCCTTGAACTCGAGATCCTCCTGTCCCAGCCTGCCGAGTGCCAGGTCACAGGCTAAACACTGCCCCCCTCTTTTGATGATTTCCCCTCTCAGGAAAGCATTATGTGCCTTTGGGTCTCGCTTCCATCCCTTTCTTGCGATGGAGTGTCCTCTCTCTTCAGGAGTCTTCGCTCTCCACTGTGACCTGCTGAGTGGCAGCCTAGCAAATGTTCTTATCTTTGCCTCTCTTGATAATTTTTCCACAATTCATGTAAGTCCTTTATCACTCTCAACATGTACATAACTCTGCTCTTCAGTTTATGTTTGAATAAATCATAATGTATCTGCAAGGCACAAACTCAAGCAAGGAAAATAATTCAAGTAGCTCTGCTTTGCAGCCCTGCTCCTGATCATTTCTCTCCACAGAGGAGAGCAGCGTTGCCAGTTCCTTGGGCCCTTTCTAGCAGTTCAGTGCACATAAGTATCTACACATGCTCAAGTGTGTGCACATAGGCACGCGCACATGTGCATACGCATGTATCCACGAATCTATTTCTTTGCATGTCTCTGCTGGCTAGTTTTATGTACCTTGATACAAGCTAAAGTCATCTGAAAGGAGGAAAACTCAATGGAGAAAATGCTCCCATAATATCCAGCTGTCGGTCAGTTTCTTAATTTGATTGATGGGAGAAGGCCCAACCCATTGTGGGTGGTGCCATCCCTGAACTGGTGTCTTGGGTTCTATAAGAAAGCAGGCTGAGCAAGCCACGAGGAGCAAGTCAGTAAGCAGCACCCCTCCACGGCCTCTACATCAGCTCATGCCTCCAGGTTCCTTCCCAGTTTGAGCTCCTGTCCTGTCTGCCTTCAGTGATGGGCTACAGTGTGGAAGTATAAGCCAAATAAACCCTTTCCTCCCCAACATGCTTTTGATCATGGTGTTTCATCATAGCAATAGTAACCCTAAGACAATGTACTTAATGGTATATACCAGTATCGTATGGAATGGTAATATTGATGAGAAATAAATGCATTTCCCAGCCCCCTCCAGCTTCATGATGGCAGTCATGGCACACGAATGCAAGTAGCTAGGATCCAACTCAAAGTGTCTTAGAAGGGCTTCTATTATCTGAGACAAACAGCGGCTTCAGTGCTGGTTGGTACACTGTGAGTGATGGAAGGATGGTTCCTTCCGTCTTTCATGGTTCTGTCAGGCCCAGCAAGCCACCTTGTCAATCTGGATCATCTTATGGTTCCAATATGGCTTCAGGGTTCCAATTATTACACTTAGAGACAACTATTTCTAGATGGGGAAAGTAGTTATTATCTCCTTGTGTCTTCCTTGAGGAATGAGAAAGGGAGGTCTGAGAAACAACAGTGGAAATCCCCTTACTCCTTGTTAGTTTTGCATCACTGACCATGTGAATAGAAAAATAGGGTTTCCGTGATGGCTTTAACCAATCAATATGCATCTTCTAGTTCTGGAGAAGGGGCTACAGGAGGCTAAACAACCTTTAAACTTAACACTTAAAGGCTCTTTGAAGAAGCAGCTCTAGAGTAGGTAGGGGGCAGTGATGAGAAGGAAGGGGAGAGGGGAGGGGAAGTATTACAGAGTTCAAGGTGAGTGGGGGAGGGATTTCAGTTGGATATAACCATGATGTATTGTATGAATGTATGAAATCGTCAAATAATTTTTAATCTAAAAAAAGAGACAACCAAAAAACAAATAAAAATTTTATCAAAGATGAGGGAAAATTATAACACCTGTGTGATTATAAAATGGTAAACCACCAGGACAAACAGTATAGAAGTGTTCCAAAGGGCATAAATGGAGCTACCATACCATTTAGCAATCCCACTTCCTGGAAATTACTCCTAAGGGATATTTGCATGCTCATTCCCATAGCAGTGTTACCCAAAATAGCCAAGAAGTGACCCCTCAGTTCAGGAAGGAGTAAATAAAATGTGGTATATACATTCAACAGGATAGTATTCAGCCTTGAGGGGAAGAATCCTGTGACATGCTACACACACATACAAACCTTAGGGACACTATGTTAAGTGGAACACACCAGCCACAAAAAAAACAAATATCAAGTGAATATAAGTGGACACTTATATGAAGTATCTAAAGTAGTCAAATTCACATAAGCAGAGAATAGAATTGTGGTTACCAGGGTAGAGCAAGCAGAAAGGGAATGGTTATTTAATAGGTATGTGTGTTCCAGGCTTACAAGATGAAAATTCTCTAGAGATCCGTTATACAATACTATGAATATATTTAACATTGCTGAGATATACACTAAAGATACTTAAAACCCTAATGCTCTCAGCTCCCAGCCTTTGTTTGCCACCAGGAATGCCAAGACATCCTATGCCCTTTTTTTTTGCCTGACGGGTGCTCGTCTTTTCTTCACATTTTCTCAGATGCTCATTCAGTTGGCGTGCTACTGTTGCAAGAAGGTGTTCCCTCGTTATTTCGCCCAAATTGCCCAGTGGCTCCACTACAGTGCCTGAGCGTGCTCCTCCTCAAACTAGGCTTCTCATAGTTTTTCCTTACCATCCATCTCTAGACAAGAAGATCCATGAACATCAAGGCCGTTCCTTACTCAATGTTTCATCCCCACTGACCAGCTTGGCACCCTAGGCATGATTTACACCTATAATAAATGTTTGTAGCATCCATAAAGGAAGAAACAGAAGGTTATACCAAACTTAATAGAGAAAGCAATGATACAGCCATTCACTGACCCTTGGTTGGTCCAATTGTGCGCCCTCTCAGTGCATTCATCTAACTAGGCATCTCAAGAAACTGCTTCCACAGTGCACAAGCCCACTGGACTTTGTTGTGTTTTGTTTTTCATCTCATGCATCCTGTCTATTTGTTTCCAGTATCTCTCCACAAAAGAAGCATCCCCTCTGATGCATTCACCTCCTCCCCTTAAGCAGAGAGGGTAGATGGGCAGTGACTAGAAATTATAGACTATAGTGACTCCTGCAGTCAACCTTCAGGGAGAAGAAAGAACCCTAAACAGCACAATGAAAGGAACAAGGACCTTGCCACTCTTGCCACTTTCTCTCACCTCTGCCTACCTGGGTGATCTGTGGCACCACAACATCTTGTTTCTTAACACAATGTCTAGAGGCAGTTATGCCTGCCAGAGGAGGTGATGTTCACAGTGTCTTCCTGTGCAGGTCAGATGATGCTCTTATCACACAGCAGGTGGAATGCAGGATATAATTTCACACTGGATCCCAGTTATCAAAGCCACCCCACATCCTCCCTAGATCTTAGAATAGGCCTAAAAGTACTCTAACAAGGGACCAGGTAAAGCTAGGGGGAGATTCAATACCAAAGGGCATGTTTGAAAAGTAGGAAGATCGTGACCTTAAAGCAGAGCTGGCTGGAAGTTGGACTAATTGGGCCAGTATCAAAGAGTATCAGCCCTACATTGCAGCCCACATTCAGAAAGAGGCTTCTGGTCAACCCCCTTGCCCTGTGCTGACCCTCACCTGTGTATGGTCCAACCATTCACCTAAGTACAACCTAACCCTCATTCTATCCCTGGCCTGAACTCTCAATCCCAGTCATATTGCAGAAGTTAATTTCCAGTTATGTTTAAAATGATTGTTTTGTGCTTTGCTGGGGAAAAGCTGCCTAAGCCTCCACATTTTGTACTGTCTGCAGGTGTTGGCTTTATGTAAAAAATGTTTGATTGCTTATGATCTGCACTTGCTATCAGTAGAACACCTGAGGAGCTTAGGTATCAATAAAACCCCTGAGATGAGATGCTCATGGTTCTGCTGTCCAGTACAGTGCTTGCCATGATAGTGGTTCCTTCTGCTGAGTCTGGCAGGGTTTGCACCTATGAAAATGCCTCCTTGTCTTCTTTGCTGAGCCACCCAGTACCTAACTGCAACAGAGTCACAAGTAGTCCTGTCCTTGGATGTACTTCTCATTTCCTTGTGCAGAGTGAGAACTTTCTAGAGCAGGACATCACTATCTCAGCATGAGGCAAGATAGAAAGATGAGGAGCGTCATTCACCCTCACCCTCTTGGACATGACTTACATTTCCTGTTTAGTCCAGGGTTTCTCTTTCCTCTGTTTTATTAGCATGTATTAATTGAACAAAACCATGAGTTTCATGATGACATTTCATACATGTGCCTATAATATATCTGATCATCTTTAATCCCGCATTACCATATCCTGCTTCCCCTCCCCCTGACCACCTTCTTCTACCTCCAAATCCTCATTCTGCGTTCATGTGTTATCTCAATTGCTTTCTTTTTACTTTAACTATATTGCAATATTTATGCATACATGTAAATACAACTGGCTGAGTCCATTTGGTGTTGTTCCTGTGTGTGTATGTGTGTGTGTGTTGTGTGTGTATGTGTGTGTGTGTTGTGTGTGTATGTGTGTATGTGTGTGTGTGTGTGTTTAGGGCTGGCCACTTGGTATTGGATAACCAATCAGGGCACCCATCCTTGGGGAAGACTGTTTTTCCCTCTTAGCAGTCATTAATTGCCCATAGTCCTTCATCTAGGGGTTGGGCCTTGTGAGATTTCTTTCCCTATCCACACTGGCATGTCAACTGGAGATGTTATTGTGCAAGTCTTGTTTAGGCAACCAAATTGTTGATATTTCACGGGTACCACTTCCCTGTCCTATTTAGAATACACAGTCTCCCAGCAGACATCTTGGTCCTCTCTGGCTCTTGCAATCTCTCCCTCCCCATGGCATTCCCTGAGCCTTAGGTGTACAGGTTATGCTATAGTTGTATCGGTTGAGTCTGGACACCCCACAGTCAGTTGCTCTCCATGTTTTGACCAATAATTTTACTAGCTCTCTATAGTGGTCTCCATCTTCTGCAAAAAGAAACTTCTTTGATGTGGGATTACAGAGGGTGGGAGCTACACTTGTCTGTGGGCATAAGGATAAGTATTTAGATTGCAATTGGAAATTATACTGGTTTAGGAAAGTGAAGTAGTACGTTCTCTTCTAGGTTACATAGTCCCAACAGAAATGGGTAACTGGCTGAATTTCCAGAACCAGGCATGAATTCCCTCCTGTTGAACAGGCCTTAAGTTCAATTAGGCAGCTGTTGGTTACTCCTCAGCTATAAGTGCCACCACTGCACCTTGGGGATATCTTATCTTGCTTGCTGGTCATTGTGGTTCATGGACTTTACAGCTGGGTTGGACTATTGATTGCTTTTCTCCTTTGGCAACTTCCATGGCATCTTCCAGACTGTGAGAATTATTCTTCATGGAGGAGGCTTCCAGATCAGTTCCATCTCAATTTCTTTAATCCCTGGTATCCAAAGTGTGTGGTGTCTTCATCAGTAGGATTTACCTTCAAATTCTGGGAGGCAACCAAGGTCAACACCAATAGCTGTTTGGCAGACTCTTAGATTCCTCTGACCAACAATTCAAAAGGAGGTTTCTCATACCAGGGATTGGGCTTTTGTTATATAGTCTACAGCTTTTGGAGGAAGGATTATCACTCTTACTGATGTAACTTCATTGAAACTGTATGTATGTATGTATGTATGTATATATGTTTGTATTTATGTATGCAAATACACATACACGCACATATATAATGTAATTGTAGGCAGGAAATGAAGCAGAGGCCATGGAGGAATGATGCTTCTTGACTTGATCCCCATAGTTTGCTCAGTTTACTTTATTATATAACTCAGCCTAGAGGTGACATCACCCACAGTGGTCTATACCCTCCTACATCAATCATTCATCAAGAAAATGCTCCCACAGACTCGCCTACAGGGCATTCTTATGGAAGCGTTCTTTACATTGAGAGTGATTCAGGCTGTGTCAAGCCAACACAAAACTATCCAGGACCACCTTCTTCCATCCTTTAATTTTAAGGTGGTGCCTGTGTTTGAAGGCAAAATGTGTCTCTTGTAGATAGCAGAAAAATGGGTTTCTTTCCCCCACCACCATCAACCCCTCTCTCTTTTTTGACAGGGTCTCACTGTGAAGCTCTGGCTGTCCTGGAACTCACTAAGTAGATAGACCAGGCTGATGTAAAAATGACAGAGATCCACCTGCTTTTGCCTCCCAAGTGCTGGGATTAAAGACCTGTGCCACCACACTTGGCTGGATCTTGTTTCTTAATGCATTTTTTGTTTGGTTGGTTAGTTGGCTGGATGGTTGGTTGGTTGATTGGTTGGCTGGTTGGCTAGCTGGCTACCTGGCTGGTTGGCTGATAGGCTTTTTGTTTTGTTTTTCTATTTGTGTTCTTAATCTTATTTTATGTTTCAGTAATTACAGCTTCTTTTTCTCTTTTTATAGTCTCTTGACTATGCTATTCCTCTCTTTAGTCCAAAGTATTGCTCCCAGTTCTCTATGGGGCTGGTTTGGTAGATATTATTTTAGGCTGTTTACATCATGAAAGGCTTTTCTTTCTCCTTCAACTAACACAGATAGTTTTTTCTGGGAACAGAAGTCTAAGTTGGTATCCTAGATCTCTTAAAATTTGAAGTACATTGTTCCAATTTCTTCTGGATTTTAAAGTTTCCATTGAGACATCAGCGTTATCCTGATAGTTTTTTCTTTATATGTGATTTGTTCCTTAACTCTCACAGTTTTCAATACTCTCTCTTTGTTCTGAATGTTAGGTGTTTTGTACCATGGGAAGCTTCCTTTCTGGCCCTGTCTATTGGTGTTCCGTGTGTCTCTTATATGTCTGTTCTTAATTTTGGGTTTGTCTTCTATGATCTTGTTGAAGCTCTGGTCTTATGCCCTTCACCTGGGACTCTCTTCTTTCTTCTGTGCCTATAATTCAAATATTTGGTTTTGTCATGGTGTCCCACAGTCTCTGCATGTCCCTTTAATGTGTGTTTCTAGTTCATACTGTTTGCTATGTGGTCTAGTTCGTCTACTTTATCTTCAAGTCCTGCTACTCTTTCTTCTATTTGATCCGTTGTACTTATAAAGCTTTCCCTGACTTTTCCAATTGAGTTCTTGAATTTTTCAGTTCCATCTTCATTTCAGTTTGAGTTCTTTTCAGTATTGATGTCACTTTCCTGAGTTGAATTTTCAAATTCTGGATTGTCTTCCTCATTTCATTCGACTGAGTGTTTGTGTCTTATTGAACATCACTCGGACATTTATTACTGTTCTCATCAAGTTCTCAGTTATTAATGTTCTCATTGTTTGTGTCTTTAAACTCATTAAATTTTTTGATGAAATTTGTGACTGTTCCTGTTTTGTGCCCTGAGGTTCATCTAAGTAACTCTTGTTGGAGAACAGTCTATAGGACTGGTAGATTAGAGGGTTACATATGGTCTTGGCCTTTATGTTGTTTGTATTTTGTAATAAGATCTGGGCATGTGGACAGGCTGAGTGGCAAGGCCTAAGGGTTGGATAGTATGAGCAGGCCAAGTTCCAGGAACTCACCAGGCTAGACCTGCACACAGGTGTGCAGCCCACAGTAAGCCTAAAGGTTGGATATGGAGATGGTGGGCTAAGGTAGAAGAGGGGTCTCGCCAGATTGGAACAAAGCACAGGATGTTCAACCAGGGCTAGAGCTGTGGGCTGGGGAGGATGCAGGAGGCTAGGGTTCATAGAACCCACCAGACAAGACCTAGGCACAAGCTGTGCCACCCGAGCTAGCCCTGGAGGTTAGATGTCACATAGGTATCTAAGGTCAGGAAAACTGATCAAGTTTGGCTGGCACACAGGATGTGGGATCTACCAGGGTCAAGCCTGGGAGCTAGGAGCAGCACAGGTGATATTGCTCACAGAAAGCACAGCCCAGGCTAGGCCTGGGGATTAGAGAGGTGCAGACAGACTAGGGTTCAGGGAATTCACCAGACTGAGTGAGTATGGGATGTGGGACCCAGGCAAGGCCCGGAGGTTTGATGTAACACAGGTGACTGGAGTGGAGGAGGAGGAGAGGTAGAACTCAGGCAGCCTACCTGGGTCTGAGACACATGTGATGGCTACCAGTTCCCATCAGGGTGAATCTATCTAAAGTTTCAATGTAGCTGACTAGACACTGCCTGAAACCACACAGAGAATGTCTACTCCTTTCCCCAAAATATCACAAACGAGTCTATTAAGATGACCAATGAGCCATATTCAGGACAAAACCATGTGTCTTAACATCTTTTTGTGATCAAGTATAGGAAAACTACCTCAATTTGTAAAGTCTTTATCCATGATTTCTATTGATCACATTATTATATTTCTTCCTCATATGTAAGCTTAGTCAATAGCATAATGATAAATCAACCAAAACTTTTATTTATTAAAAACCTTCTTCATTAAGGAAATGAGTAGACCAATATGTTCTTCTTCTCTCCCTCAACCTCAGTTTTAAAACACCTCCTTTACATGATGTGAGGCAAAGCTCCCAAGTTGACTGCACAGGCACTGCTGAGCACCAGGTGTCCTCCCTGGCATGGCTCTCCCCGACTGTGTCTGTGTCTGTCTTTGCTCCTAAACAATAAACTCACATTCTTGGCTTTTTTTACTTTTCCTAAAATTAGTGTGTTTGTTTGTTTTGTTTTTTGCTGTGTGTGCGCACGCATGTGCTCATGTGCAAGTACATGTGCTTGTGTGCCCGTAGAAGCCTGAAGAAGGTATCAGATCCCCTGGAACTGGAGCTGGAGTTCATGGGTGCTCTTTACTCCCGAGCCATCTCTCCAACCCCCTAAAACTGTTTTCTACATCAAGTCAACAATCCCATGTGCACCTGAGTAGAGGTCCATCAGGCTCTGAGGGGAATCCTCTGCACCACTCCAGAAATGCTGGGATGCTGGGTTGTGTTCCCGCCTTCCAGGAGCATCTTTTGGGAGGGTTGTCCAGAATTGAGATACTGATCTTTGTAAAGATAAGAGTTTCTCCTGTGCATGGGTCCTCCACTTAGGATCTGCCTCCAAGGAGCTCAAGACAAACAGAAACTTTTCTTCAGATAACTGCTATCAGAATTCTACTCTCTGCCCTAAACAGAACCAGACCTTTATCTCCTGTGGCAAGCAAAAAAAAAAAAAAAAAAAAAAAACTGGCCAAAGCTTATGATCTGTGTGATCTCTGATCTCTGTGAGATGGGAAACTATGATTCTGAAGTAAATGTTCCATATTACTTCCTTGAGGGAGTTTCCGAGCCAAGTAGAAGAGGAAAGGCACCCTGGCAGTTCCTGAAGGCTCCCTGAGGTAAGAAGACGGAGTAAGAACAGTCAGTAATACATGGGAGAGAACATCCTGGCAAGAATGGAGATTTCCTAAAGAGACATGTATGCCCCTGTCCCTGGCTGTCAGACTATTGAAACAGTGTTCCTCAAGAAACTTGGATTTCCCCAGGAATCTCATTCTGAGAGAAGGAAAATCTGGAGCCAGATGCCATCCAGAGGACAGCCCCGTCCCCCAGAGGCGATTTCACACAGTTATGACAACTTGTCAGACATCCTTGCAGGAGAGACTGCTCCTGAGACAGTGGTGGTAGGTGGTGTCACTTGATCAAGACTGCTGAGTCACACATTGCTCTCTCTTTTTTTTTAACTTGAACTTCATGTCAGGACCTCAGAAGACGGACTTGGGAGCAGTGAGGGGTCACTGGACCTTTTCACTCGTCCCTCTTCCCGATGTGCTCACATTTGACTCAGCCTCCTTTCTTCACTTTTCACTGTTGCCTGTCTGTTTCGTTGGCCTAAGCATAGGCAACGAGGGAAGCAAGCAGAGTTCTAAGTGAATTGTATTGTTTGACATGAGCTGCCTGTGGCAAGCAGCAAGGCCTTGGACCCATGGGAGACTGGCAAGGCCTTTATTCCAGGTCAGACTCAGAGGGATGGCAAAGCCTTCCTCTGATCCTAATGTTGACAGTGTGTGCAAAAATGAGTGAGTGCAAAAACTAGCAACTGAAGCTTCCTCCTCCAGGATGTTTACAGCCTGAGACTACTCCCCAAAAAAGACTCCTATGGAGCCTAGCTAACTCCTCCCCTGTTCTGTACATAATAAACACGCTAAGGTTCTTGGTTGCTGTAGTAGTAGATGCAGCTCTGTCAGAGCACGCACAGCCTGTCTGACCCCAGCTTCTGTGTGTGTGTGTCTGTGTGTCTGTACCTTCTTCATTCCCTAGCTGCCCTTGTCTGGTCTCCAGAGCCAAGTCTCACAAGGAGGATGGATGTTGAGCTTAGATTATTACTGCCATCAGGGCACAGCCTCTGACCCTAACAATTCTGCTGACAATTTCAAAATTAAATGAGGAACAGAAAGGAGAACACTGGAAATGTGCAGAATGCTTATCTTGAATGGATGTGAGAAAGTTTCTGAAGCAAAAAAATAAACAAATAATAATGATAAGAATTAAATTCACATTTGGCCCTCAACCAGGCCCTGGATAGTGCCTGTTCCATTCACCAGACTAGACACTAGATAGAATATTCACAGTGATCTTGGCTTAGTAGTAGGGCAAAATTAGCCCTAGAAAAGCATTTCCCTGGTCCTACTTAACAAATGTAGAAACAAGACCAAAATGATCAAACTATTCCCATGTAACTTTATTGAATCTCACGACAAAGTTTAAACTATTTATTATTGTACAAAAATATCTAGCATTTTAAAAAGTGAAATGTATAATGTCTGGTATCCAAATATAACTCTTCATGCATTCCAAGAAGTAGGGAAATATAACCCTTAATAAGATGGAAAACCAATGCATTAAAGCTGATCCCAGTATTGAGTACGCAAAGATCAAAACAGTTATTACCACTGTGTCCCATAAATTCAAAAAGTTAAATAGACACAGGAGATATTAAAGTTTCAGATCAGACTTAAGTACTTATAGAAAGGAAAACAAAATATCGAAGTTTTTTTTTTTTTTTTTTTAAACAACACTGGGTAGAGGAGATTATCCACAGATTAGGTATTGCAGAATGAAAGATTAGTGGCAGAAATACATAGCAATTAACACTGTCCAAAATGAAACAGAGACAAGATAAGTGGAAGTGGAAAGAAAGAATAAAATGAGGAAAGAGGGAGAAGAGAAGAAAAATAAGGAAAAGAACGCGGCATCGGTGAGGTTCAGAACAACCTCCGGTAGCATAAGGAGCATTGGAGTGCCTGAGCCTGGTAAAAACAAAAGTCAAAAACAACAAGACTGCCGAACACTAAACCTGTCTAGTGAATATCA
This sequence comes from Cricetomys ansorgei, assembly GCA_026225945.1. Lineage (NCBI taxonomy): Eukaryota > Metazoa > Chordata > Mammalia > Rodentia > Nesomyidae > Cricetomys > Cricetomys ansorgei. The sequence continues at coordinate 31,099,159 of JAMJFZ010003875.1, read as the reverse complement.
TAATCAACCTGGGAGAAAACGTAAAGAGAAAAAAATTAAAGCAGCCTGGGACAACGGGAAGGAGATTTTATAACATAGAAGAAGGAAGATAAGGGTGACAACATACCAACTACATGCTCACTACCAAAATTATATATATGCTGTAGAAATGGCCTGTTGTGTAAAGTGTGCGGGCATAAGGACCAGATTTTGAGTTCCAGAACCCCCACTAAAAAGCCAGACGTGGTATTGTGCATGTATAACCCCAGCTGCAGGAGAGAAGTACAAGACATCCGGCCTCAAACACGTGGATAGTGAAGACTGATACTTGAGATTGCCCTGTCCTACACACTACCACACACAGGCTGTGGCACCTGCACTCACACATATGGTCTCACACATAGATCTACACACACACACACACACACACGCATTTTATCAATTCTGCTCCTTTAGAGAACCCTGATTAATACAAGAATCAAATCCCTGCTCTCCTGGAGCTTGCATGCTAACGTTTGAAAATGCTCTCAGGAGTATTAGGAGAAGTTTTGCCTTTGTCATGAACAAACATTTTCTCTAGGTTTAATATCTGAGTTTTGAAGAGTTTCAGTGCAATCTTCAAAAACAGTTGAGTTCCAGAGAATTCTTTTCCAGGATGGCGATGGGGAGCTGAGCATGGATTCTGAAATATGCAAATGTATGCACGTCACTGAGGTACTTGTTAAATCTCTCACTTTGGGAGATTGGCCCTGTGAAGGATGTGGATCTCCATTCTATTTTTCAGCTGAGAATTGATCTCCACCCATGGTCCTATCAATGACCTGATCCCAACCTTGCCTGATCCATAAACTTGACTGATCCCACCCTTCCTGATCCTCTTAATTGTTCCACCCTTCCCATGATGCAAACTCTGGACAGCAGGGGCCCTGGATGAAGAGGTTTGGTGCCACCTTCTCCCACCTTAAGGACTGTAGACTGTAGTGCTATCTTCCTCTCAGATGATGGGTTGGAAGAAGAATATTGTTTCTGCAGGAAAGGTGATACTAAGTCGGTCCTTCATTTCCAGTTATGTCAACAGGAGCTGGAGGAAACCTGACTCCCGTTACGATATTATTTGATTAAACTCAATGGAGTTGGACATAAATGACTATATGTCCATATAGTGGAAATGGTAGAAGGGGCAGTAGGTTGATGCTCAAAGCCTGGCAAGTAGTCTACTGTTCTGGGGACCCTTAGGGTGTTTGCTTCGCAGCTGTGTGTGTGCTTTCCTCTGCTCTTAAGAGACATTCTTTTGCTTCCTTGTACTGTCTTCAGAAAAGCAAATGGGCTGGGAAGCAGGATATGGGATAAAGTTGGAAGAGTCGGTAGAATCCTTTGGGGCAGGGCATAAAATCTGAAATAGGTAACCCCTCACTCTCAGGGTTTTAGTGCAACACAACTCCCATTTAGTCAAAATCTAATGTGATTGTCCAGCTGAGCAGCTCTTGGCAAATCTCTCACCTGGTTGAGACCCCAGGATCCACTGCTTCCAATGTGTGACTCCATTATTTGCTAGAGATACAAAATTCTCCAGAACCCTGGAGCCCTCTTAGAGATTGTCTTGATCAGTGTCTAGAGACAAAGAATGAAAGATGACATGAATGCTTGAGGCGTCGAGTACATTGATTTAAACCCCCCGGTTCCTGGTAACCACGCAAGTAAGGAAGAAAAGTTGTTTAGCTCGATGCCCAGAGATATTGAATGAGTTTGGTAACAAGCCAGCCTGTTCATGCTTCAGGAGCTGCAGGCAGAGCAAATATAGGCATTATCTGGGCAGTGCCGGGGGGTCACATTGTGAAGAGAGCAGTTCTGTTGGCTGCTTCGAACACCAGTGAACATTCTACTCAGGCCAAGGGACACTTTCGTGACTTTACATGAGGCCATTCCTTCCGGATTAGGGTTCATATGCATATATCCAGCATGACTTACTTAAAAAAAAAATTAGAGTTGGAAATGTGATTTGGGAATGTGCTGGTGACCGTGACAGTTCCTGCTCTCTCTCCTCTGTAAGTGTGTTAGAAGTTTAGACGGTATCGAGTGATCAGCTCTCCTTATTTTCATCTTCATGGAGAAATTCCTCCTTATGAGGTCTGCCCCATGCCAATGGGAATCTCCTCCCTGATTATCTTGATCTGCTAATTCCATGCTTCAATGTGCTTCTCATCATATCATGGACTCTTTACAAATCCTAATAAATGCGACATACCAGGGTGGCTCTGATCTGACTCCCCGTTGTGAAATGGGGGTTGGGAGAGGTGAGGAGCATTACCTCATGATAAATTTCTGTGAGGATGGGAAGTTCCAGTTACATATTGTTATCCTGACAGTTCTCTGCCTCCTAAAAGGAGTAGCAGATGCTAATGAAGGGGGCTTTCCCAACACAGATGAAAATGGCTAATCCATTTAGAAATGATCAAGAATCAACCAGGAGGCCAGGCAGGTGGGGACAAGTCCATTCCTAATTATGGAGGATGAGACAGCTTCAGCTGGGACATAAACATTCTGGCTCAGGAACGAGGTGGCCTGAAACCATTTTCCGTTTCCTTTTTCCCTGAGCCAAGCTTCAGTCTCTGGAGAAGTCAGTGAAGGAAGGAGGGCTGCCCTTAGTAATTATCCCTTGGAGAAAAGGATGAAGAAAGGAAAAATAACAATCCAAATTTCTCCAGGAAAAAGAGAAAGGGAAAGATACTGGCTTGAACTTCTTCACTGTCTTCCGTGCGATTTCCTCTGGGTTGCTAGAATTCTCCCTGCCTCTTCTCTCTGAGGATTAGTTGAGTAATTGCTTTGATGTTCTGCTTACTCATTATAAAATGGTGAGAAAATCCTGTCCAACAATGGGGTCCGGAGTTTGTAAATCTCATTTACTACCTCCCCCACCCCGTATTTCCATTGTCTTTATTTACCTGTAGACTAACGCCTTGTGATTTGTTTACTTTTCTGATCTAGAGATAGTGGACTTTGGGGTTTTTCAGTAATTGTGACACATTTATCTTTTAATGCTCTTGAAGGTGCTTTGTAAATTCAGTTGAGTCAGTTGGTGAAAGTGTAAGTGAATGAATGCCCCAAAGTGGGAAGGACTATGTCCTGTGTCACTGAGAGTAACTGTATGTCACTGTCCCAAGGGGTCAGGCCTTCTACAAGAGATGCCTGAGGAGGACTTGTATATCCTGGAGCCCAGTCTCTCTGTGACAGGGAAGACACCATTCTCCTAATAGGGGCTTTTGGAGAAGTGCCCATATGGAGTTAGAGTAGGGAATGCCTTATGGCCCTGATTTTAACCTGGTAGTAATCTGCTCATGGAGTGGAACTTAGCTCTGTATGCTATGAACCTTCTCAAAGAAGCCTGCCTTGGGGGCAGGTAGGTTTGTCTGAGAATAGCGATGCTACGAATCCCTGGAGCTCAGTTAACAGGTTCACTGGGGCCTCCAGAGGGGTGCTGGGCACAACCCAGGGGCTGAACTCTAGGTAGTAAACTGCATGTCTGAAGACAGCAGCATATCATTAAGCAGTTGTGATGGAGGAAGGATTTGTCTGCATACCAGTGAAGACTGAATTATTGGTCCCCACTGGCCCCATAGCCGAAAGAGTAAATGTCTCTGCCTCTTGTTGTTTTGGCTCCTGGGACATTAACAGAGTGATGAGAGCAGAGGGCTGAAATGCGCTGTGTGTAGACCTGTGCTCTTGTACCTTTGCTATCAGCACGAGAATGGCACATTTGTGATGGCCACCCTAGGTACCGGGATGAGACACCCGGAGTGAAATTATACTGACCAGCCAGTAGATACCAGAGTGAGAAATAAGCACTTCTCGTTACATGCCATTGAGATTTCTGTGGCAGCTTGTTATACAGTGAAACCTGGCTGATACGAGGAGAAGCAGGTCATTCTGTTTCCAGGCTTGTTGATATTGGCAGTTGGAGAAATTGTTCTCTGCAAAGCAACCCATGTTAACACATAATATACACATAGCCTGTGACCTAGAAACGCAGGCTTGTTTCCTGACACACATGTATCAAATGTTCACGGCAGCTTCATCTGTAATATCAGAAGCCGAAAATAACTCGAATGTTGCAGGAGAGTAAGAATGGCTTGGGGGTGAGAAAATAGAGACTGGGATTTGTTGGAGATGAGAGACAGGCGAAGAACAGCAGCTGGGAGCAGTGTGGTGTGACAGTGGACCTCTTCTAGCTTAACTGGAGTTGGGTGTGGTATAAGCCTGAGGAAAGAGAGTGACCGGAGATAGAAGCTGGAAGGAACAGCTTGCCAGTGAGTGGAGCCAGGTTCTCAATAGGAAGTGGGAATAAGGATTCGAAGTTGTGAGAATTTTCTCCCTAGAAGTCAGGGGTGGGGTGGAGGGGGGATGACACTAAGCAAGGTCTATCCCCTCCTCATAAGGTCCCAGTGACAAACCAAAATTCCATTCTACCAAAGTCTACCTTAGGGAATTGATGGATTTATTAGGCTTACTTGCAGATCATGGATATGGATTCCTGACAGCCGTGTGAGTGCTCCTAAAGCAGACACACTAGATCTGGACCCTGTGCGGATGATGGATTCCCCATGGCTGTGTAGATGGAGTCCTGCTGCTCCAGTCTTCCCCAGCCTATATACTCTAGCCCATCCCTAAAACTCCCAGATCATATTCAATTAAGGCAGAACTGAATACAACTGGCTGGAAGGAGATACTAGATACTCAACTGAGGGTCTAAAGCCTCTTCCAGCCTCCCTTTCTGAGGGGAAGTCCACAGTCAGCAAGCCCGGTGTGATGATCCTGTCTGTGAACAGAAACAGCTGTTTTTATGAAGAGAGTGGTTGTTCTGCTGGGAAGGGAGGCTAGCACAGCACTGAAGTCCAGAGGCAAATGAACCGCGAGGAAGATGATGTTGTGGATTCTGGGTGGAGGGATCTGGAGCACACTGCCTGAGGGCGGTGATAGAGTTGGGAGATTTGAAAATAGTAATGAAATTTTGTAATAACTGTTGAGAATTGGGAAAGGTTGTCCAAGGACAAATATGATTGCTCAGTCGTTTTAGGGTTCAGTAGAGAAAAGAAATTGGAAAAACTGTATTGATTTCTAAGATCTAGAAGCTTCTATATGGGATTTAAGAAATATAAATATTGGCCTGGTCTGTGGCTGGGGCTTTATGGTGTAGGGGAGATCAAGGAGCCAGGGACTCTGTGGAGGAGATGCACAATCGTGTCAGTGTGCCTACCATTTCCGTGTGGTATTAGAGGAAAAGAAGAATATGTGTTAGACATTCAGTATTATGTGTGCCTAACATAGACTAGTTGCTGCCATGAACTATTAACAGCTTAGTAGTTTCAGCCTGAGAGCTATAAGGCTAAGCAGAGACAGAATGAGTCAAACTTTTACTGAGTTCTGTTCTCTGTGCCCCTGTCTGCTCTGGTTGACTCTCCCTCCTCTTACCTTGGAACAAGCAAATGCCTGTAAAGTTGACACAGCTGTCCAGTTAGACATCAAAATCCTGTTTCCTAAAGCAAGAACATCATAATGGCTCCTTGTAGTGCCATGAATGGGCAGACATGGTACCACCTGATAGAAGGTACCACCTGGTAGAAGGAGGTAACTCTGACCTTACATGCACCATGGCATGCACCTCCCTCAAATAAGAGATAAAATCATTTTTAAGAATATACTAAGGAATCAACTTATAATTTCACACTCTGCTAAAATATATTTCAAACATAGCCAAAAATGCTTTAAAACAGTGGTTCTCAACATCGTTTATGCTGCGACCCTTTAACACAGTTACTCGTGTTGTAACCCCCCCACCATAAAATTATTCTCATTGCTACTGAATTGCAAATATCTGATACGCAAATGACCCTGAGAAAAGGTCACCCCAAAAAGGGTTATGACCTATAGGTTGAGAACCACTGACTTAGAGGATTCCTAGAGAGTTGCTAGTATTCTGTCTTTGTGGGAATCCTAACGAAGTTGGTTCTAATATTGGTGAAGGAGTGCCACGGCAACAGGATAGGTGAACTTGCCAGTGAGAGTGAAAGCAAGCAGGCAAAAAGCAAAGTTTCCATTTTCCATGTGCTTTTTTATCTGGGTTGCTGCCAGAAGGCACCACCCATGCCCCAGATAGGACTTTCTGATTCAAATAATCTAACAGGAGTGAGTGTGCAGAGGCTTGCGTTTTAATTGATTCCAGATGCAGTCGAGTTGACAACCAAGATTAGCCATCACAACTCTGTTCAAAATTGTATCCCCAGTGCCAAGAACAGATCTTAATGTGTTACTGCTGCTTAGTTAACTTGTGTTGAACAAATAATTAATGGTTCCCAGAGCTGGTGACATTTCAGTGGATGCTGACCAGATGGTGCCAACAAAAGAGATATATCTGCCAAAATGCCTTCTCTACCAACTCCATTGCCATTTGGCATCCTGACTGACAGTGCCAACTAACCTAGACCTCACAGAAGAGGCATTGGTCCACAAAACCCCATACTCCACATGACTTCTTTCAGAGTTCCTTCAACTCTGTTTACTGGGGGCTGGAGTCCAGAACTCGTGAACCTAGATGCCCTCAGTTGTGAATCAAGCCAATCTCTTTTGTTTTCTATCATTCTAAAGATTTCTAACAATAGAAAAAGGGTTGAATTCAGATTCAGGAGAGCAGGCTGAGTCTGCTCTGGGCTTCAGTATGTTGCATGGGGTAACAGCTTACCAGTTCTTCCTAGCCTTGAATAAGGCAACAGCCCTGACCTGAGTTATCCCATTTTGAGTGTACATGACTAGAAATAACTCCAGGTCTTGTTTTCACAAGGAAACCACAGCCACGTGCCAACATACCTGGAGGCACAAGCTGACATTGTATTGGTACTAATAAATGATACTTGAAAATGGACCAAATCATATCAGAAACCCCAGACACACAAGCTTATCAATCATACCAGATATAAGTCTCTCACCTGGGACTATAAAAGAAGGCACACCTTAAGATTGAAATGAAGCCAGCATACTGACCCTCAAATGGCCTGCCACTGGACCTGAGCTGTACACCCCTGTGACTACACAGGTAAGGCTTCTCTTCTGATTCCCTGCAGACTTTCACTTACAACTGTATGGCTCTCTGCCTCCAACTTCAGGACAGCTTCTCTCAATCCAGAGTCCTCTTTAGCCCTTTCATTAACATTCTGCAGGATGATTATATAAAATGTAATATGTGATCTGGGAATTAATGTAATTAAGATTGATCTTAAAGAACCAGTTACTGGGGGCTGGGGAAATAGCTCAGAGGGTAACGTGCTTTCTCTGCAAACACAAGGACCTGAGTTTGGATCTCTAGTATCTTCAAAAATCAGATGTAGTGGTGTGTCCTGGAACAATATCCACAGAACAGCAAGAGAGGTGGATCTTAGAGCTTGCCAGCTAGTCTAGACAATCAGCAGGCTTCAGATTCAGTGAGAGACTCTGTCTCAAAAAATAAAGTGGAGCCTGGAGAGATGGCTCAGCAGTTAAGAGCCCAGTTCTCTTCGGAGGACCAAGTTTGATTTCCAGCACCCACATGGTGCACACAGCCATCAGTAACTCCAGGTCCAAGGGGTCCAATGCCCTCTTCTGTTCTCTGTGGGCACTGAATGAGTAGCAAGGGTGGGGGAGGGAGGAGGACAGACAGAACCAGTAACTGGCAATGGCTAGTTATCAAGCAAAATCAGCACTACTTGGCAAATTGCAATCAATTAAACTAACATGGCTTATGATTTTACTGGTTATTCAACAAGTCCCAACATGTAAAAAGACACAAACATGTCTGTGCTTCTGACATAACATGCACTTAGTCTTCCATCTTAAAGTAGGCTCCATTCTGCTGAATCACAAAGCAAGTTCTCCAGGGATCACAGGGCCAGAACTTTTCCACAGGGCTCCTGAAGCTCACAGTGTCTTGAGACCAGTGGATGGGCTTGCAAGGGGACCCAGCGGGTCAGACTTAGGATTTTGTCCTTAATCCACCCAGCATTTCTCCAAGGTGCACTTCCCTGTGCTGGTCTTCTGGAAAGACTTGCCTTGAAGCCAGAATTGTGTTGCTTTACTCTGCTCTAGTCCAATTCCATTTTCCCTCTTCTATAAAGATGGGAACTGGTCCCAGATCATACGATAAGAAAATGCTGGTGTCTACTTCCCAGGTAGGAGTTCCTATCAGAATTCCTGCCCTAGGAAGGCTGTGTGTGTATAAATCACATTTTGCCTGCCAACCGCTCAACTCTAATATTGTTCAATGAATGGATGATAGGTGGGAGAGGAGAAGAATTCACAGCACACCACAGTTGCTCTTGCCCATTCTTATTCCAGCATGTGCAACAAGGAATACACCAGGTGCTAAGGCCACACACACGAAACTTTCAGAAAATCCTCCAGCCTCTTCCACAGGCCAAATCAAGGAAGAAATTATGACTAATGAGTTTCTTTTGAAAATCTATTTGTGCCTGCATTACACACATGGTAAGTACACCATGTGTGTGCCTGACTGAGCTTATGTGCACCATGTGTGTACATACCATGGGTGTATATTCTTCTGCCTGAGGCCAGAAGACGACATCACATCCCCTGGAACTGCAGCTAGAGGTGATCATGTGCCAGTTGGTGTGGGTGTTGGGGGACCTGAACTTGGGTTCTATGGAAGAGCAAAAATCACTCTGGGCACTAGGAGTGGCTGCAAGGGGAGACTTCGAGGAACAGAAGCCACTTCCCGGAAGTGGTTAGCAGGAGCAGAGAGAAGATCCATCTCCCTGAAAGCAGGTCACAGCAGTGCAGGGATGGAGTACCACCACCCCAGCCTTGGCACTCACAGCCACACCTTTGCTTGACTTGCCTATGGGCACTTCAAATCAGGTGTTCTGAACGCACCATCCCAAACTCTCTAAGTTCCTTACAAATCCAGAAACATCATCCATTTGGCTCCTATAGCTAGAAACCTAAATTCCTCCCCCAGTTTGTTCCCTACCACAAATCCAGCCAGTTCTACAGACGGTGTGTGCTTACTGTGGCTTGTGAACCTACCCTTCTCTCACGATTGCTAACCTGAGGTCAGGCCCTGATCATTCCTCACCCCAGTCCTCATTTCCACCCCGGTAATGCCTCTGCAGGTCTATCCTGTTCGTCCACTATCATTCTGAGTTGAGAAAAATCCCTAGGCACACTTGGTCCTGTGACTCTGGGCTCTTTGTTTCTTACTGCAGTGGTGATGGTACTGGTGTGACTCCAGGAAGCTAGTTTTGGAGAGGATTCCAGGAAGCACACTGAGGTTGTTTTCTAAAAGGAGGTGCTTTTCTGAGAGGGGTCCACATGAGCACGGAGGTTTTCCTGGGTGACAAGCAGATGTTGGATGTTTCTGTACCCGACATGACTCTCACATGAGATTTGTGTTTTAAGTCCTGTACGTGAGTAGACAGTCCAGAGGGACTTGCTCTGCCAAAATGGCTAGAGCATCCCCTCATCAAACCCCCCCTGGTCAAAGAATTCAGACTTCAGACACATCCTGGGTAGACTTCTGATTGGCCTGCTCTAATCATATTGAGATGTTTCTTCAGGGAATATTAACATGGTTGGCCCAGGATGAAGCTCAGAGGTCAAGTGCTTCCCTAGCATGTGTGCAAGGTCCTGGGCTGATCTTCAGCCCTTCGAATACACACATGCACGTGTGCACGAGTGCATGTGTACAAGTGCACAGGGGCTCACCCCTACATTCTCACAAAATGATCTTGTGTCTCTCCCTACTGGTCCTGAGTCAGTGGAAGGCTCCTCCCCTCTCCTTCCCCAGGGTCGCTGCTCCCTGGCCCTGCAACATGCCCTCTGCCCTCTATGTTCAGACATTGCTCTACCATTCTCCACTTCTCTGAGAAGTGCAGGCACTGTTTAGACCCTAACAAAGGTTCTTACTCTCATTTCACACGTGAGGAACTGAGGCACAAATAGGTCCAACCACCAGTAATTTCGGAGCCTGAACAGTGGAGGCAGGCTTGTCTGCTCCCTCCCCATTAACCGCCCTGCAGTAACCTTTCCCACCCTCCAGCACTTGACCTTCTCTGCCCAGACGGAGTCTGAGTAGCAGCAACACAGAAGATTTATTCAGACCTCTAATGCAGAGTAAAGTAACAGGGCCAAAGTTGGTATTATTCAGAGTGTGGGCAATGTCCTAGGGCAGTAGCCACACCATCTGGTTCCATGCCAGTCACGCCCACCTTCAGATCAAGCACAAGCACCTTGACCCCTTCAGGGCTGCCTCAGTGCCACCATCGCACCATAGGGGGTATAGAGACCTTGGACTGGCCAGTCGCCCCAGAGAAAAGAGGAGGGACATCAGACACATCCAGGCAGTCTCTAGAGGCAGCGCTTTACCATCCAGTCCTGAACTCGCAGATCCCAGACTCTTGCTGCTCTCTGGCGGCTGGAGCCGGGAGCCAGAGGCCGAGGGGAGCGCATCTCTTACGCTCTGCTAGGACAAGGGCAAGCCGAGAGTGACCGCGAGTCTGGAGAGAGGAAGGGAGGCGGCGAGACACGGCTGGGGCAAAGACGACCGGGGTTCAGGAGAGCCGAGGAAAGGAAGACAAGGGACAGCGAGGGCAGAAGGCGGTCGTGGGCACTGGCGGGGACCTCCGCGGCAGCTGGCCTCGCGAATCCCCTCTCCGGTCTGCAGCCCTCGCTGGTGCGGCCGCCCCCTCCTCCCTCCGGGCCGCCCCTCCTCCGTCCCGCCCCCGCGCAGAGTCCCGAGCGCTGCAGAGGCCGCCGCCGGCACTGCCGCTCCGGGAGCCGCCGCTCGCCGGGCCACGCTCGGAGACGGGATCCGGGCGCCCACCCCAACCCTTCCCTCCCTGCCACTGCGCGGCAGCCGCCAGAGCCCGTTCCCTCTGGGACCTCCACGGCCCCGTGGCCTCCGCCCCGCTCCCCCTGCAGCACCGCTCCCCTGCGGCCCCCTCTGCCGCGGGAACTTAGGAAGGACCGACGGGACCGGCGCGCGGGGCTGGCTCGGGCGCTGCGGCGATGCCCGCAGGCTTCCTCCCAGCCACTCGCTCGCCCTGTGCCGGGGCTCCAGCCCCGACGGCTGCGTCGTGAGATGACTTTCCGCGACCTCCTGAGCGTCACTTTCGAAGGACCTCGCTCGAGCAGCAGCACCGGGGGCTCCGGCGCGGGTGGCGGAGCTGGCGCGGGAGGCCCCGAGGGCCCGGCGGTGGGTGGCGTGCCCGGGGCCACCGGCGGCGGCACTGTGGTGGGAACCGGCAGCGGAGAGGACAATCAGAGCTCCACGGGAGAGCCGGGAGCCGCCGGCGGCGGCGAGGTGAATGGCTCGGCTGCCGTCGGGGGGCTGGTGGTGAGTGCACAGGGCGTGGGGGTGGGCATCTTCCTAGCGGCCTTCATCCTCACCGCCGTGGCGGGCAACTTGCTCGTCATCCTCTCGGTGGCCTGCAACCGCCACCTGCAGACGGTCACCAACTATTTCATCGTGAACCTGGCGGTGGCTGACCTGCTATTGAGTACAGCTGTGCTGCCCTTCTCTGCCACTATGGAGGTTCTTGGCTTCTGGGCCTTCGGCCGGACTTTCTGCAATGTATGGGCCGCGGTGGACGTGCTGTGCTGCACCGCCTCCATCCTCAGCCTCTGCACCATCTCTGTGGACCGGTACGTAGGTGTGCGCCACTCACTCAAGTACCCAGCCATTATGACAGAGCGCAAGGCCGCGACCATCCTGGCTCTGCTCTGGGCGGTGGCCCTAGTGGTGTCTGTGGGGCCGCTGCTGGGCTGGAAGGAGCCAGTGCCCCAGGATGAGCAATTCTGCGGCATCACCGAGGAGGTGGGCTATGCGGTCTTCTCTTCAGTGTGCTCCTTCTACCTGCCTATGGCGGTGATCCTGGTCATGTACTGCCGCGTGTACGTGGTCGCGCGCAGCACCACGCGCAGCCTAGAGGCCGGCATCAAGAGGGAACCCGGCAAGGCCTCCGAGGTGGTGCTGAGGATCCACTGTCGTGGTGCGGCCACGAGCGCCAAAGGAACCCACGGGACTCAGAGTGGCAAGGGCCACACCTTGCGCAGCTCGCTCTCCGTGCGCCTGCTCAAGTTTTCCCGTGAGAAGAAGGCTGCCAAGACACTAGCCATCGTCGTGGGGGTCTTCGTCCTGTGCTGGTTCCCTTTCTTCTTTGTTCTGCCACTGGGTAAGTGAGTCCTTCACATTAGACCCTCCCTTCTCCTCCGGTGAGCCCCTTGCTGGAAGGCATAGATGATCTGACTTTGGAAGTTTGTCAAGTTCCTGGGAAAGCAGGGGGCTCTTGCCACTCCTGGGTTTCACTTTTTTTCTTACCCTCTGTAGCCATTGCAAACCTTGACCTTGTTTTAGTTCCTTGAAAATCTGGGCAAACATCTCCTTGTAGTATGTGGTCAGCATGTATGTATGTGACCCCCACATGTACTCGTCTCTGAAAGTAGATGTGGATGAGCGCATGTGCATTCATTCACCGGCAGCAGATCCAGCCCAGTCACCTTGTATCTCAGCACACACAGAGGTCCTGCTTCCTCCAATAGGAATTCATTCACTTGGCCCCACTGGTATCTGTGAGAGCCCTGTGGGGTCTTCCCTTCTGAAATCTCCTCTTGAAGGGGTTGGAAGAGGAGGGAAGGACAAGATGAGAAAACTATCAAGTGGACAGTTACTGTTGTTTATAGCCATTTACAAAGTGAACTCTTCCTTACAAGGGCCCTGCAGTCCTGAGGGAGGTGCAGCCACTCTCAGGGGATTCTTCCCAGCCCTTAAGCCTCTCTGAAGGCCCTGGAGCGGGGCCGAAGGGGCTGGGCCAGCACGCAGAAGAGAAGGGGCAGCTCCTCTAGCTGCTGCCTCTGTGGGCACAAGCAGGGCCTCCCCTCCCTTTCCCTGCCTGGCTTGCACCTATGGCGAAGAAACAATGGCCTTCCTCCTGATGCCCTGCAAGTCTGTGTCATAACTCAGTTGCATTACTGTCTTACAAGTCCCTTGGTGTTTTTAAGTACTTGGGAACAAAATTCAAACTGTCTCCCACAGCCTTCAGAGGGTAGCCTTCAGATTTATTATTGTGCAAACTGAAACAGGTCACTCTTAGTATTTACTGTAGGACCACAGGCATAAACTGGAGGAATCCCCAGCAGATGCCAAGGGATCTGAAAGGGGCTATTCAAGGGAGGGCTTCCTCCCTCTGCCTTGACCCCCACCCTCAGTGAGTTAGTTCCTTGCCAAGCCTGTACCTATCTCTGGTCTTGTCACTTGATGGTCCTTCTCTGGACTGCTCCCACCCCAACCTCTTAGCTAACTCCCAACCTGTGGGTCTCTGCTTCAATGTCCCCTTTGACTTGATGTTTCACTCCCTCGTGGGCTCTACTGTAGTGGTTCTCAACCTTCCTAATGCTGCAACACTTTAATAACAGCTCATTGTGTTGTGGTGACCCCCAACCATAATATGATTTTCATTGCTACTTCATAAATGTGATTTACTACTGTTATAAATCGTAATGTAAATATCCGATATGCAGATGGTCTTAAGGGACCCGTGTGAAGGGGTCACGACCCACAGGTTGAGAACTGCTCCTCTACAGCTTTTCCCTGACATATGAGGAGCAATATTGTTCTTCACTGAGGGCACAGGCTCTGGTGTCAGGCAGCCTGAGTTCAAATTCTAACTCTGCCTGTCACTAACTGTGTACCTCGGGCCTCTGGTGAGGATGGTAATAATTCTGATCTCGACAAATGTTGTGGGAGCCAGTGAGTGAATTGCTGTGCATGAATTCGATTAGGCATATGGGAATGTCATACACTGACCCCCACCCAGCTCAGGGAAGGAATAACTGCCCCACTTGAAAATCATCCAGCCAAAGTCTGCTTTGGGGTTGGGCTGGAGAATGTGAAAGCAACAAAGTTGAAGGAGGGGACCAACAGCCAGGAGAAAGATGTTGTGCCCGCCCTTTGCAAGTGAGCGTACATGCACCACATACCCTCTCCAAGGCCCAGCCCTACAGCCCTGCTCTGGCCTTGCCTTAAGGAACCTGTTTAAAGGCACCTCGTTCTCCTGTGTTTCTTAGCTCACACCAATCCTCACAGGGCATGCTCGGCCTCCTCCCCTTTTACATTTTCCTTTACTTCTTTTAAATTCTTTATTACAGAATAATGCACAAATGATGAGAAACTAATATACTAAGTGCCCATGGCCTATGGTCACCCACTCGGAGCAGATGCTGACCTTGCCGTGTCTACCTTATATCCCTCCTCTTGCTGCTTTCAAAGAATAGATCACAGCTGAACTCAATACCCCACTTCCTCCTCCTCCTCCTCCCTAGGGGGATGCTGGCTCTTCTCACTCCCGTGTTTTTGTTGATACTCTTACCACAAACATCTGCATTCATCAAAACATAGCCTTGTTCTGTGTGTCTTTAGAATTTGTATCAATGGCACCCACTGCGCAGTTTTCAGCCTGCATTTCTCATCCAACATTATGTCCTTGAGATTCATGCAGCGTAGGGCCATTATTAGTGTGTTTGAGAGTACTGCATGGGGTGATGATCAGTCTCCTGCTGAGTGTGAGGTTTTTCTCATCTTTCACAGTTAAAATCAACACAGCAAAAGACTACTACTGTTTTTGAGGTCCAGGTCACATGTTCCCATCTTCCAGGAAATCACCTCCAAATCTCCATGACCTCTGCCCCTTGTTGGCATGCTCTTTCTCTGCCTCTGTGTCTCTGCTGCTCCTCCCACATGGTATGAGAGCCTTAGACATGTCTATATCTGTCTCCAAGAAGGGATTATATGGGTGTATGAATATGCAAAGCTATCAAAATATGTGTTTTAGGATGTGCATACCAGCTCAAACTCCTGGCAGAGCTTAATCCTGAGGAGTTGGCAATAATGAACAAAAACAGGACAGATGCCAAGCAAAGAAACAGAATATTCCACTCTCTCTGCCCTGTGTAGTTTGGAGGGCAGAGGCTGCAGTGGGAGCAAGAGAATGGCCTGGAGGTCATTGAGGAGGGAAAGAGGCCAGGAGGCCCGACACTCCCCAGGCTTGTGAGGGAAGAGCTGCCCTTGAACATTCTGAGCTGCAACACTTTGTCGGGGTGCAGCCTTCAAGGGGCTTGGCTTGGAGGTGCTAGGATAAAGGCTACCTGGGAATTTGGGCACAGAGGTTGGAGGTGAGGGTGCTTGCAGGAGCATGGGGTATAGTCTCCCAGGAAGATGGCAGGAAAAGGATGGAAGCCAGGGGAACACCTATTTAGAAAGAACCAAAAGGAAGTTGAGAAAGGCAGCTGGGAGAGGTACAGCTTCACAGGTGGGAATGTTCAGGTCCACGTGAGTGAGTGTGCCGGCTGTGCCAGGCAGAGGGACTGGGAAAGAACAATGTGTGTCCACAGAGGCCATGGCTATAGACATGAAAACAACTGTATGGCCACCATCTGGGAGGCACTGAGCAGCCCATGGTGCCCTCACTCATGCCTCTCATGCTCAGGAGACCCAGCTGCAGTGGAGATGTAGCTGGCGAGCAAAAACCACAGCCGTGGGGTAGCATGAACGTTAGGGGGAAGATCTGCAGTCCCAGAGGAATGCTGGCACAGAGGACCGTAGACTGCTACCTCTCAGCCCCAACATGCTGGCTGGTAGATGTAACCAGAGTACTGGGGAGGCTGAAGCAGTGTACTTAGTGAGACCCTGCCCTCCCCAACCCTGGCCAAAAAAAAAAAGAGCAATATGCTATTTGTCAAGCCAGATATACTGCAAAGGAGGACCTCCACCAACAAGTGTGCTGAATCGTGAGGCCCCCTGGGGACAGATGCCAGAAACACAAAATCATAAAGGGCCTAGATAAGCTATAGATCATCTCGTTCATGTTTGCCTCACTTTCCCCATGCAGAGGTTACTTAATGGAAGCCTTAGACATCGAACTGCAGTTCCAGGCATCACAGGGAGCTACTGATCCAGGGCAGTGTGTGGACACCCAAAGCCCTTGTCCCAGTGAATGGTCACAGGCCTGGCCGCCTTCTTGCGGTTTGTCTGTTCCAGGCATGGCAGCACCTCCATAGGACAGGCCTGAACAGGATAGTGCTTCCTGTTCAATCTCAGAGGCATTACAGACATAACCTGTGGGGCCTATGGAGAAAAGAACTCTTGGCAGCCCTGCCCAGGTCAGACACATTTCCCCTGGTCTTAAGCAAGCGAGCACAGGGCTGGATGCTATAAGAAAAAAAAATCATAAGACATTGTATAAATGGACCCTGGTTACAAGCAGCTCAAACTTCGGTGTGTATTGACAAGGGTAGCAGTCAAAGCCACTACCTAGGACTTCTCTGAAAAACTTGAAGATGGAGGACGGCCTGCATAGGGGTATGCTGCCTGGAGGTTTACCTGACGGGAGCTTCCACCATGGGACATACGGTGCATGAGTCTGCTTACCCCCAGAGGTCTAGGCTGAGTGTGTGGTTCGACGTGAAAGTAGATTTTCCTGTATGCCCTGTGTATTGCAGGGAAGCATCTGTTCTCTTCCGGGAGCCTTCAAGGGCCACACAGCTCCTCAGTGTCTTGGAGGCTGTATCATCTTGCAATTAGCTTTGATCTGCATGGCAAGTGACTCTCAGTGAGGCCCAGAAGAAGTAGGCTGCCCTTGAACCTCCACGTACAGGACCCAGTCTCACCCTTGCCATTCTGACGACACTGACAGACCCGAGGTTTCCATTTCTAGCTCTCTGGATTTTTAATCAAGACACCAAGACCACTGGCTTCATCAGCTATTTTATCTTATTTTATGTATTTTATTTGTAGTGATGAGGATTGAACCCAAGCCATATGCTCCATCACTGACCTGTACATGCTGCCACCCAGGGCAGCTTCAGAGGCTCTGACAGTAGTCCGTCCGTCCACACAGTCCATCCAAACCCATGACCCGCTCCAGCCGTCTGGGAGCCACAGCTGGGCCTCTCTTCCATAGTGCTAGTCTGTCTCTGTGGTACAGAAAGCATCTCTGCCTCCCAGAATTAGAATTGCCTTGCTCTAATGCACTGCACTGTCAGCATTCGATGTATATCACAGTGTGGGGGCTGAGGAAACTTACCACATAGACACAGAAGAGTAGCCATGTGGGTGGGATACCCAGGCTTGACAGACCTGGATGGGTTGTACATGAGAAAGCAGGTCCAGAGATGAAGCCCAAACTTGAGAATGAAAAAATAACCCATTTATTCATAGATTAGATTACTACCCAGCAAAGGAAAATAACAAGTGAATTTTATGGACATCCTACTGGGCTGAGTAAGCCAGGTCAGGAACGTAAAGCGTGTGTACCATATGATTCTATGTGTATGACATTCAAAAATGGGCAAAATCCAGTCAATGACAAAAATCAGAATAGTGGTTGCCCTTGAGAAAGTAGGGACAATGAGTGCCAACTGGAAGTGAATGCTAGAACTTTCTGTGATGCTAGAAATGTTCTGTATCTCGCTCAGAGACAGGTGCAAGTGTCATCATCGTGTGATATACTTAAGGCACACATACTTACATTAGTGCATGCAAGTCCAGAGACCTGGTCTGTGTCTGGGTGGCACCTTACAAAGAGTAGGGGCTCAGCAAACTTGTGCAGCTCAGGGGAGTGAGAGAACCCATGTCTTTGCACATCCTGCATCCCGAGGGACTGGGTGGCACAGAACAGCCCTGAGTTTTATTTCATTACACTTTATTTCACTTTATTGGGGTATGATGGCATTTGTTGTTTGTTTTCTAATAGAATCTCAAGTGTGCACACAGTACTATTACCTATAGGGACGAGGCTGCGCAGCTGGTCCCTAGCACACGGTCATCTTCCCAGACTGAAGTTTTAACAGCTCCTGTTGAGATCTGAGGACTCAAAATGCCATCCATTCCCTGGCATTTGGTGAAGTTTTCATAGTGGTGTGATATGGCCATGGTTTTTAAGCATCTGTGCTGTTGTGTGATGCCTTTCAGGTTTTGTGCTTGACCACAGATTGTCTTCAGAACCCTTTGACAATCCTTCAGGATCCGAGAGTGTCCTTGTTCTCCAGTCTACTGAGATGTTCAGGCTCAGCTTGAGCCTCCCCGCCCCAGGCCTGGCATTCGCTGTTTCTCTCTTATTGGGAAATGACAATTAAGAGACCATAATGTGAGCTCTCGCTGTTGACTGACACTGCCATCTTATCTGCCAACAGGTCTGTTTATGTTCAGGTTCAGGACAGAGCTAAGAAACATAACACTTATAGAAAACCCCAAAACACTTACGATACCTGAGTATTAGTGTCGCAAGCTGTCTCCACCCTTCTTTCGTCCCTAATCTAATCATCAGAGTGGCAACACTGTACTGAGGCTGGTCTATGATGGCACCTCACCCTCCAGTCTAGACAAACTTTCCCTCTCCTCTGTCCTCTCAATGCTTGAGCCCCTACACCCACCTCGATCCTCCCCCTCCTCAGTGAATCTCTGTGTCTGAGTCCGTCTGCTCTGTCCTCCCTCCTGGGTTCCCATTATGTTGAGCTCAGCATCAGGCTGGCCCTCACCTCCCTGTCTCTTATTTTGCCTCCCATTCCTGAGAAGCAGCCAATCCCATGACTTAGCACTTCATTTTCTCTGAGCACCCTCCCATCTCTTACTCCTGTGAGTCTCAAATCCAAAACTGGGACCACCATTCTCCATATGGTAAGTGGTATGTGGATAAATACATTCTCATTGGCTCTGGGATAGGACTGATTTGTAGCATCTGCCCATTCCTCTGCTGTAAATATTCTCATCATGGTCAATGTCGAGTTATCGAAAAACACAACCACCCAGTTTAGAAAATCCCTGAGGAAGGAACAGTCAGCTCTCAAGAGCCGGCACAAACCATTTATCTGAGCATGCCGAGGTACCAAAGTCTACATAGTCAGTCCTCTGCTAGGGACAGCCTCAGGGTGTCCTCAGGAGCCCTTCCTTGTAGGTTCCCTTCAGCTCTAAGCAGCCCTTTTCTTTCTGATGGATCCGTTTCTACCAGTTCCTGCCAGCCTTCTGGATCCTTCATCTCTCTTCATACACACAGCACATCTATCTAGAACTGTGTTAAAATTCCCCCCTCCCCCAGCATGATGGCCTCCTTTGCCCTCACCTCACCTCACCATTTCACTGTCATCTTTCCTCCCTTATAGCTACTTGTAAAATACCCCTTGTCACTTATTTCTTAAAGAATATTCTGATATTGGTCCTCCTCCCCCACCCATCAATGCCTCAGTCCCACTCAGGATATCTCTTGCCATACTGGCCCCTCTCCCTGAAGGCACATATCTGCCTTTGACATTGTCACCAGTGGCAACCCAAGAGTCACACTCCAGGGTACTTCCAAGGCCTTTCATCCTCTCTGGTTATCAGCCTTCCCTCCTGGACCTTCACCATCCCTCAGGTCTTACCTTAAACTTCTTTGGTACTATCAGCCTCCTTAGGAAGCCCTTCTTCCTCTCTGATCCCCATTTAAATTCCAGGTCCACATTCCAAACCCTCAGACCATATTAATTTTCTATCTTGCTGTAACAAACGACCGTTGATTTAATGGCTTAAAACAATGAGTCATCTTCTGCAACTGAAGGTCAAAAGTCCTCTAATCAAGGTCCTGACAGGGCTGTCTCCCTAGAGGACCTAAGGGGAAGATGCTCCCTGACATTCTGCAGCCTCTGAGACAGCTCTGGTTCCTCCTCCATGCAGAAGCTCTGTGGTGTCCACCATCACGTCACCCTCTGACATTCACCCTCTGCTGGAATCCTTGTGACTACTGTGTTCCAGTCTGGCTTAATTGCATCAGCCATGGATGTCTGGACATTCTGGGGGCCCTCATTCCATCTGCTGCACTCCTACACCCAGACACACTACCCTTCCTGGGACTTCCTTTCCACTCCCCTGAGCCTGCTACTTACCATCTTCCCACATGGCAAGTGGCATCTCTGCACCCTCTGGTGCCCACAGCCTGGGCATCAGCCTCATTCCCTCTTCCACACCCCAGCCAGCCACTCTGCCCATTGAACATCTCTGTCTTCTGCCTGTCTCATCTTCCCATCCCCACTGCCCTGCCTAAGCAAATCAGCCAATGAATAACACGTGTCCTCCGGACCACCTACAGTCACCTAGCAGGAGCTGACCCTCCTAACCGTGCCAGGAGGCCAATGCTATCAGCAGCTCTGTTGTACATGTGAGAAAATTGACATAGGGAGGCTGAGTAACATTAATGTTCCCACTCATTTGGTGTAAGGTCTAACGTGGGAGAACCCAGGCACTTTGGCCCCAGAGTCCTTGATATTGCTTGTCTGGATGAGAGACTGAGCGGGGCCAGGATAAGATGTCAGTCTGTGGCCATACTTTCAGCTTTAAACATCATCTGACCCCTACACAAATCCCCCAATTGTGTGCCAGATGTCCTTCTGTGCTGGCTGCTGGTCACGAGGAAGACCTGAGCAGGCAGTAGGACATGGCTTTTTCCTGAGTAGCCTGGACTCTGACAGATCAAAGCTGAAACCATGTGGTCCTTAAGTTAAGCCTTGGGTGAGAGAAAGATTTGCCTCCCTCACTTTGCCAGTGATGGCCCAGGAGAACAGATGTTGGCCCTGTGATGTGGCAAGTGTGCAGCTTGCTCAGTGCTGAGTCTCCCATCCAAGGTGATCACTGCCAGGGGAGCCTTCTGCCCTGGAAAGACCCAGAAGCACTGTCAGTGTCATCCAGAGAGGTTCCTGCTTGGAGTAAGTCTGGCTTGAATGAGCACAGGGGCCACTGGGCACACTGACCGCCCAGTCTCTCAGCTCCTGTGAGGCCGCAGAATGGAGCAGGGGAGATCAGTAAGGAAGTGATGACACAGAGGGGAAAGAAAGGGAGGAGACGGGAAAGTAAAGACACAGGAAGAGGGACGAAGAAAGTTGATGGTAAATGGTAGGACCAGGCACAGTACTAGAGGCCAGAGGATGAGAGCCTGAGGTCCATGTCTATAATGAACTCTGAGAGTTGCCCTACCATCCCATGTCCCTCAGCCAATAATGGAGGCCAAGGCCAAAGCCAAGGTTCTCTGCCAGCTCCAGGGAGCCCAGCCATCCTGAGGCAGGCAGTCCTGGAGCCCAGAAGAACATCTGATCCATTCCTAATCCTTCTCAAGCAAGAAGACTCTGCCACTAACCCTTCACCATATGAAACTGGCAGTACCCTCAATGGACCCTTCCATGTCTTCTTAATCTATATAGAGTTCAGAACTTACCAGGGTCACTTCTTCCTGACGGCCCTCCATGATTGATTACTTCTACTTCAAAGTGGCCTTGTTTCTTTTCATTCCCTTCCCCTCCCCCTCCACTGCAGCCATCTGACCTTCCTGGGTTTTTCTCCATATAGTGAAGTCTACTTGCTGCCTCTGGACCTTTGCGCATGTTCTTGTCTCTGCCCAGAATTTGCTTTCTCGAGATGAATATCTAGCTCCCTCCCTACAAGGTCCTCCTTACAAATCCTCAGTTCAAGTACTTTATCAGAGAGGATAGTCTGACTCTACAAGGGACAGAGGCCCGGTGTGCCTTGATGAGGAGGGACTGTGAGTGCCAGTGTAAGAGGCATTGAATATCCATCACCATTGAGAACTGGGAGACAGTGGGCATTGGGGTTGGATCCCTTCTCTCCTGACCTGCTGGTGGGAGGAGGCATGAATATCGCTCAGCCAGAGGAATGAAGTGCTGCCCGCAGAGGTCACTAGTGGAGGAAGGGCAGACAGCAGGGGCTGGGGGCCGCAGTCTGATAGTTCATGGCCAGCAACAACTTATGCTCGGGGCTGGCTGTGAATTCTGACAAGTTGCCAAGCACTGGCTCCTTTCTGGGGATGCCAGAAGAGGCTGTTAATCACACAGCCCGCCCCTTGGCCTCTAAGATGTCTGTCCTCCCCAGGGCTTGGCCTATTTGCTCATGTTCCTCTCTGCCATACCTCAAATCCCAGCAACTCCTCCTTAGCTTGCCCTTCTGCTCCTTGGGAAATAACACTGACCTGGGATAAACCAGGCTGCCAAGAGCCCTTGCCTTTGTTTCCCCGGTGTGTGCCAGGCTGGGGCAGCCAGCGTGTTCACCTGCTGACCAGGCAAGCCCTTTTCTGGCCAGCAATGCCCACACTGCAGGACAGTAAGCTGGACCTCTTACACCACATCGCTGTTAGTCGGTGTTTCAGCCTCTGTGACAAATCCTGAGATAGCTAACAGAAAAAGAGAGAGCTTTCTTTCGGGCCACTGTTTGGGAGCTGCAGCCTGTGATTAGTTGGCCCCTTGTTTGGGGCATGTGGTGAGGCAACAGAAAGGAGCCACACTCCCAGTGACCTAAAATCCTCTACCTAGTCCCCACTTCTTAGGGGTTCCGCCAGCCTCCAGGCAACTGCATGAGTGGGGAGTGGGGTTGGTCGTGGAGACTAGGCCTTCAACACATGGGCCTTCGGGGACGGGGTTCCACTGCCTCTGAGCAGCTGCATGGACAGTGACGGTGGAGGTGGAGGTGGGGGTGGGGGAGACAGTTCTTCATCACGTGGGCCTTTGGTGGAAGGGAGCACACCTTCAACGCATGGGCCTGAGGGGCGGGGCACTAACAACCTTCATATGGACTTGCCAGAAGGCAGGAGCAATCAAGCCAGCTGCATGGAAACTGAGCAGGGGTGGTGGTGAGGGGCCAGAGGGAGGCCCAGCCAAGTAAGAGGGCCTGCTTGGGGCTAAATGTAATACAGGAGGAAGGTAGCACTGTGTCTCCCTGGGTTAGCAGAAGGTTTTGCATATTCTTAGAGCTGTGGGGTGCCACTGAGAAGGGGTGGAGGAAAAGGGGAAAAGAAGAGAGAACATTTTTTTTTAATGGTCTCATTTAAAAACCATTTAAAAGCTTCCCTGCAGCTATGTGCAGATTGGAGGGACCAGTGGAGGCTGCCAGGATCCTGTGGCCTGCTAAGCAATAAAAGATGATAGAGTTGCCAGCTCCAGGGGCCAAGTGAGAGGCACACACCTGCTGGGGAGAGGGGTGGCTGGCCATAGTTAGATGTGTGGGTTGGACTCTGTCGGCAAGCTGTGAGCCTATGCCGAGGTGGCCTCCAAGGCATTAGAGTGTGGCTAGGCAAGCAAAGCAGACACAGGTCCTGTCCCTCAGACCCCTGCCCAGGATGGAGAGGATGGAGATGAGTGACTCTGGTGGGATTAGAGGAGGCATCAGTGCTGGAACACAGTAGCTAAGTGAGGAGTGAGCAGACTGGGGGCATCCAGTTAGGGTCAGGGACCAGGAAGTCCAGCTACAGAGGTGATAGGGAAAGAGTCGAGGGGAAAGCCGAGGTCCAGTGTGAGTGAGAAGCAACGGGGAAGTCAGAGGCTGGAGCAGCATGGAGGAGGGGTGGGGCGTGGAGTTGTGCACATATCTCCCCTCCCTTACCTTGAGGAAACAGAGAAGCCACTGGAGGGTTTTGAGCAGGGGACTGACATGATCAGTTTACCTTTCTAAAAAATCATTTGAAGGGCTGAGACTGCTCCGTAGGTAAAGTGCTTACCATGCAAGCACAGGGACCCAGTTTGGATCTTCAGCACCTGTGTAAAGGGCTGGACACAGTGGTGTGAGCTTGTAATCCCAGAGCAGAGGAGATAGAGAGCAGAGATGAGAGAAGAAGGAAGATCAGCAGAGCTGGGAGAAAGAAAGAGCTGGAGCATAGGACGCGATCAAGGCTGGAGCCCAGCACGTGTTCAGGGCGTGCTCCCGTGGCTCTTGGGTTAGGTTCTGGCTGGATGAGGGACGTGGACATGGGAGGCTGGTGCGGGAAATGGCTGAGATGCTGGCAAGCATGAGTGTACCTACTCGGCTGGCTGAAAACTAAGCAGAGGAGGAGGCAGATGCTAGGGAGAATCTGAGGAGCTAACAAATGCTCAGACTACAGATTAGGAAAGGGGGAAGGGGTGGAGCTGTAGTGAGTAGTGCACAGCGCCTGTAAGTAAAGCATAGAATAGCCGGAACTTGTGCTCGCCAAGGACCCCACCTGCTGTAGGGCGTCCCTCTCAGGCAGGCCCCGCAGTTAGACTAGGGTGGTCATCTGGGTGACAGCGGGCACAGGGAGGCAGGGCGAAACTGCAGGATCAGATGGCAGGTATGGTGTGGGGTGCAAAAGAGAAGAGTCTGCAGATGTGTTAGTACCCGCTACACTTCAAAGTGAGTATGATGTGCGGTTGGAAGGGGTGATAATGCATCTCATGGGAAGCTGACACTGTCAGGTATATGGGGGAGGGGGGCATCTGAGGCAACCAATGCATAAGAGCCCAAAAGCAAGAGTGGGGAGCCTGTCACAAGCAGAGCACAGTGGCCACATAGCTATGCAAAGGCATACATCAGACAGGAAATGCTAGAATAGGATCGTGACATTGAGGGCCTCGAGAAAGGAAGAGGCCACCTCAGGGCAGCTCACAGTAGCCTCCTTGATAAAAACAACTTCTAAAGAAAGTTTGCCCTGCTGGGCTTCGCGCCTTAAAGAAATCAGAGGACAGTGTTCAGGGTGGGAGAGTGAACCTACTGGACCCAAGGAGGGGGGTGCCCTAATGCTGAGAGTAGCTTAGCTCCAAGACTCCCACATACCCATTGAGACCTTCACAGTCTTAGTCTGCACTGTGTTACTATAACAAAACAACCAAGGTTAATTGACTTATGAAGAAAAGAGGTTTATTTGCCTCCCAGTTCTGGTAGCCAGGAAGCCCAGACAACATCAGCATCAGTATCGGGAAGTGCTCATGGAAGCATCACAGCATGGAAGAGAAGCAAGAAGGAGAATGGCTGTGTATAGAAGGAGAAGGGTGTGGGGTGGTCTTGCTTTATACCCCCACTGTCGGGAGAACTATTCCAACCTCACATGACCTGGCCCACTCCCACCAGACTGCATTCATTTGTCTATGAGGGGAGCCACCACAACCTACCTACCATTCACTAGGCCCCACCTCAGTACACAACGAGGATCGAGCTTCCTCTGCATCTGGGCCAGAGCCTCGGTGCACTGAGGAGGGATGAGGAGGCAAAGGTGCTGGTGGACCCAACATCTATTTCTGGCAGACGAGATGGGGGTGCTAATGGTTGAGAAGGATCTGTCCACTGATGGCCCTGAAGGACCATCTCTGCAGATACCCATCTTCAGGGGACCTGAGACAGTTTCCCATCCCACACATACCATGCAGAAGGGAGAATGCGCCTACACCCCTTCAGACCCCAGAGATCCTTGCAAGGTGTGTGAGCTGCAGAGAAAGTACAGAGAGTAGGAGAGAGGAGGGTTGCAAGGAGAGGGGCTGGAGCACTCTGGGAAGTGGCATGGTCCTCCTCACTTGCCATCTGGGACCCTAAGAGGAAATGTTTCCCAGTTCCTGCCTCCTGTGGAATCTGCAGTCTGCAGCACAGACATCTGGTTTTTCTAAGTAGCATGTCTTCACACAGTGGTCAGAAAGAGTAAGAACCAATTGTGGCAGAGGCTGTGGGGAGCGAGCCATCCGTCTCCCTCGGATGTTCAGTTTCCACAGGCCTACTCCTGAGTGCCTGCCTGCACCACTTTCCCAGGGGCTCCCATGGCATAATCATCCTTGTAGTCCAACTATGAAGCAGGCAGAAAGTGGGAAATTAACAGCTGAAGAAAGCAGTCAGAGAATGATGCAAATGAGTAGTAGGGACCCACATCCCTCCCCACTGGCGGGGAGACCCAGAAAGCCCCTTTGGGATTGAGCCTCAGTCTCCCACATTAGCAACTGACCTACTAGCATCCATGTCCCCACCACCACCCCACTGCATCAGCACCCATCCAAGGTGTTTCCCTCCCAAGCTAAAGACTTGTACTTGAACCCTCTCCCAGAGCTTGATTCTGGGAGAACTCGAAGTAAGTCGGATCCCAAGGGAAGCAGAAGGAACTGTGGGGACTGGAAGGCTACCTTTGAATCCCAGCTCCTTCGTGTGTGAGGAATTCCCTGTTCCAGAAAGACTCCGAACAAGTCAGTTGTGTATAAATTAAAGTATCAGTGTTTGCAGTGAGCCTGAGACAGTACTAAAACATGTCATGTTGTCCACAAATCTGAATAAAAGCCAGGCTGGCAACAACCGCTGGGAAGCATAGTCCACTGATGTGTCACCCGCAGCTAAGCAGGAAAGTCTGTGCTCTGAGTCAGAACGTTATTTCCAGCATTTGGCCTGACTTCGCAGCCGTTGCGGGATGCTGTTCTTGAGAGCTATCTTCCTGAAGGGTAGGGTCCTCCTGCCATTTTCCAAGGACTGCCTAACCCCTCTCCCAGGGGAAACTAGCCTTACTGAGCCCTGGTACCCACATATTGTATATTTTAGCTACTTTTCTCTAGATATAGACCATTCTCAAGATCCCTTGCCAGAGCAGGGGTACCCTCTCAGAAAAGCCACAGGGAAAGGAAGGGGGAAGTGAGTACCTTGGTGGCGAGCAGATGGCTTGGGTGGTTGATTTGCTAGCTGTCCTGGGGATTGAACCTCAGGGCTCTCAAATGCTTCATGAGTATGCTTGCACACTGATCTATACTTCCAGCCCAACGTGTTTGAATTAAAATCCTGCTAAGTGGGGCTGGAGAGATGCGTTGGCTGTTAAGAGCACTGTCTGCTCTTTTAGAGGTCCTGAGTTCAATTCCCAACAACTATATGGTTGCTCACCACCACCTATAATGGGATCTGATGCCCTCTTCTAGCATACAGGTGTACATGCAAATAAAGCACTCATAAAGTACATAAATTAATATATCATTTTTTAAAATCCTGCTAAGCACTGAGCCCTGAAATTTATGAACCTGCATGAAATCTTCATCTGAATCCAGAGACACATTATTCTCTCCAGGTCCCAGAAAAAGAAAGTGAGACTTTCGGTGGCCAAGTAACTTGCTGAGGGCAACCTGAGAAAGATTTAAAAGGCTGGGCTGTGTGGTGGGTGCTGCTCTCCTCTCCTTCCACGGTCTCTTAACACTAGGAACTGTTTCTCCACGTGGGTAGCTGGTGATGGGCGAGGCCTCCGGTTAACTGGCCCCTATCCTTGGGGCAAGAATATAATGCCCTTATTTGGGGGAGTCAAGGGCAGGGAGAAAATGCTGTAATTTCTCAAAGAATGCCACTCCTAGCCTTCTCCGTCTCGTGGGTACCATAGCCTGTGCCTAAAATGAAGCACCTGGGTCCCCAACCTTCCTGAGGATGAAGCAGGTGAGAGAGTGGCCTCTAGACTGGACCTTTGCACCCAGTCCCCTTTCCCTGAGAGTACCTTCCTTAGGGTCCATGCTGGGGATACAAGGAGAAAGATTTGTGGGAAGCAGGGTCTGGGTGCCCATCCCCCTCTGCCTGGTGTTCTGTTCCCCCAGCCAAAGTCATCCCAGAAGTCATCCTCACCACATTCCCCAGGACAGCCCCACAGCCCTGCATTGACGGGGTACTGACAGAGATGAGTATTGTGTTCTTGAAGCTTAATTCTGGGCTGTTTCTCTCACCAGCTTAAAAATGCCCAGGACTCGGAACTACACACAGAATGAAAGCTGAACCTTCATCCAAGGCCCTCCATTATGGACCCTGGATGGGTGTCATGACTTCATTCTACAGGATAACCTCTGGCTCCCATGCCTACCCTGTCCTGGCTGACTCTGAGATGAATGGGAGCAATCACTGAGCCCTGTGCCTCGGTGGTAGTCACACTGTCACCTAGAGCCAGTGCCACGTCCTCTGATCCTCTACAGTGCCCAGCACTGGGCAAGCTTCCTTAATTATGGGCTTATCTTTTCTGTGTTTAGGCATTAGGGTACACTGCAGAGACAGGGTGCCATAAAACACCGTACAAAAGATTGCAAATGAATTCATTTTGTTGAAAAAAAAAGTTATTTTTACGTGTAACTTTTAGCAGAAATGTGTCTTCACATCAGCGCCTTAAAAAATAAAACCTGCTGGTGTCTTCTAGAGACTGCCCTTTGCGGAGAGGGGAGCTTAGAGACCTCCACACAGGCTGAGTAACTGGGCACGACAGCACAGACAGCTCTGATCAGGATTTGTTACATGTGCCCAAATACCTTTCTATCAGGTCGGGCTCAGGTCGGGCTCAGAAAACAGGAAGGTGATTCTTTTTCCCCACCTGAGTTCACAGAGAAAGACCTCCTTGAGAGCTCCCACTCGTGACTCTGCTTCCGAGGTCGGCAGCCGTCCTTCGCCAACCTCTCCGCTCCCGTCGTCAGTTAACTAGCCGGGTCTCTGTTCCCCGCAGGCTCTCTGTTCCCGCAGCTGAAGCCATCAGAGGGCGTCTTCAAGGTCATCTTCTGGCTGGGCTACTTCAACAGCTGTGTGAACCCTCTCATCTACCCCTGCTCCAGTCGCGAGTTCAAGCGCGCCTTCCTCCGCCTGCTGCGCTGCCAGTGCCGCCGCCGCCGCCGCCGCCTCTGGCGCGTCTATGGCCACCACTGGCGAGCCTCGACCGGCGGCGACCCGCGCCCGGACTGCGTCCCCAGCCCGCGCGTCGCGGTCCCCGGAGCCCCCCTGGCCCTCACTGCACACCCGGGCCCCGGCTCCTCGGGCACGACCGAGGCGCAGGCTCCTGTCTCTGGCCGTCGAAAGCCAGCCTCCGGCCTCCGGGAATGGAAGCTGCTCGGGCCGCTGCAGAGACCCACGACCCAGCTGCGTGCGAAGGTGTCCAGCCTGTCCCACAAGATCCGCTCTGGGGGCGCGCGGCGCGCGGAGGCTGCGTGCGCCTTGCGCTCCGAGGTGGAGGCGGTGTCCCTGGGCGTTCCCCAAGGTGGGGCAGAGGCTGCCATCTGCCAGGCCTACGAGCCGGCGGACTACAGCAACCTCCGGGAGACTGACATTTAAGGACCGAAACCCAGGCGAAGGGATGTGCTGGGGCCAGGGGTGGGGTGCGTTGTGGGATGCCGTCTTCGGATCCAGGACTCTGGCCCCGGCGGCTGCTCCATCTCACCCTAGAGGGTCGGAGCACTTCGAAGGTGTTGGGTTATGGCGCCCTCTGCTGGACATAGGTGTCCAGAGCGCTTCCCGGAAGGGAAAGGCTGCAAGATCCGCCCTTCTCGAAACTGCTCAGTCAACTGGTCCTGAAGTCTCAGACTTCAGGTTATGGCCACACCCCTCGGAGAGGAAGAGGAACAGATTCTTGCTTTGCTGCTCCCAGGGAAGAGAGCAGTGGACAGATTTCTCCTCCTTGCTGCCAACTGGAGGAATCAGGGGACCTGCCAAAGGACCTGCTATACCACGAGCTTTGGTGGCATATTGGATTCCCGACATGCAAATATGTTGTTTTTCGCCCAAGGCCCGCTACCCCGTCCCCACACTCCTAACCTGTATGCACCCTCCACATGGCCCAGCCCTCACTATTTCCCCCTAGGGCCTTACTGTTTACACTCTGTACATAGCTCATTGTGCCTGTCTGTGCCCATCACTGGATTCCAGGCTGCCGACAGCGGAGAGCCTTATTTATCATTTTGAAACCTATTTATTGGTAAGAGTACTTATATTTTGTTCAGACTGTGCAAACTGTCCATCTTTGGCCTGTAATTCATATAGAGTCTCCTTTTTATTTTTCTGAAATCCCTAGACCACCACAGGCTATTTTGTGTTCACCTGGCTAGTCTTAGCATAGCTGCCTCTCTGATAGTTACAGTCCTTCAGTTGGGAGGAAGTTAGAGGTCAGAGAACATACACTGGGAGGTGGTTTTCTCCGTCTATGAGGGTCACCACTGTCTTTTGGTGGCTTGGAGTTGGAGCTTTGTTGGCTTTTAAAGACATAAGCACAAACTTGCTATTTTCTCAGCCTCTCTAGATCCATCTGTGATGCTCTAGGGGCCTGGGGCACAGTGCCTACTGGTGCAACTGGTGAGGCCCTACATGAAAGGGGATCCACAACCCAGCAGACAAGTGTGTGGGTGTTGAGAAAACCCACACCTGGAGTCATGTTCTTTAGCCCTGAGTAAAGGCAGCCGAGCCATGGATCATAAACAATTCAGTCTCTAAAAAGAAAGACCAACCACATTTACCCAACCTGCATGGCAGAGGTGGCTGTGACCAAGGGCCTTTGGAAGAACAGCTATTTAACAACACCCTGAAACTGGAAGAGCCAGCTACTGCTGCTGACAGGGCTCGGTGTGGTGAACCAAAACTTTCTGTCCTCTACTGAGGAAGTGGTCTGCCCGGAGCAACACAATTCCAAGCCTTCCACATTAATTTCACAAGGGTAAAAAAAAGGACATGGTCACAGGACTTAGAAGGAAATGGTTTTCAAAATGAAATTACACGGGATCTGGATTTTCAGATCTGGCCTCCCCTACACACCCAGGTACAGAGGAGCTGATGTAGCAGGTACTGGGAGGATGATGCATTCACCATACATGGCCCCTTTTGTACATACCGGCCTCCTTAAAGCTAGGATGGGCTTTGCTATCTTCTCACAGAGGTAGGATCCATGGGTCAAGTCAGAAATTAGCGAGTGGGTAACGCCTAGTATCAAATGATTGACATTTTGGGTAGGAGGTTTGCTTCAAAAGCTGGCTTCAGTCTTGGAGGATGGGTGTGGGGTCCCACCCAGAGGGAGTAGAGGAGATAGGATTGACAGCTCACTCAGTACCTGTGTCAAGCAGGATGCTCATCTCATGGTCACACGTTAGTCCTATCCCCTGGGCACACTGCTGCTGCCCACACCAGGAACTGAGTGTGAACGAGGTGCAGAAGGCTGCAGAACCCAGAGAGAGATCTTCAGCAGAGGTCTCCAGGGATCTTGTTCTCATAGCTAACAAACCCCTGCTGGTGACCTCACTCCTGGGATATGACAGGATCACGTACAAGAGGAATGGACGGAATAGAGATGCCCTTGGAGGGAGGATTGCAGGAAAATCTGGGAGAATGCACCATTTCTTGGGTCCTCAGGTGCTTCAGCCTCTCGGCCTATCCTACAACTGTGACTACAAACGGTCCGTGAGGTGCATGTAAGGAAGAGGCCTTTGTCCTCAGGGGACCTTAAAGAATAGACAAGGCATCCATGATCAGGGAAAGGACAGTCCTATGAGATGTGGCAGAAAGAAACTGAAGCAAGCTTTAAAGGACACTGCTGTCTGTGCCAATCCTCAGAAAGCCCAATTCCTGCTTCCCACCCCAGGGTCCTAGCTACAACTAACCAATCACCTTTCCTTACCTCTACACTCTTCCTAGGACCAGGGTGCTTTCACAACTCACGGGGACCCCCTGTTTCCCTGGGCTCATCCTCCATGTTAATGACATCTGACAGTCTGCTGAAACCCACTACCCCATTCATTCATGCCTACCTTCTTTCTCCTTCTTCCTCCAAAGGCTCTCCCCTCTACCCTTAAATGTTTCCCAGGGTTGTCTTCAACTCTCCACATAGCCTCCCCCACTCCACATATCAATGGACTTATTAATCTGTTGGTGCAAAAATGGTTCCCAGGACTGTCGAGCTCCAGGCACGCCCTAAGGCCATTCATTTTCTCCAAAGCTGCTGAGCGTGCCTGCTTCCTCCACGCTCTAACTTCTTGGCTTTGCATCCGTCCTTCACAGACTCCCAGCTCGGAATAAACCCTGAGCATCCTGCAACTTCTCAGATTCCTCACATCCAGACTGCCTACAGCGTACTGAGAGTCTAAATCATGTCGCGAAGAGCAGATGTGCCCTGCACTGTGGTAACACATGCTTGACCTGCTCCTCTCTGGTTGGCCCACCCCCCACCCCCTGTTCAGGCCCCTAGCATCAGTCAGTCCTTGGGTCCCTCTGTTCCAGGTGCTAACAGGTCATGGGGAAATGTCTGAAACCGGCACCCTTCCTTGTATCCCAGTTCCCACTCCTCAGAGCCCTTCTGACCCTGATTCTATTCTCATCCTTTTATACCCCCAGGGGACCACATGGTCACCGTCTGTCCACTTGGAAAGAATTTTCTTGGTCACCCCTCCCCCACCCAGCCGCACTGCTTGTGGCTGGCTCCAGAGAAGCACAAATCCAGATGCTCGGAAAGGCTGAATCAGTCCTCAGCCTCTGCAGGTGGCGCTGGGAATGGGGCTTTTGAGGGGGAGCTTGGGGCTGCTCTCTGGTGGTCTAGGCTTCCTGTCTTCCCTTCCCTCATCCAGACTCTTAGGAAGAACAGGGAAACTAAAAGAATGCTGACGAGAGCAGGGACCTACATTCTAAAAAGGATTCAGGTCTGAAAGGATCCACAGGGAAACTGCAGGATGCATTGCAATGGAGATGTGAGACCCGCAGCTCAGTGGAGTGGCAGCCACAGGATGCTTGCCTACCTGCATGTGGTCCCAGATTCAATCCCCAGTATCACTGGCTGGGCTGCATCAATAAAGAAGCCAGGAAATGGAGCCACACAAGCTGGGCTTTCAAAGAAAGGGGCCGGAAGTAAAGATACATTGGAAGCATCATTTAGCACTCGGGCTGCCCTGATGCACAGCTTTTTTCCTCATTCATGGTTTCCAGCAGAGTGCTTATGCTCACTCCTTTCTACCCTGCCAGAAACCGAAGAAAGGTTTCTAGTTCCTTTTTCGTTCTTTTCATAACATACCTCTACCAAGTGGATTTTTTAAAATTTGTGTTTGTGTGTGTGTGTGTGTGTGTGCCCCCTCGTGCACACATCCAGAGGATAACTTTATGCAGTCAGGTCTCTCCTTCCATCTCTTACATGGGTTCCAGGAATCAAAATCAGGTCGATGAGCTTATGCAGCAAGCACCTTTGCTCACTGAACCATCTTGTCACCCATTAGTTCTTTTACCTGAGAAGGAATCAGGTCGGCCCCACTCATCCTTTGAGCCAAGCCAAAGAGGTCATGGGTCTCTGGACAGCTCACAGATTGGCTAATTTGAGGTCAGATCTAACAGCGGGTGAGGCAGATGGGAGTAGAATGGTCTCAGAACAAATGTCATCTGTGCATCAGCGTGGGAGGAGGAAGGCTTCAGAAGCAGGAGGCACGGGGCGGATAACACTGACATCTCTTAGCACACTTCATCAGCGAAGGAGACAAACCCAAGGCTTTGTCTTTCTCACCTGACAAAGGGTAAGTGGGTGCGAGAATCGCCAAGCTCGTGCTGTCTGCTTCTTGATCTTCACTGAGGACTTTCCTGGTGCCCTGTGACCATGTTGTTCAAGGCTGATGATGGGCAAGCTCTGAACTGTAGCGCACTGCAGCTGCCACCTGCCACCAGCCACCCAGCGTCTGCTCTCCCAGAGCCACACCGCCCCTACAGATCTTACACAGGCCTTAATGGCCAGTGGTAGGTCACATGACCACTTTGCGTGGAAAAACTGGGAGAGTAGGTGTGACTAGTTTAGAGAAGGGATCCAAAAATTCGGCCAGCCAAATTCAGCCTGCCACCTGATTTAGTACCGCCCACAAACTAAAAACGGGGGCAAGTCAAAATGTGTTATGGCACTGTGTGAACATTGCCATCTAATATCTTCAATTTTGCCTCGATTCACAAAATCTAAATTTATTCCCTTGATCTTTACAGAAAAAGCCTACTGACTTCAGTCTTAGGATAACATAGGGAATTATCGATCGCTTCCTGGTGGAACATGGCTAGCTGGACATGAACAGGGCTCTGGCAAGCAAGAAGCCTCAAAACAAACCAGGCAGGCAGGCCTAGTTGTCTGCAACACATTTCAAGCTTGCAATCAGTTATTGAACTTTTGTTTTTGGTACATATTCATTGTGCTTAGTGATGGATTATTTCATTGATTTCTTTGTTGTTTTGTTTTTTGGTTGGTTGGTTTTGGTTTTTTGAGACAGGGTTTCTCTGTTGTAACTCTGGCTGTCCTGGAACTCACTCTGTAGACCAGGCTGCCCTTGAACTCACAGAGATCTGCCTGCCTCTGCCTCCGGAGTGCTGGCATTAAAGGCATGTGCTACTACTGCCCAGCTGGATTATTTAATCTTTAGGCAGCATACACTAAGAGTTAATCTCTCCTACCAGTCCCTGGAACAAAGGAATTATTCTGGAATGCATCTGCCTCAAGGACATTTTCTCAGATTGGCCAAATTTGGGATTCAGAAAGAGATATAACTACTGGAAAGAAAATAACTTCTGGAAGCAGCTCTAGTGACATACACTGGCACAGATCCCAGTGAACTTTGTAAGCTCCAGGCCAATGTGCTAATTTTTAACTAGATTATCACACAAGTCAGTGTCCTAATAACTATAAATGAACTTAATGGAAAACCTAGGTGTGGCCTGACAGCTAGTAATCTACCTCGTAGTATGTCCTGTCTCTGTTCCCATGCTACATTCCTCTCCATCCCTCTGCAACCTGAAGGTGATGTTGCCAATTCCTTTATAAGACTGATTTATGTTTCCTTCCCAGCTTTTTCCTCTTGTTCTGTGCCTTTAAGTTCACTGCATTTGTCTTTAATGCTATCTGTCATGGGTCCATTTCAGAGTGGGCAATCTTAAGAGCTTTTATTTCTAAGCTCTTCAGGAACATCTATGGTCACCCTGATGGACAAGCTTGTGTTTATTGTGAATTCCACCTGCACAGAAGGGATATAGATGCTTCTGACACCCTTCCCCAGTCAGAATTCTCTAAGCAGCAGCAAACACCTAGGTGAGGTCACTGAAAAAAAATGCATGCATGCTGTAATATTTACTAAGCACCTTCTGTATACCAGGTATATAAGAATACAACAATTTACAAGAAGGTGAAAAAAATCCTCAGCTTCCATGGAATTCTTGTTCTGAGGTATACGGGGGATATATAATAAACCAAACAAAACCTATGGCAGGTTGCATAAGAATAAGCAAAGGGAACATAACAGGAAGTGGTAGGGATGGAGAGATTACACCCTAAAACACAGGGAATTTCTCAGCAGATGGTGATGTGCAAGAAAAAGCCTGAAGACATTAAGGAAGTGGGTCATTCGAGTCTCTGAAGGGAAGCATTTCAAGCAGAGGAGACAGCAAGTGCCAAAAGTCGTGACTTGGTAGGATGCCCGGCATGTCCAACGATCACCAAGGATGCCATGTATGGTGGCAACTGCAAAAGTCAAGAAGTGAGGACAGGCACAGGGAGCGTAGTGATGGTTCTGGAGGTGTTCCAGAGATAAGGCCCTTTCCAGGTGCCGCACATGCTCACAGAGCTACCAACTAATGGATACCGTTAGGAGCCCTTTGTCCCTTGGTAAAGTTTTTTGTGTTTTGTTTTTAGACAAAGACAAACATTTCCAACTTAAAGTAGCATCCTGCCAAGCTCTTTCTAAGACCTTTCCCTTTAAAATACTAACAAAGAAAATGAGGATACAAATTTCAAAACAGATCTGAAAAATAAGGCTATCAGCCAAGCATTTGCATACTATGAGAACCAAGTTGAAGTCCTGTGGGCCCTCATCAGAGTTGGCCCTTTGCGTCGAAGGCACCAGGGACTTGATGACCTTCCACTAGTTAGGTCTGGCCCCCACCCTTAAGTCCAAGAGTCTGTCAACCATCAAACCACAAGCCACCATCCAGCTGACCACAAGTGACTTTCTGAATAGCCGGGAAATGAACCAACATCCCCCTACTCTCCTCATCCCCTTCAGGGACCTCCTATGCCCAGCAAGGACTTCATGGTCACTGGGTTATCTAGTCAGCATGTAGATTTGGCATCAGAAGGGACTTAAAGAATAAAGTAAAATTGTAGTTTTCCCACCGTTTCATCTGATGGAAAAGGTATGGCTGGATGGAGTTTTAGAATGTTCTTCAAGAGAAGGGTAGAGCTTCCTGGGTTGAAGTACAACAGGATTAAGAGTGTTCATTGGCTGCAACAGCATAGCCAGTGGCAACATACATATACCATGAAACGTTTCCTTTGTGGGCCCAAACCCTATGGCCTGGACCTTCCAGACTCCTTGTTGAGGTGGGGCCACAGTTGAACCCTGAGTGACTTCCCAGTCTAATGTGACCAGAAATATCCTTCCGGGGCTGGTAACTCTATCAGAGAAAGGCGTATCTGTCAGCTATTATCATAATAATGCTGTGAAACAACCCACTGCTACATTCACAGGTCACAGCTGCAAGCATTTCTTTGTCTTGCCTACGTCTGTCTTCAGGCTCCAGGTTTGGATCAAGATTTTCACAGGTTCAAATCTATTCTGGTTTTCTCCATATCAGCTAGAGAATGGAACTCTCATGGCAAATGGTAACTATACAAGAAGCAGACTAGCGACCGCTGCCCAGCTCAGGAAAGAGGCCTTAAATCACATCGAGTCTGCACATACTCCTTTAGCCAAAACAAGTTACATGGCCAACCTGACAGTCCATCACAGGAAAGTACACTCTGATCCAAGGGAAGAAGCACACGCATGAATATTTGCTGAACAATTCTCTGGTATAGTGCAAGGAACCAACTTTCCTGGCAAATGTAGCCCTGTGCCTAACTCAACCCTGTATCCGGGAGCCCCAGGGGCAATTGATTGAGAAGACCAGGGAAACCCTGCGGAACCTGACCCAATTCTGATGATAGCTGTCCCGCTTCCAGCAAGTAAGGATTTTTAAAGAAAAGTGGGCCAGGCAGGGACAGTGGCCAGATAATAATGACTCATCCACATGTATAACTGTGAGGTGGCAAGGTCACACCATGCCCAGAGGGTGGCTATGACCTGGCAAGCAGTCACAGGGTCACATTCCTAGTTCTCTGAACCTTCCCTTCAGTGTATCAGCTGCTCCGGGCCTGTTTTCCTGGCAGTAGCTCTAGGGTCTCAAACTCTTTAGCTAGTCCTTCAGCTAGTCCTTTAGCTAGTTCAGCCTCCTAGGAAGCTACTAGACCCCTGCAACCTTGGCCCCTCTAGACTCCCACTCCCTCTCCCTCATCTGAGTCTGGCCAGGCAAGGCCATTGCCATGCAACTGCCTTCTGTTACCACAATAATGCTCTGTTGTCAAACACAAAATCTCAGACATTCAGAAATAACACTGACTGCTCACACTTCTTTGGTGTCACACTTCAGCTGGTCCCATTGAAGTGGCCCTTCTGACCTTCGCTAGCTAGGTTTATGTGTCTCAGGGCTGACTGTTCAGTGACCTAGACCAAGGGTGACTAGTCTCCAGTATGACTAGAGTGACTTGGCTCTGCTCCACATGCCTCTCAGCCTAACCCAAGCATGTTGTCATGGTGATTGCAGAAGCATAAGTAGACCACACAAGGACTGTTGGTGCAAGTGCATTCCCACTTCATTCTCTTGCTGAAGTCTCATGAACAAATACAGATTCATTTGTGAGGCTTCCATTAAAATATAGACAGATAAATTAGATTAGATAGATAGATAGATAGATAGATAGATAGATAGATAGATAGATAGGCTGAACAAGGTAAACAGCAGAAATTTATTTCCTTACAATCCCACAGAATCCAAGCTTAAGATGCTGTTAGGCCATTCTCTTATGGAGACCTCTCTCCTTGGTTTACAATGGGCAGTGACTCCTGTGTCTTCAACCATCTTTTCTGTGTTTGTCTACATCTAATCTCTGCTGCTGAATTGAGGGCTATTCTAATGATCTCCTTTTAAGTTAATTACCTCTTTAAAGAGTCTGTTTTCAAGTCAGTTTCAAGTCAGGTGTTAGACATTGAGACTTTAATGAATTGGGCATGGGGACACAATTAAGCCTCTACCAACCAATTCCCTACCAATGAGTGGGAACAGATACAAAGTCTCACGGAAAAGTATGCAGAGAACAATGTCGATTTTGTCATCCACCTATAATATGGGACAAACCAATCTGGCCTTGGCCTGAACTATCACAACAGAGATGCAGACTGGGCAACTCCTGTGACCTGAGACTTCCCTGCAGCAAGCCCCAGGTTTTCACCAGTCACTGGAGCCTAGCTCATACCCATTTTATGAAAACCAAATGAGAGACTGTTATACATATGCTTTGAAGCATACAGAAGCTACACAGAGAGGCTGATATTCTTAAACAGAGACCATTCTAGATTAAAGGCAAAAGGAAGGTATTCTAAAATATGAATCAAACTCTCCCTTAAAACTATTCAGTAAAGTCAGGTATAGTGGCACATGCCTGTAATCCATGAACCCAGGAGGTAGGGGACTCATGAGTCCCAGGGCAACCTGAGCCACATAATGAGCCCCAAGTTAAAAGAAGCATGTTTTGGGGCTGAAGGTGAAGCTCAGGAGAGGAACACTTGACTAGCATGTACAAGGCTCTGGATTTGTCCTTGCCTCTGGGAGAGTGGTCACAACTGACAAAGCTCAGTCAATACAGAAAAAAAATGAACAAGTCTAAAATGCAAAGGCAGGAAAACCAAACTCACGAGAGAGTCCACCCAAAATAAAATATGTATGAAAATCCTACATATAAACCTGTGACCTTATAAGCTATTTTTTTTTCTAGTTAGAAACATTTTACTTAAATGTGGCAAATAAAAGCCCACATTTTCAGACCATAAGATGTTAATACATTCAACAAAAACAGTCTTTTACTGCTGTGAATTTACAGAGTAGTAATCCAGATCCATTTTGATTACATGGTTGAAGATCCTTTTACAGATGTAACAAATCCCTTACAATAGTGTAAACAAAGTAACTTTTCCCCCAAGGGTGAACTTGAGAGTTTCAGTCCATTCTTTTAGGACTTACATTCTGCATGGACTTCCCAATGGGGAGGGACTGCTTCTTGGTCTTGAAATAGACCTGGATCTTGATCTCAGCCTTGAGCAGGATCTAAATTTTCTGAATGAAGCGGATCATGATTTTCGAAGGGACACAGACTTTTGGCTGTGGAGGAGATGTTGACCTTGACCTCCTTCCTTGGCTCCCGCTGTGTGAGTCAAAGTATCGCCTCCCAAATGTGATCTAGATAGTGACCTGCTTCTTCTTCAATGGCTATAGCGATGACAGTCATACGTATAATGTCCCTTTTCACCACACGAATAGCATCTATCATTAGATCAAACATATACATTGGTTTCTCCTCCATACTGCCCATAACGTGACATATGACCAACCTGAGTACTCTGCCCTAGCTCTCGGTGCTCACAGATCCAGTAGCCTGGAAGCTGCTACATAACCTCACTCACCCACAGTCCTTGTGGCACTCCCTAATAAGTTAATTTTAAAAATAAATTGGAAATATTTTTTTAAAAAACATCTATTCAGAAAAAAAACATATCAAAGTCACAAAAAAAAATCACAAACAACTTTAAATACTAGATCTTAAAATCAATATGAAAAGACTGGTCTAGAGAGATGGCTCAGCACTTAGGAGCACTTGCTCTGTAGTTCTGACCCCAGCACCCACACCTAACAGTTCAAAGACACCTGTAATTCCTGCTCCAAAGGACATAAAACGCTCTTCTGGACTCTAGAGGTATGTGCATGCGCGCACACACCCATACACATACACACACTAAAATGAATCTTGAAAAGCATTCATTTTTTTTAAGAAAATACCAGGTTTTTTTTTCTTTTTTTGGTGTTTGTTTAGATTTATTTATCTATGTATGAGTGCTCCGTCTGCATGTATGCCTGCATGCCAGAGAGGGCAGCAGACCCTATTATAGATGGTTGTGAACCACCATGTGGTTGCTGGGAGTTAAACTCAGGACCTCTGGAAGAGCAGCTAGTGCTCTCAACCACTGAGCCATCTCTCCAGCCCCTGAAAATGCCAGTTTTTAAAGAAGGCCAAAATATCCAAAATTTTGTTTCCATCAGAAAAAGTACAAATTCTCTTAAATGAAGTTATTCCACTTGGACTGACAACATCCACCCACCCACCCCCTTTAAGAGCCATAGATCATCTAACAAAATCCTCAGCACCAGGCATGAGAAGCCCCTGCTTGAGTGGTTGGTCAGGGGACTCAAAGAGACTCCCAAAACAACATGGCTACTACTGTTGCCCTTGGTTCTCCCAGAGGTTGAGTAAATCTATAGATGAAGACATAGAAGACATAGAGCTCGGAGACTCCAAGCTGGATCTGACCCGACAGCCTCCTCCTTGAGGATTAGCTTTCATAGTCATGAAAGGTGCTGTGCAAGATGCCAAGGGAGGGAAACAACCAATAATCTTACCATTAGCAACGGGACCCATAGCAAGGATGGCACAGTAACTGCATTTTAAATATGTGTCCTTTTACCCACAAGTAAGTGTAGCTCTTTCCCCCAATCAGATCTTTGCAACAGAGACCATTACAGAAAACACAACTGGTCATAATGCAAGAATCGGTGGATCGTAGGGAGCCTAGCTCCCTACAGACACATTTACAACACAGCTCCTACACCCAAGATTGTAAGAGCCGAAAAAACAGGGACTGGGTGAGAGAATGCGTCTCTTAGAAATTACTGGGAAGCTTCACTCATGATGCTTCAACGGTATGGCTGCCTCAACAAGACTTGAGCAAGTACAACACAAGTAGACACGCTAATGTGGAAGGAAGAGATCTCCGGGGACCCCACCTCTAGACAAAGAACTACAGGCCACCAAGGACTGCTGAGAGCTGGCAAAATAGTCTTCCCGAAGGATGAGTCCCTGATTGGTTGTCCAAATACCATGTGGTCAGCCCTGAAATCACATACACTAAATCACACACACTAAACAGACTGAGTGGGATGTTATTTATATTTTTATGTACACACAACACACACACACACACTAACAATAACAAAGCCAAAAAAAAGAGGCTTTGAGTTAGAGATGGAGAAAGATTACATGAGAGAGGTTTGGAGGGAGGAAAGGGAGAAAATGATGTGATTAGATCTGAGAGGGATACCTTTTACTCCTCTTTGTGCCTCAGCCTCAAGGGGAAAGGAGCTAGGTTAAGATGTCTGATAAACACTTCAGGAGTGACAAGCAGGAGAATAGAAAGGAGACTGGAGCAAAGCAAAAGTTTCCTTCCTGCCTGTAGGTCCTTGATGACCCAGTGAGGGGCTTCTTAACTAAGCAGCTTCTGGGACAGCAAGATGACAAAGCAGGTGTTTGCCTCTCAAGTCTTAGTTTGATCCCCCAGTACCTACAAAAAGATGGAAAGAGAGAACTAACTATACAGAGTTGGTCTCCAATCTCTGCATGAGAATTATTTTAAGAACAATGGTGTTGTTCTTGTTCGAACAGTGAGTGTTAACTAAAATCACTCATGTGTTGGAGCCTTACACCCTCAAAATGGAGGTACAGGGATGTTGCTGCTAAAACTTCTTCCCCTGGAAAGATGTTAATGCCGCCCTTCTAACAGCCCAAAGACAAACCGATCCTACCAAAATTCACTCTGGGGAACCTCTGGTTCCCTGGTGTACAAGTGACCTGACACATCCAGCATGGATACTGACTTCCTCATGGCTGTGTAGACAAAGTCTTCTCCCCTAGTCCTTCCTCATCTGGTTTCTTTACTACTGTCTGTGAGCTCTGCCACCCCCCACTCCACCCCCAGGCCACAGAGCCATGTGCAATTAGGGCAGAGTCACCTACAACTAGCTGGAAGGAGTAGCAGGATGGGGGGGGAGGGGCAGTTTGCCTCAGCAGCTAGTCTTGTATGACAGAGGTAGAACCCAGCAGCCAGGGGAATGGCCCTTGTGCGGCCTTCTTATGTGAGTCCAGTTCCCATGGCAAGTGGTTGTTATAAAGCAAGCCCACCTCTCAAGCGCTCCCTCTTTCCGCTGTCTCGCTTCAATTTTCTACCACGCGTTGAAGTAATGAAAGGCAGCACCAGAATCTGAACAGATCCTGGCACCTGAGCTTTCTTCTCAGCCTTGAGAACTGTGCACCAAAATAAACTTCCATTCTTTATAAATAACCCAGTCTCTGGGGTTCTGAGATGGAATTTCATGAAAGGGGCTTTGGCAGCTTTCCTAGTTAGAAATAACTGTCAACTTGACACAGCTTTAGAATCACCTGGGTTGGGGTGAGGGACGTCTCAGTTGAATGCTTATCTAACAGACTGACCTATGGGGGTGTTTGTAGAGGATTGTCTTGATAGAATCGAATTAATTGAGCCGGGCAGTGATGGCGCACATCTTAAATCCCAGCGCTAGGGAGACAGAGGCAGGCAGATCTCTGTGAGTTCAAGGCCAGCTTGGTCTACAGAGTGAGTTCCAGGACAGCAGAGTTACAACAGAGAAACCCTGTCTTGAAAAACAAACAAAACAAGAACAAACAAAAAGAATTGAATTAATCGATATAATGTAGAACTGTGGGCATACCTGGGCAGTGCCGTTCCTGGGCAGGTGGTCCTTGTTTGTACAAGACGCTAAGCAGAACCCTTTGAGTAGGCCAGTGGATGAGCCAGGAAGCAGCATTCCTCCATGGTTTCTGCTTCAGGTTCCTGCCTTGACTTCCTTTAATGATGGCCTGTGGCCTGAAAGTGTTAGTCAAGTGAACCCACCCCGTGCTGCGAAGTTGCTTTTTGACAGGGTGCTTAACTTAAGCACAGCCACATAGTGGAGCTAGAGTACTCATACTGGCAACGTTCTGTTTCTTTACCCAAGCGGCGGTACAACACTGTGCACTCTGATAATCTATTCACCGTGTATTTGTATCTTGAGTAATTTCTGTAAAACATGTGTACTTTGTCCTGGTAGTCCAGTGAGGCAGAATATTCTATAGCCAAAAGAATGCACAAAGTAGGTTTCCTATTACAGGCAGGCACCCCAGGGATAACAAAGGCCTAGGGTCCGGTCCATTGGTGGATCATCCTCCAGGGCTCAGGAAAGCTGCTCAGGGCAGACGTAATCTCATTTGTGCGTGCTTCACTTATGTTAAATCAGGGACCCCAGAGAGCAGCATTTTAACCTTGGACATGACTTGCATGCCCAAAGCACTGGAGGACACCCCAATTCCCGGAGAGCTGAAACATGGCCTGGGTAGTTCCAACAACCTCCAGATCTCAGGGTTCTGTGCGGCCAGCACATTTGACAGTTATTTTGGGAACTCGTGGTTAAAAGGGACAACAACTGGGTCAGTTGAAGACCAACCAGGGAATTACCCTGCACTCTGCATGCTATTCTTTCAAAAGCTGAAGAAAAATGAAGGATCTTTATAGAAAATACAGAAACTTAGTAAAGGGGATGAATGAGGAGAATGGGGGTGAGTACGATCAAGTCCTACACATGTATAAAAATGTCGTAATGAAGCCCATATTTTGTACAATTAATATATGCTGATTGTGAACAAAAACTCCTGAAAAGAAGCTGTGTCTGCAGAGACCAACTGGCTGATTAGAATTTCAATATTGTGGAGAGATTGGAATGTTGTAGATCCAAAAGGCTAATTGCCTTATCTTGTGCTAGTTCTAGCCCTCTGGAACAGCCATTCTTTGTGCACCCCACCCCCGCCCGAAATAACATCCTGTGCCTCATTGATTTAAAAAAAAAAAATTAGAATCTAATAACTTAGCTTCCGCCAACCCAAAAGCTAAAGCTAAGAATGTCAACAGAAAGCATCTTGCTACTATAAAAAAGCTTCCCTCCGTCTTGCTGTACCTGCCTCTCTGATATACACACCAATGCATTTTAAAGTTGTCTTTATTTACTACTGTCTTTGTTCTGTAAAACTATAAAAACTTCATGAAACTGATTCCACATTGGAACATGGAATTGGGAGTAACCTGGCCATGTCATTCAAATGGCTCCAGAACAAACTCTTCCTTATTCCCTTTAAGATGAGAGCTGTGGTTCTTGTGTCAGCACAGTGGAAAAAATAATCTTCAAAGGCAATGGTTCTTAAGCTGGTTGTGGTGGCTCACAGATTCAGTCTTGGCACCAAGGAGGCAGAGGCAGGCGGATCTCTGGGAGTTTGAGGTCTACAGAGGGAGTTCCAGGTTTGAAAAAAAGAGATAGTTAAGATTCAGATTGGAGGATGAGCCTGAGATTCAGCGTTTCTGGCAAGTTTGGGGAGACACTGAAGCTGCGATTGTAAGGATTGGGATTGGGGCAGAAAGCAGAGAAGAGAATTTACAAAACGTGATAAGGAACCCTCCATAAAATATCAGCAAGAATCAGAGGAGAGAGAAGGAAGAAGGGGGGTGGGGAGAAGGAGAGCCAGTAAGTTTTCTCTCCAAAAAGTATACGGAGGGCATAAATTTAGGAGTCTGGAGCCATTACACCTTGAACTTCTAAAACGAAACCTACTCGAACCATGTAACCCATCAATTCTTCCTCTAGATACATGCTCCATAGAAATATATATTTACATACTCACAGACATATACTAGAATACTCACAGCCACTCTGGTCTAATAGCCAAACACCTGAAACAAATCTAATGTCTTGCCCACCACCAGAGTGCAACTATAAATCACAGTCCATCACACCACAGCCTGTGGTCTGCAGTGAAAACAAATAAATGCTTGCTACACGTGGATGAATAGCAGAGATATAATTATAAGCTGAAATTAATGTTCTCATCTTGACAAAGTAGACTCATCTGGGAGCGGGCCTCTGAGCATGTTTGTGAGGGCCCGACTTGATTCCACTATTGCTGTGGGGAGACCCATCTTAACTGTGGGTGGGACCTGAGCTGTGTAAGTGGAGAAACAGCTGAACACTGGGGTGCAGGCATTATTAATCCATTGATCACCTCAGTCTTCGGCTGCTTCGATTCCCCTCCGTGGTGGGCCATATCCCTGAACAGTGAGCCACAGTAAATCATTTTTTC
Source organism: Cricetomys ansorgei (assembly GCA_026225945.1). Classification (NCBI taxonomy): domain Eukaryota; kingdom Metazoa; phylum Chordata; class Mammalia; order Rodentia; family Nesomyidae; genus Cricetomys; species Cricetomys ansorgei. Next base: position 31,054,535 of record JAMJFZ010003875.1, on the reverse strand, counting down.
CCTTACGTAGCTTTTGTCTGTATATTTTATCACAGAAACAGGAAGAGAAACTAAGATGGAAGTTGCTACAGAGAATTGGAGGTGTCACTGTGAAAACCCTGACTGGGCGGTTCTTAAGCCCTCACAGTTGTTGTGGCAGAGCTACGGGAGAGCTTGGCACTTTGGGTTAGAAAAGTCATTGAATGCTGGCATTAGGGCTTAGAGGCCACTCAGGTGGGAGCTTGGAAGGAAGGAATGCAGAGAGGAAAAGTGGGAAATGAAAGCCCAACTTAGAGGGTTCAGAGGTGAACAGGGACTCTATTGAGAACTGGGATAGAGTTTATGTGATATTTTAACCAAGAATCTAGCTTCTTTTGGTCTTTGTCCTAAGAACCTAAGTAAAGTTGAATTTAAAGATAATGGATTAATTTGTTTGGCAGGTGAAAGGTATTGTAAGCTTAAAGTTTTGGTCAAGAGCAAACAGAAAGCAGCTCTATCTGTTAGATTAGTGCCATCAAAGAGGAGACCCCTATACTGCACCAAAACATTAGGAAAGGTGTCCAGATGGCAAAACCCCATCTCTTGGGGGTCCCATCTTATGGAGATCCAAAATTACTTAAAGAAAGTCTCAGATGATGGAGCCTTGTTCCCTTAAACTACTGCCTAGGGGAGGGTCAGCACACAAGCTGACATAGCTGTGGTCCAAGGGGCCCCAAATCCACCCCGTGCTAGCCACAGAGTTTGGTGGAATCATCCTTGTGGTGCTGGTCTTGAAGATATGAAAGACGCAAGATTTGAGAGGGTCATGGAGAGCAGCTGAAGCCAGTCAATGTATGGCAGAGTCTAAGGTTCTGAAAAGAGCGCCTGAGACGCCATCGTGTGAAATTGTGAAGATGAGTCCCCAGTGGAGAGTCCAGGATATTACAGGACCATAGGCCATCCCCCAAGGAGCGTTTTGGGCGTAGAGTGGAGCTAGTTCTGGAGAGAGTCTATCTATACTGAGGGTGTCAGAGCTTGAAGGCTCAGGCTGCCCAAGCCTTTTGGAGAGCTGTTGATTACATCACAGTCAAAATCAGATCAGGGGCTGGCAAGATAGCTCAGCAGGTAAAAGCAAGCCTGATGAGCTGAGTTCAATCTCCAGGACCCACACAGTAGAAGGAGAAAATCAATTTCACAAAGCTGTCCCCTGATCTCCACCTACGTGCCATGGCACACATGTACATACCCCACACAAATATCATACATGCATGGTAATAATACAACAATTTTAAAAAAATAATTCAAACCAGATGCTGTTCTCTCTTCCTCCTCACAACTGTTACCAGTCCCCAAGTCATCAGGATTACTAGTGGTATACCCCGTAAAATGGATACACAATTAACTAAATGGGCCCCTTCTCCCCATTCCTCCCATATCCTCAAAGTCACACATTCCTTCCTAGAAATGCAAGACACCCCCACCCAACACCGAGGAATCAGAGCTGGCCTTCCAAGAACTAGACTATGGATTATCCCCACTTCTGTAACCTGTAAGAGATCCCCGTTCTGTGTCATGAGCCTGAACTCTCCTCAGAGGCCCCGCCATGCTGTCTATAACATTAATTACTCTTCTAACAAATCTCTTCCCCTGGGAAAAAAAAAAAAAATTGGCTCAGTGTCTCCTTGAGCCCTAAGCTCCAGATGCCAGACATCCCTAATGCATTTTGGTTTTGATTTCTTTCTTTTTTTCAGTTGTTCCCTTTTGAAATATGCATGTTTACTCTGTTCCATTATATGTTGGGACTAAAGTTTTAGATTTTATAGGACCTGACAGTTAAGCGTTGAACCTTAAAATGTCAGAACTGTTAGTGACTATGGGGACTTTAAAGTTGGAGTAAATGCATTTCATATTATAAGATGGTTATGAGCTTATTGAGACGAGAGGTAGACAGGTGTATCTTAAAAATGATGCTTTGAGCCAGGTGTGGTGACGCACACCGAGGCTTTGAGTTTGAGGCCAGCCTGGCCTGCAGAGCAGGTTCTAGGAGAGCCAGGGCTACACAGAGAAACTTTAATCAGGAAAAAACAAAAAGAAAAGGTGTGAAACTGTAATTATGTTGTCATTGTGATGTACAGTCACCTAGGAGATGGGCTACTGAGCATGAGTGGGGCAGGGGTGTCTTCTCATGTTAATCGATGTTGGAAGACCCACCTTAATTGTGGGTGAGACCAACACTTTCCCCTTAAGTTGCTTTTGTCAATGTGTTTTATCACAGCAACTGGAAAAGAAATTAAGATGGTGTGTTTATATTAAATACAGAAATGAGCAAAGCTGGGGATGCAAAGATGCTCAGTGGTTAGGAGCGCTGGCTGCTCTCAAAGAGGACTCAGGTTCAGTTCCCAGCACCCACATGTAGCTCATAGCCATCTGTAACTCCCTATCCTGGCCTCTGCAGGTACCAGGCATGCTCATGGTACAAAGACATACATGAGGGCAAAGGGCCCATACATATAAAATAAAACATCTTCTTAAAAATAGACTTTTTTTTTTAAATGAGCAAAATTAAAACTAAGATGTCAGGTGTCTTGAGAGCAGAGGCTCTTTGGTCTGATTAGGATCTGAAATGTCTCCCAGTGGTGTGAGATATCTCTCTCTCTCTCTCTCTCCCACTCTCTATCCTTCTCTCCCTCTCCCTCCCTCCCTACTCCTCTCCATCCATCCCTCCTTCTCTCCCTCCCTCCCATTCTCCCTCCCTACCTCTCTCTCCTCCAAATACTTCCTGCCATGATGCCTCATCAGAGGCCCCAAAGCAGCATGTCTTCAGGGCCCTGGATGGAAAGGTCTTAGAGTAGAAGCCAAAACAAACCTTTCCTTTTATGAGCCAACCATCTCAGATACTGTCACAGTAGCGGAGAGCTGCCTAACACATCCTACTTAGTAAGGTTAATGGCTAGGAGAGGCACAAAGAACATTTCTATTTCTTGATGTTACACGAGGTTCAAAATTTTTAAAGCACAACACTCATGATCTGGTATTGTATGTGCAATTTGTAGTGGTTCTGAAGTAGAATAAGGTAGAAAAGACCAATTACTAGATACTGATCTATCGATTTATTTAATGATTTAAAGCACTGTTTATACCGCCTACTTGCCAAGCATGACTTCCCTTGCTACCTAAAGCAGAATGCCTGGAGGAATAACTAAGCCAATGGGTTGCTGTTGCTCTTGACAGCCTGCTGACTGCCACATCACTTCTCTGAAATCCTGCTTGCCCACCCTGCCAGCCCCGCCTTGTGGTTTTAGAGAATAAATGAGGAAGAAAGCTGGACCCATTGAAGCCTTCCAGGAGCTGTGCTAGCTTCAGTCCACCAGTGACATCTCCTCTCTTCCACTCCCTGGTGTGGGATGGCTTAGTCCAGAAAGCTCCCTGAGGGGTCCGATGTTTGAACATGCAGTCCCCAGTTGGTGGCGCTGTTTGGGGAGATTTGGGGCGTTGGGCCTTGTTAGAGGAAGTGTGTCCCTGGAGGCAGATTTGAGAGGTTCCGGTTGCCTCTCCACTTCTCGCTGGTGGCTCAGGATGTGAGCCAGGTTCCTGCTCCAGCACCAGGCCCGCCTGCTGCCATGCCTCCCCACCGAGATGGCGATGGATTCATCCTCCTTGAACCATAGGCCAAAATAAACCCTTCCTTCTGTAAGCTGCCGTGGCCATAGTGTTCTATGAGAGCAGCAGCAACAACAACAAACTAATACACGACTATATCCTAGTAAATAAGCTTATTTTTTAAATGAAACCTTACTCTGTAGCCATGATGTAGCCACATCTAATGGGACACAATAAATATACGTGTACAGAACACTTATTCCTCACACTCACATCAAGACATATCAGTATTGTATGCACAGCTCTGACGTCCAGCTTCACTTGAAGAGTGAACCAAAGTCACACTTCCTATTTATTGGCTTAGTAAATGTATTTCTTGGAGCATAATTAAGCTTTCTCAGCTCAGAGCCTGACATAAGATGAGGAGGAAAATGAATAAATAATTAAACAAATGAACAAAGAAAATCCCTCACATTAGGGACCAACAGTGCCTCTTTTGTTGTTAATGGAAACTTAGTGGCAATGTAGGAAGAGATACAATATTTATTATTCATTTATTTAGTATTAATTAAAGGGGACCCTAGGGCAAATTGTTTGGTTCATTCTTTTGAATTCAGAAAAGCCAGAGAACCCAAATACAGCAGCAAGCGCTGTGTTCCCAGATGGCCAGCAGGTGGTGCCAGAGGTCAGGGTTTGGTCCATGGTTTGTCCTTTCTTCCAGAGAACAGACTTGGTGATTTTTGCTTCTCCAAGCCTGCTTTGTGAGAAGGGAAGCCAGTCTGCCCTTGGGTCTCTTTGCAATTGGAAGATCCCCACCAACAACTGCTGGTGTGCACACAGTGGGCTGGAGGAAGTACCAGTGCAGGAAACGCTATGTGGAGCTTGCCTGTGGGGAGGAGCAAAGGGCGGTGAAAGCAAGAGGGGCAGGTGCCTGGATGTCAGAATAAAGGTCCCTGCATCAGAGGGTGGGATACACAGGTGGAGGGCCACCAGAGCAGAAGCAGAGGCCAACCACCCCTCTTGTTTTGTCATGAGGGAATTCCCACAGGAGGCTGGAAAGCGTGCTGTTTGGGAAGTGACTTCCAGCCAGCTTTTATTTGTCTATGAGACAGGCCTTTTGCCGGGAGACAGCGAAGGAATGGAATTATGGGAAGGAGGGGAGTCTCAGAAATCTAGGGGGAGAAAGCTGGCAGGGAAACCCAAGAGGACTGTCACCAGCACTGGGGGGTGGGGGGGAAGAGGGTCTGAAGGTTGACATCATTCTTGCATGGTGTCTTCATCCCTTATCTATCCGGCAAACTTGTGCTGTTAGCCTGATATTACGTCGGGCGGTATTTTAGATGCACTGGATACGCAGCCACGGACACAGAGCTAACACATTGGTGGAGGATGACAGGCCACTGCATAAACAAACACCAAATAACAGACAGAGAAAGAAAGGCTGTGGAGAAAAGGCCTAGGGAAAGGACAGAGCAGGGTGACCGGGGAAGGGGTGCCGGCGGCAGCGTCCCCAGAAAATGAGTAGAAATCAGCAAGGTGGCGTGCGAGATCTGTGGACAAAGAGGGCATCCAGGACCGAGGGAAGGAGAGAGATGCAGCAGGTGGATCTTGAAACACCCACAAGGCGACTGAGAGCAGTACCTTGTTCTCCAGTGTGAGGGCTGCCACTGGAAATCAGGGAGGCTGGGATGGCCATCCTGGCTGAGGGGCAGAGAGGCGAAGGGGGTGGGGAGAGGGTGCAGCACCACCCAGCAGGCTGTTGCAGCCACCAGAGGCAGAAACGCAAGACCAGTGGGGAGCTGATAGATTAGATTCCACATGTATAGGAAGAGTTAATGAGACATTGCCAATTCACGTGATGGGCAGTGGATAGTGACTTGGATGTCCTGAAGCCAAACGATGGCAGTACCACTTACTCAAATGAAGAAGACAGCGCTGGATTAGACCATGAAGGGGGTCTGGGGTTTCTGCTCTGGCCGTGCTGGTGTAGGCAGCTATTCTAGTCAGTGGGCACAGCCCTTCTCCTCCATGAGAGTCTGCTGGTATGGATTGGCCCATGACTGAATTATGCTGACTGGTTTTAGAAGAGCAAGGAAAGGTAGAGTGACCAAGTGAAACACAGGCCAAGGTAAAACCCCAGTCCCAGAGCCATTTACAATCGCTCGGGACACACGTGAGAGAAGGGCAGCTAGCTGCCCATCAAGCTGGACAGGACACTGAAGTCACTCACAAATCAGACCATGTGATGTCATGGCCTTGAGTTGTATATAGCTGTGTACAGATGGCTGTGTGAGCCCACGTGGCCCCACATATTGGGGTAGGGGTAGTAGTAGATGCATGACAAGAAGTTGAGATTGAGATGAAGAGTGAACCCCGAATCTAACAGACACAAATCCCGCATGCACTACATCTGTAAAATAAAATACCCAACAGTTTACATTCCTTGAGAGCGGATTTGGGGTGTTCTTTATCATCAGCAACCACAGCCACTAGAATTAAAGGCACATGATCATGGCTCTTTGTCCACCTACCTCCATTTGAGTTGTATGAGACGGAGAAGTGACCGACCCCTTTGTCTAGTATTAAATATATACAGCATGAGGTTAGATGTCATGGTCACCTTAGCAGGACACTTCCTGTCTGTTGGCCTACACAAATGGGAAATGAGCTCAATAAACAGGCTGACCCAGAGCTAGCTAATTGAGCTTCCTGACACTACCATTAAGTTGAAAAGACCATTAATTGGACAGGTAATTCTTAAGAACTAGCCAGCAGCCTACTTTATACTGCACCTCGGAGCTTCCCTTTTATCCAACCCAAGAAGCCCGAGCAAATGCACAGCGACTGCTACAGTTTGGGTCTAGTCCATCCACCAAAGGCCAATGTGTCAAGACTTGCTCTGTGGCACTGTTGAGACCCATGGCATCTTTCAGAGGCAGGCCCTAACGGGAGGGATCCAGACCATTGCAGGAATACCCTTGAAGGGCATATTAGGACTCTGGTCCCTTTTTTGGTTTTCAAGTTGCCATGAGATGAACAGACCTCCTCCACAATGACCTACTAGCCAAATGCAACAGAGCCAACCAACCACAGGCTAAAAACATAAGCCAAGACAAACCTTTCCTTGTCTTATGTTAATTACCTCAAGCGGTTTGTCTCAGCAATGGAACGGAAAGCTAACACAGAGGCTGCAAGCAGAGATACTTCACTCCTACCCTATGCCCTAGGCAGCTGCCATGAAGTGAAAAGTAAGTCATTCACATGTGACATAGCAGCAATGGCAGAGGCAATGCCTGCCAAGTACCCCAAGTCTCTGTGGGATGTTTCTGAGGCTCCCATAAAGCAACAGTTCAAAATCTTAACCCTGGTGTCCCCAATGCCTATGACACAAGACAGCATGCAGCTAAGTCACAGATGGCAGGAAATGACAGGAATGACCCAGCAGCACTGCGTGGGTGTTGACAGAAGTGTCACACACTAGAGCACAGATGTCACATCTGCTTTCAGAAACTTGGTCAGCATGTGGGAAGCACCCCATGTTCCTGTTTGGGCTAGTGTCTGCTTCTGAAGGGCTTTTCTCTTCCTCCACACCACTCACAGGACACAGCTATTTGATGGAAGGCAACATCCCAGCAACATCGTGGTCAGCTGACCATTTCAGCATACTCTCCACTCCTCCTGCACCTAGCCCCACCTGCATCTCCCAAGGATCCCTGGGCTTCCTCCTACGGTTGTTCTCTCTCCTCGTGAGACAGCATGTCCCCTAGATGTGTGGCCCACGGCAGCCCCACATAATTCCTTTAGAGAACTTCGGTTTCCTCTGCTGTGGAACCCCCACTTCCCTCACACAGCTGCAGATACAAAGGAAGAGGGGTCACAGGCAAGAGACCTAATGCGCAGTGACAACCTATATAAACTCGGGGTCAGCCCTTATCACCAAGCTACCAGTGGGCTATGGGATAGGTTGAATGAGAAATGTCTACTGTAGCCTCAGGCATTTAGTCCCCAGTTGGTGGGCTATCTGAGGAGGCTTAGGAGGTATGGCCTTGCTGGGAGAAGTCTGTCACTGGGGTCAGACTTTGAGGTTTAATTATTCTGTGTGTACGAGTGTGTATGTCTATGTACCATGTGCATGCAATGCCTGCAGAGGCCAGAAGACGGTGTTGGATCCCCCAGAACTGGAGTTGTTACAGTTGTGAGCCACCATGTGGGTGCTGGAAATTGAACCCAGGTCCTCTGGAAGAGCAGCCAGTGCTCTTAACTGCTGAGCCATCTCTCCAGCCACCCCAACCCTAGGCTATGAAGTTTCAAAGCTATTCACCACTCCCACTTATTCTCTCTGCTTCCGGCTTGCAGTTCAAGATATGAGTCCTCAGGTTCCGCGCTCTTGCAGCCATGCCTGTCGCTCGCTGCCTCCACGCCACCATCAGCCACTCTTAACCCTCTAGAACTGTGAGCCATTAAAACTTCCCTTCTACATGTTGCTTTGATCATGGTGGTGGTGTGTTCTTTTAAACGTAGGCACTTTCAATTTTAATATTTTAATTTTATGTACGTCGGTGTTTTCCCTGCATGTATGTCTGTGTGAGGGTGTCAGATCCCCCGGAACTGGAGTTACAGACAGTTGTGAGCTGCCATGTGAGTGCTGGAAATTGAACCCACTCTGGAAGAGCAGGCAGGGCTCTTAACTGCTGAGCCACCTCCCCAGCCCCAGATCATGGTGTTTTAACAGCAATGGAAAAGTAACTGACATAGCGTTTAAGTCCGTCCTCCCTTTACCTACTCTCAAGATGGTATCAGTCCTCTCTGCTGCATGAAAGAAATGACCCAGGCCAACATGACCATACTTGGGATTGGGAAGGCAAGAGAGACACCTCCAAATACAACTTGTATGTTTATACATCAGAGCTCAACTTGATGTATGCATAAATGTATCCGCTCCCAGCAACTCTCTCAATCTCTCACTGCTGATACTGTAGATTAGCTCTGTAGGTTCTTGAACTTTTAATAAAAACAACACATCAGTGGGAATATGGACTTTTATTTCTCTTGGGTAGGAACCAGCAGTGAAATGCTGGTAGCCAGGTGGCCAGCCTTGGTAGAATCTGCCATACAGACTTCAGTTATGGCAATGCCTATGTCCACTATCTACAGCAATGGCTTCAGATTATTTTTGTGACCCAGAATCATCTTAAGTACAACACTACAGGTGGCCTGGTCTATGGCATAGGGCAGACTTCACTGCCTACCTGAGAGTCAGGCACACTGACTTTAAAGCTTTACTTCGCCACAGAGATAAGTCACCCTTCCCAACCAGAATGTGTACCAGGCTGGAGAGATAGCTTAGAGGTTAAAAGCACTGACTGTTCTTCCAGATTCAATTCCAAGCACCTACACTGTAGCTCACAACCATCTCTAACTCCAGTTCCAGGGATTTGCACCCTCTTATGGTCTGTGGGCACCAGGCATGCACATGGTACACATACATACATGCAGGCAGAATACCCCCACACTTAAAATTTCAAAACACAAACACAAAAAAAAAACAATGTGCCCATCATTTATGATTGATATCCTGCTAGCATACAGCTGGTGTTGATGCTGTATGTCACAGACACAACACACACACACCCCTCTGAAGTCCCTGACATGCACTCACCAAATAAATATTTTGAGCCTCCTTATCCCCATGGAGTTCTTTACAACTTGGACACCTGGTAATTACTTTCTTCCTACTTCATATCTTGTGGTTGCTTCTGTCCATCCATCCCACTGCAGTTGGTGGGGAAATCCAGGGACCATGGAGGTGAGCCAGCACCTCCCCACACAACAGAAAGTAAAGGTGGCTTCCCACAAAGGAACCAGGGCTCGGGAGAAGACAGCCAGCGGTGACTGAAGGAGGGCCTACAGTTACCTTGCTTAGTTTCCATTAAGGAAGACATCCAACGTGTACTGTTAGTTTAAACCCTGAATCAGAGTCACTGCCCTGTGGTCAGCAATAAACTCATCAGACCCTGGTATGGGCTCTTTCTAAGGAAGTGGGCACTGGGCAGGGAGAAGGGCATATTCCAGAGGGATCTCACTGAGCAAGCACAGATGGAGTGGGTAAAGGAACATCTCCTCGACAAACCTGAATCCTTTCCCCATCAGGAGCACAGCCACAGCTCCTTACACCAACCGCGGTCAGAGATGTGATTAAACACACACCACACACACACACACACACACACACACACACACACACACACACACACACACACAGGCTATGAATTGAGAAGAGAAGCTAAGGAGCATGGGAAGGGTCATTTCTTTTATTATCCCAAAATGCAAAGTATTGAAGGCACTTGCAATAACATAGAAAGAGGAGGGAAGCAGGAAGTCATAATCCCACCTGGTCATTACCCAGCCTGGAGAAAAAGAAAAGCTATAGGGCCAGGTCTGAAGCCAGCCCAATGTCCACTACAAAAGATAAAATTCCATTCTACAGACAATTAGGAAATGAAGAGTACATGGGCGAGAGACAGGACCAGCAGTCACGAGTTAGTGGTTCTTTAAGGAACACATTTGGCAGTGAGGGCACTCTCAGGGCCCCTGCTGGAAGAGGTCTCGGTACATTTCGATGAGACGAGCAGCCTCACGCTGGCCAGAGAGCAGAGCACCATGGGTGGTGGAGTAGTACTTGCGGTGTGTGGCCTCACCAGAGAACAGCACCTGCATGGGCTAAGTGGGAAAAAGAGGAAATGAGGGTGGAGAAGGCAGAGGCAGTGCCCCCGTCTGTCCCGAACCCCCATTCCTACAAGGCAGACACCAATGAGCAGGATGTAGGTCCTGTTGCTTCCACAGGATGAAGAGTCACCCACCCACCTGGCTACTTCCTGTTCCTTCCCCAAACACCCATGCCTCAGTTTCTTCTGTCCCAAGGCTGTTACAAGTCCTGGCTCTACAGTCCCAAAGGCTCCATTCACCTCTTAACAACAGTCTAACCCTCTTAGGCCTTTGTTTTCTTATCAGCCAAATAGACTTTACCACCTGCTTCGGAGGCTGGCTGTGAAGATTAAATGAAACTATGCATGTGAGCACTTAGAATCTAGAAGAATGTAAACAACAGTTAGGTGGTAATTTAACAAACCTTTATGGAGCCCCTACTAGGGTCCAGGGACTGTTCTGGGCACTTGGATGGTAAAAGGTGACCAGGCTGCTGCTTTGTGGAGCTTCCAGGCTGGTGGGGAGCCAGACACGAAACCCAGTTACTCAGCAGTGTCCTATGTGATGGTGGGTGTTGGGTGAGGGGCTGAAAGCCCAGGAGAGAGGGTCAGTGTCCAGGAGGTCCCACAAAGGTTCCTGGAGGACAGGACTTTTGCACTGCTTCTCAAAGGATGTGGGGTGTGTAAACAGGCAAAAGGAATTCAGCCAGAAGGAAAAGTGGAATCATTGGTGTAGCCAAGGCTCAATCTCAAGAATGCAGGTGTCTCGGTGAGTCCAAGGATGGCTCAGCTTCTTGCATACTGAAGCTGTGTGTGAACTCTCACACAATACTGAATCCACCAAGTCCAGACTAAGCATGAATCCTTAACCAGCTCCCAGGTCAGCTGCACCCGCCACCAATAAGGGGCTTGGAAAGGTCATTAAACAGAAAGAGGAATGGGCTGTGTCCCAGCACAAGCTGCCCACCCCACATTCACCCACTATCTTCCTCCCTCCATCATCAAGCCCTAGTTCTTTTTGTTATTGTTTGTTTGTGACAGAGTCTCAAAATACACACCCTGGCTGGCCTGGAACGCCCTGAGATCCACCTGCCTCTGCCTCCCGAGTGCTGGGATTAAAGGTGTACATAACCATTCCCAGTCCAAGCTCTTAACTGGTTCCAAAGGCATTCAAATTAAAAATGACATGGCTCAGCCTCTGTCAGCAATGTGTAATCATGTGATTAGATTCCAGCCAATGAGCTTCAGGCACACTGCTGTCTCAGCTCCAAAGAATCCCCTTTCTGGTCTGTGTACTTTCCCTCCTGCTATCAGTCAGAGACATAAAAGCCCTCCTGGGCCACAAGGCAACTGAAGATAGAAGCCAGGTGCTAATGATATCTGGTCCTCCACCATCCTCCAGATTTTTGTTGATCATTTCTGCTTTGCTTTGCCTCTGTCACATCCAGGGGTTTCTGCTATAGGAAGATGCCCTCTCTGAGCACAGCTCGGCAGATACACCTGAGTTGACAAACATCTCCATCAGTAACTCCAAAGAATTGCTTTAAGCATAATTGTTGCATTTTACTATTGGGAGCCTATTTCTCTCAGTTTTTAACATTGTGTGTGTGTGTGTGTGTGTGTGTGTGTGTGTGTGTGGTGTGTGGTATGTGTGTGTGTGGTGTGTGTGTGTGTGGTGTGTGTGTGTGTGTGTGGTGTGTGGTGTGTGTGTGGTGTGTGTGTGTGTGTGTGTGTGTGGTGTGTGTGTGGTGTGTGTGTGTGTGGTGTGTGTATGTGTGGTGTGTGGTATGTGTGTGTGTGGTATGTGTGTGTGTGGTGTGTGTGGTGTGTGGTGTGTGTGTGTGTGTGTGTGTGTGTGTGTATGTGTGTGTGTGGTGTGTGTGGTGTGTGGTGTGTGTGTGTGGTGTGTGTGTGTGTGTGTGTGTGTGTGTGGTGTGTGTATGTGTGGTGTGTGGTATGTGTGTGTGTGGTGTGTGTGTGTGGTGTGTGAGTGTGTGGTGTGTGGTATGTGAGTGTGTGGTGTGTGTGGTGTGTGGTGTGTGTGTGTGGTGTGTGTGTGTGTATGTGTGGTGTGTGGTATGTGTGTGTGTGGTATGTGTGTGTGTGTGTGTATGTGAGTGTGTGGTGTGTGGTGTGTGTGTGTGGTATGTGTGTGTGTGTGTGTATGTGAGTGTGTGGTGTGTGGTGTGTGTGTGTGGTATGTGTGTGTGTGTGTGTGTGTATGTGTGGTGTGTGGTATGTGCGTGTGGTATGTGTGTGTGTGGTATGTGTGTGTGTGGTGTGTGTGTGTGGTATGTGTGTGTGTGTGTGTGTATGTGTGGTGTGTGGTATGTGTGTGTGGTATGTGTGTGTGTGGTATGTGAGTGTGTGGTGTGTGTGTGTGGTATGTGTGTGTGTGTGTGTGTGTGTGGTGTGTGGTATGTGTGTGTGGTATGTGTGTGTGTGGTATGTGTGTGTGTGGTGTGTGTGGTGTGTGTGTGCATGTGTGCCATCATGTTAGTGTGGAAATCAGGACAACTTGCAGCAGTCAGTTCTCTCCTATCTTTTACAAGGCTCCTAGAGACTGAACCTAGGTCAGTCACCAAGCCATCTTGCTGACCTCAGACTTACCATCTTAGAACACAGTTGGCCTAATTTGGAGGAGGGCAACACCTCAAGTTTTACTTTGCTTTAAGACTCACGTATCTCAGGCTCACCTCACATGTGGCCAACGATAACTTTGAACTTCTGATCCTACCCCCTCTACCTCTCCAGTGCTAGAATTATAGGTGTGCACCACTATGCAGGGTTTCTAAGGTGCTGGAGATTGTATCCACGGCTTCAGGCACCCCAGGCAAGTACTCTACCAGCTGGGTTACAAGCCCAGTCCCTCGAATTTATTCTCTAAAATACACTGAGGAAATAATTGCACTGCTGTCCAAAAGAGCATTTGTTCTGCACAGCCCAATGTGAGGGCCATTAGTCACATGGCTGTTGAACTTGAAATGTAAGTAGTGCAACCAGGAACAAAAACTTTATTAATTTAAGTTCTAATTGATTCATTCTAACTGGGGCTGAAGGCTTACTGTCCAGCACAGCAAGCAATGAGTCATGCTTTAGAGGGTCAAGAAAGTATTGATTTCCTATGGGATTCTACTTTTTTCTTCCAGATGTTAAGTGTTGGTTGTCTTGTCTCTTTCACCATGGGAGTCACCCCCATCACTCCTCACCATGGCAACCCTAGTGGACACTATCTCAACCCTCCTCCCCTGGACCAACACATGCAAAATGCCCCAAGGCCTCTCCTCACCATTCACAGCCCACTCACCGCTGTCTTGGAGCTCTCTGCGTAGGGCAGGGGCTTGGCCAGCTTCTCCACATCTGCCCCACTTGAGCCCACCTGTGTGTATGAATAGGAACCTCGGAAGTATGGGTTGCTACCCCAGGCTGAACGCAGGATTCGCCGAGGTTTTGGTATGTTGGGGTTCCCTGTTAGGAAGCCAGAAGAACCAAGGCAAAAGAGCGTAAGAAATGGCACATATAGAAGGCATCCCAAGACAGTCAATACACCTACTCCTGGACTCCAGGAACACCAGGCAGCCAGGAGGTAAGCACAGAAAATTAGGAGAAATGAGGGCATTGGATTCAAGCTGTATCCCACTCATCACTTGACCCCAGAAAACAAACATCACAGTCCTCAGGGTCTTGATTTCCCTACTTAAAAGTATTACTGGAGAGGGAGGTGCCTCCGTGGTAGATCTCATGGTAGGCACTCATGAGGCCCTGGGATTGAGTCCCAGCAACATTTAAGACAATTTCAGGTAATCATGGGCTCCTGGGTATGACAGCACATGCTTATAGTTCTAGCACTCAGGAGGCTGAGGCAGGAGGATCTTAAATTGAAAGCCAGTAGGTACAACCCAGTGAGTTCCAAGCCAGCCTGGGCTGCACAATGATACCCTGTCTCAAAAAAATCTACCTCTGAACAAGATGCTATGCAATAGGAAATGGCCCGCTCACAGTGATGGTGACACCTGAGTTCTTTTCACCTTGAAGCCCTTAAGGGAAAGAGCCATCATTTTGAGTAATTCAAACTCCAAAATGGGAGTGTGAGCAACTGAGGAGATAGAGGCTAAATGCAGTTCCCTGCAGTGGCTCTCCCAGTAGGCACACCCACCTCAGTGCCAGTCTGCAAAGGGCAGAACTGCAGACCTAGGAGTTGAAAGCAGCCAGGCCCTAGTGACCATCATGGACACGGTGCCTACCTGTGAACTGTCGCAGCATCTCTGTACAGATCTCAGCTACGGCCTCATCGTCGTACCTCTCCATGACGAGAGCCTCCTCCCCACAGATCCAGCCGCTCAGCACGTGGCCATAGCGCTCTGGTGGGTAAAGGACATCGAAGCCACAGATCTTGCGGTACCAGAGCTCAGGTGGGTAGGTGAGGGTACAGCTCTCTGCCTCATCCTCCCACACGAACTGCAGGCTGTTGCACTCAGGCCCCCAGAAGGGCTCCTCAAATTCAAGGAAGATCTTGTCGGTGGTACCGATGCCCAGACGGTGGATGGCAGCCACCTTCTCCGTGGGCAGGCATGGCCTAAAGAAACTGGTGTACTGCCTCTTGAGCACACCCAGCGAAACGGTCACAATCACATGGTCCGCTGGGATCACCTCACAATCCTCGCACTCCACGACTACCGGCCACTGCTCATCTTCATCCCTCCTCCCCTGCTGAGGACTCTCTCCACTCTGCCCACCCTCCCCAGTGTCCTGATTGTGGTCACCCTCACCACGGGGCTCGATCTCAGGGCCCCGGGGGCGAGCCGAGGCCTGGTCCCAGTGGATACAACGGACGGGTTTCCCCAACTGGATGACATGCGGGGGAATGCCCTCAGCCAGCAGCTCTACAACGCGCATGAAACCCGAGGGGATGATGTGATGGGCGCCAGGAATCTCCGTCCATTCTCCAAAGGCGCTCAGGGACACCTCATCTATGCTGTGGGAGCTGCTCTCACAGCTCTCCACCTGAGGGAAGACAGAGAGAAGCCAGATGATGGCAGCCTAGGCCACGCAAGGAACAAGAGCTCTGAGCAGCACAGCCCTCTGCACCCAGACTCCCCCAGAACTGGATTTTTTCATTCTGGCATCTATACTCTGTAACAAAGATACCTTCAGGTACTGCTGGATCATGGCGAGCTTCAGGCACTTGGTGGCCTCTGTGTCGTCAGGGTCATCCCTAATACGATTGCGCACCTTCTCCCGGGTGAACACCCCGACGCTGTTCTGACTCTCAGCATTGACTGGTTTACCATGCCGGAAGAATTCCTGGGTCAAGTTATAGACCTGCCAGAGAGACCCCTGGAGATCACCCTCCACGGCAAACAGAGGGCCCAACTAGAAAGCCGCCTGCTCCCAGGTGTCCCTGGTGCAACTGTAGCTTCTGCATGAAGTTGACTGGGGCACCTGCCCTGGTCAGTCAGCTCTTCACTTCTGAGCCTGTAAGAGGGGTACAATAGATCTAAAGCTCTCTTATGGGGGCGGGGGTCGTCCTTTCCTAGATCAAACCACAAACATCTGAGACCTGTAGAGTCTAGGGGAAGGAGCTGCTCATGGGCTCTGCGCGTGTCTGCAAGGGCCCACATTCCCCGGAGGATCTGATCAGCATACATTCACCTTCTCCGAGAACCAAATGCAGCAAGCTCACCCGTGTAGACAAGCCCCTAGCACTACTCAGACCACAGTGAGCTCCTTCCTTTGGTCTGAAGTATATGGAAGGAGGAAAACAACACGGAAGGAAGCATGTCTGGGAGGCCAAAGAACAGATATCACTCGGCGAGCACTGTTCAGCCAAAACACCAACCCGCTCCTTACCCATACTGACCATCAATTGAAACAGGGTCCTGCTGCCTTCCCTGTCAGCCTATCCCATAACCTCCTCCCACCCGCCTGCAAACACTGCACAAGTCTACTCCTAGACAGGCCTTAACATTCTATTCAACATGCATTTGTGGGCACCACATCAAAATGTATTGAGCAAGAGAAAGTCCCCAGCCCTGCCCACACCCAAGGTGATGAGATATTCTAAGATGATTTCTACAGGATACCCTCAGAGGAAAGAACTCAGGAGTGACAAGGCCAACCCAAACAACCCTGAACCATTAGGATAACAACACTGGCCATGAGAGGGAGGAGAAAATACCACAGGCAGAGGGAACTGTACAGTCAAAGACGGAGGACAAGGCAGCCATAAAACTTGAAATGGGTTAGCATTGGTGAAGAGGCAACGTGAGAACACTAAGAAATGAATGGCCTTGGAAAGGTAGGCAGGGGCCAGGGCAGAAAGGCTTGAACACCATTCGAAGACCCCAGATCCCTGAAGCACTGTGAGAAGGAGGGCAGCAGCAAGATCCCAGCTCCCTGCTATCATTTCTGGGACTGTAGCAAATATGGGCTTCCTGGCTGATCGCCTGTGGCCAGGCTGACTAGTGGTTAGCTCCCGCTTAAAGAGAGTCTGGATTCAGCCAGCATGCATTCATGGGAAAGATGTCTACTCTGCACTGCAGCCCCAGGATGAGGCCAGAGTGAAAGCAGACAGCAGTGGCGCCCTCCAGCTCCACTGTTCCACAGGAGAAACATGAGACATGAGACAGGGACAAAGTCAAGATGCCTCTGCAGCATAAATTACAGAGAGGAACATGAGTGAAACTGTTCACTTGTCCTGCCTACAATCACAAGATGCTGGGGGTCAGCAGTAGCGGGAGCCTCAGCAAATTCCTCCTGCAGCATCACTGCCAAGAACTCAAGTCTGGACTCCCTCAAGTCCCTCCCTCAGTTTTCCCCTAAAAGATATGCAATATAGTAACCAATACTCAGCTCATGGCCACTGGAGATGTAAAGTCCAGCTGAGGAGTAACAAATGTAGCCATCACCAACTACAATCTAAGTCTATCATGTGGGCACAGTCTCCTCCTACACATGAAAGGAGGGTGCGGGGACAAGCCTGTGATCACTACACCAATTCTGCTTAAGTACTTTTCATTTGGATTATAATCCTTATAACACTGGGAAGAAGGTACAACCATGTTCATCTTACGGATGAGGAAGCTGAAGGTTCAAGAGGCCCCATAACTAAATGTTCAATATTCTACATCTAAGGCTGGGGCTCAGTGGGACAGCACTTGCCTAGCACAGGCAAGGCCCTGGGCCCAATCCCCAGCACTCAGAGGCAAAAAGAAAACAAACGAAAACCAGGGCCAGGAGATGGCTCAGTGAGTAAATGTTTACTGCTCACTCATGAGGTCCCAGGTTTAGACCCAGCATGAATCTGCAAACCTTGCCCTGCGAGGCTGCAGGCTGGCAGATTCTGGGCTCTTACCCACCAGCTGTTCCACAAGTTCACTTAGAGATCTCCTCTCAGAATGTAAGGTGGAGAGCAATAGAGGAAGATATCCAACACTGACCTCTGACCTGCACGCACATACCATATAAAATGTACCCATGAATGGCCCTTCAGAGCCCCACTTAGGCACGGTTTCACATGGCTTGCTCAGAATGGTCTCCAGCACTGACTAAAAGCCACATAAAGAAACCCTGGCCTATACTTCTGCCTTCAGACCCTAAGCAGCACTGCAGGATAACCACCCGACCCATTTTATTTCCCACAGCCCACATTCTTGGCTTTCAGAAGTGAAACTGACTAACAGGAAGTAGAACAAGCCATGGCCACTGAGGGTCATTCTCAGAATGACCCACATAACCAGGCATAGTGGCACACATCTGTAATTCCAGTTCTTGGGAGGTGGAAGAAGAAGAATCAGGACTTTAAAAACAGCCCATGGCTACAAAGCAAGTTTGAGGACAGACTGAGTTATATGAGACCCTATCGTTAGGAAAAAAAAAAAAATCAAAACATAAGTATCCATGCTTGAAGCACTTAAAATAGCCAAGAATCGATGTGCAGGCCAGTAAGGTCTACTTTGAAGAATATAGGTTACTGTCTGACCATTAGGAAGTCTACGCTTTGGATGTGAGTGAAAGTATATTATAGGACTGCACCCATGTAACTTGTCGGTACACGCACACAGAACACTGTGCACATCCTCCATGGACCAGGGACCTCCACAAAGCAAGAGATTAACAAGTACACAACTATTGTGTGGTCTATTTTTAGTTATGTATAAAATAATTGTTTTATGCGCTGTTGGGTGAGGATCTGCCTAGGTCTTGGCATTTTGTATTATCTGCAGGTGTTGGATTTCTGTGGGGAATGTGTGATTGCTCCTGATCTCCACCTGAGGAGTTCTGGATGAATAAAAACATCTGAGCTCAGACGCTCCGGGTTCCACTATCAAGGATGGCACTTGCCATGATGGTGGTTCCCTCTGCTGAGGTCTGGCAGGGCTTGCATCTATGAATATGTCTCCTTGTCTCCTTGGTGAGCCCCCACAGTGACTATTACACACAACAGGTGCTTAGTGGTCCATTTACTGACCTGGAGTAGTAGGGTCATTACATTACAATAATAAAATAAGACCTGCACATTACCGTATTTGTTCAGTGCAATTTATATATAGCATTACTAAAAGATACTAAGCATATAAAGCTTGGATGCTTCAATGATGTACAGTATTTCTACTTCTACCTAATACTGGATTGCGATACTACCCAGTGCACTGAGAGTAATAGATATTCTGAGGCTAGACACTCAATCTAGTAACTTCTAGATAGCAATTCGAAATTTAATATTAGTTCCTGCAGAGTCTGACTAGCTACATTTCAACTACCCAAAAGCCACAAGTAGCTAGAAACTAACCATACTGGATGGCGCAAGTCTAGAACATCTCCATCAGTGCAAAAAGTTTTCCTGAAGAATGCTGGTTACACATAATTCCAAAAATATTATTATTTTTATACTAATACTAATTATTATACTAATTATTTATAATTATTAATTATTATACTAATACTAATTTTTATATTAATAGATATGTTATTTGATCATTAGAGAACTGAGATCAATGCACAAAAATCAATTCCATTGCCATTTACCAGAAACAACTAGAAAATGCTTTTTAAAAATGTTGAGTACCTATAAAAAAACCAGTGACAACAATGGCCACAACTCAAACACCTAGAAAAGCCTAGCCAACAACATTCAAAGTCTTTCTGAGAAAATCAGTCTTGCCTAGCTCGCACTTTCATTGTGTCCCCAAACTGTCTTGATGATCCCCTTACCTCGTTGTATAAATCGCTGAATTCCTCAACCACGTCCTTGGGGATCCGGCGGCCGCGGTTGGTAAGGTAACAGGCCACGCCATTCTTGGAGTAATGGCTGATGCGGCCCACGCTGCGCTCCCCATCTGTTGTCTCTTCCAAAAGGCCATTGGCTTCTGCTAGATGATAGATAGGATTCCCATGGGATCCATGGATCCAGGTGGCTCCCAGCTCAAAGGTGGCGTGTCCTGTGGTGGCAACAGCACACCCTTAGAAGGGCAGAGGCTTCTTCAGAGAGGGACAGGACCCACACACATACACTCAGCAGGGTAGGAAGGGGCTTTGGCATCCCTCTCTGAGAAACAGCCAAAGCCTACAGAGGAGCATCACCTGACAGCGGGGACCAGCGGAGAGAAGCACTACCCAGACTGACTCTGGATATACCCCAGCATCATCTTGTGCCATCAGTGGGAAGTTGTCCTTTTCTAGTCTCACCTCCTAAGACAATATTATACACCAGAGCCCTGACTCCGGCCCACTCAAGAGGAATACTGCAGGTATCCCGCCGGTGTTATTCTAACTCCTTAATACACATGGCTCTGGAGTCCAAGCCCTTCTCCCAGATAGAAGATGCCTCCCTTCCAACACTTCTGGGACAGAAAAGAGAGGACAAATTCAACTTAGAACATTTCCCCCAGGATTGAGGAATACAAACCAAATCTCTATACTAAGCCCTAAGATTCTTTCGCACAGGGGCAGGCCCTAAGATTCTGTTGAGGAGGGCTGAGAAGCACTCCTGTATCCAAGATGTACAAGGCCTAGGAATCCATCCTACATTCTCAGCCCCAGCCAAGGCAGCAAGACAGGTAAGCAAGACCTCTATCCTGAACCTCGGTTTCTTCTTTAGATGTTACAAAGCTGTAAGGCAACTTTCCCTGCGTAGCTTCCAGAGAAGCTAAAATAGTGCAGGGAGCACAGAGAAACAATTGGCAGTGTTTGTTTTTGAAAGCTCGAGATCTGTATGGTGAAATTCCCCGTCAAATTCATAATAATTTCTCCTACTCTCGTGCATACACCCCTTGACAAAAGGACTATGCCATGCCTCCCACTGAGAGGCAGGGTCTACCCCTTGAATTTGGGTTAGAATTGTGACTTGCTCTGATTAGCGGAACGTGGTAAAAATTATATTTGTGGCTTCAGAGCCAAGGCCTCAAGAGGCCTGTCTTAATTAGTCCTTCTATTGCTGTGATAAAACATCATGACCAAAAGCAACTTGGGGAGGACAGGACTTATTTCAGCCTTTCAGTGCTGCTTACTGGCTTGCTCCCCATGCTTGTTCAGCCTTCTTTTTTGTAAGACCCAGGAATACCTGCTCAGGGATGGCATTGTCTACATTGAACTGGGACCGTCCACATCAATCATCAATCAAGAAAATGCACCACAGGCTTGCCTTCAGGCCAACTTGGTGGGGATTAGTTTCAAAATTGAGGTTTCCTTTTCCAAAATGACTCCAACTTGTGTCAAGTTGACATGAAACTACTCAGCACAGGGCCTTGTGGCTTCTACCCTCACTCTCTACAACTATGGAAAGAAACACAGGTTCACCTTGTTAGGAACATGAGCCCAGACCAACGCCTACAACACCTACCAGACAAGAAGGTGAGGTCATCTTAGAGATCCTAACCAACTCCAAAAGCATTTCCAAATGACCCTGGACATGCAGGAATCAAGGCAAAGCCAGCAAAAGACCCACCTACCTGAGTTCTGCTCACACTTCCAACCCACTGATTCTGAGTAAGTAAAATGATGCTGTAAGTGGTCCATTTGGGGTAGCTTGTTCTGTAGCAACGGCTGTTGGACACAGTCTAAAGACTACCCCTCGCCTCAAGACCTGGGCAGGTGCTCCTTATTTGCATGCCTTCCCTTTCTTGGGATGTTTCTAATTAAACTGCCAGTTACTAAAAATAGCTATGTAACATCAATGTGCCTAAAATGAGAAAACACAACCTCATGCTGTAGCTACCAAGAAAAGAATTGCCTGGTGTCTCTGAAAGAGGCAGGCATGCACAGGCTCCCATGTCTAGGAAGAGCAGGCAGACTGAAGGCCACCAAAAACTGAAAGTCCAGGATTCTGCCTACAGGAGCTGCCTGTTGGCACCTCTGGAGCCTCAGGCTTGGGAGTCCCTGAAGTGTCTGTTCTACTTTGAGCTCCCAATAGGGGCAGAGGGAGAACAGTGGCATCATCATCGGCATCATCATCATCATCATCATCATCACTACTACTACTATTTAATTAAGCTTATAGACAATTTGTTTATATGTTTATAGACAATTCTGAATTATTATTAGTATTATTATTATTAATCAAATTTGTTTATAGACAATTCTGCACATGTGTGTAATACAGTACCAACCACTCTCTCCTTCCCACAAACCCCTCTTTCACACTCAGGACTATTTTTTGTTTTGTGACCCACTGAGACTAACCAGGACCCTCTTGTGTGACCGTGGGTTCAGAGCTATCTGCTGAAGCCCGGCAGGCTCAGCAGTGAAAATGACTGAACACAGTAGCCTCCCTCCCCCAGAGTCTAAAAATAGCCAACAGTTGAGAGGTGAAGGGGAAAACAGCAATTTGAGGAGGGAACCGAACCCTCCCCTGGCACAGTAGGGAGCTCCAGGCCACACAGAGGCTGGGCAGGTCAGAAGTAAGGAGACACCTTTCCTGTCTCTAGATGCTCCTCAGATGTGGGAAGAGGTGAGGAGAAAGGTCAGGTACAGGTTTGCCAGGACCTCCACTGAGGGTGTTCTCCACTCTCACCCTCCATCTCTGCCACATCTGTGCTTCCAAAGGGTACCAGTGGCCACTCGTGCTACTCACTTCACAGCCTGTGGCTCTGGGCTCCTGCTCTCACTGCTAACAGACACGGGCCACCATGCTATGCTGCAGCGCATCCGTCTCTACACTGGGCTCTCAGGCCTGCCTGTCTGCATGCCACAGACACCCTTTCCCAGCATGCTCTCCCCTATCTTCTTTACAGTCACCATCCCACACATCCTACAGAACGAGACCCTGTCTCAAAACAAAGACAAAGCCGAGGAGATGGCTGAGCTAGTAAAGTGCTTGCCACAGAAACAGTTAGGTCTCAGTTAGATCCCCCAAATCCATGTAAAATCTCAGGTGAGGTAGTGCGCCTGTCAGAAACAGGAGGACTCCTAGGGTTTATTGGCCAGCTAGCCTAGCAGAAAAATTGAGGCCCAGGTTCAGTGAGAAACAGAGTCCCTATCTTAAACAAAAACAAAAAACAAAGGTAGAAAGCAATTGAGGGAGACACCCAGTGTCGACCTCTAGCCTCTAAACCAGTGGTTCTCAACCTTCCTGATGCTGCAACCCTTTAATATAGTTCCTCATGTTGTGGTGACCCCCCCCCCAACCATAAAGTTATTTTCATTACTACTTCATTACTGTAATGTTGTTACTGTTGTGAATCATAATACAAATATCTGATATGCAGATGGTCTGAGGTGACCCCTGTGAAAGGGTCGATCGACCCGGAAAGGATCGCCACCACCCGACCACGGCTGCTCTAAGCACACATGCACACACTCTGTAATCTAGAGGGTCTCCATCCCTCACGTCCTCCAGGTCACTGCATATGGTCTCACTGGGTTATCTTCACAGTCCCAACTCACTTAACCCCCATTGGCCGAAACACCCCACGCATCACCCACAAGGATGCCTAAAACCCCCTTTCCACTCTAATAGCCTTACCTCAGTCATGATATACTATTTCATACTAAAAGAAAGGAACGACTAATCAGAACTCATCCTCCTGTGACGGGAGAAATGAGACCCCACAGTTCTGATAGTCTGACTCTGGGTATGTCCTCCCCGACAAACGCTGTCAATCCCAAGTCTTGCACCAAGTCAATGCAAGGGGCAAAGGAGGCTTCTGGAAAACACCCACATAGGTTGCATGTTCAAACATTTATCCCAAGGAAAGATTAGTAAGACTTCAGGCAGGACCAGAGTATCAGAGGACAAAGCGTGGCCCGGAGGGCAGCCAGGGCCGAGTGGGGCTTACCAAGTCTCACGCTCTGCACGCGGCCCCCAATGTGGCTGGAAGCCTCAAGCACAGTGACATCCGTGAAGCCCTGCTCCAGAAGCGCTCTAGCTGCGGCCAGGCCAGCCAAGCCAGCGCCGATCACCACCACACGAGGCTGTCCCCTTCTCCGTAGGCCACGACTGAGAGGGTCATCCGCACTGTCGCCACTGGATTCACAACTTTGCATACCGTCCGTACTCACCTTCTAGGAGCCTGCGACAAGAGAGCGAGGGGGTGGGAGTCAGCTCACCTGACCCAAGGGACAGTCGTGCAAGCTGCCCCCTCTTCCTTCCCTAAAGACCTGATCAAGTTGAGACTCCTCCCAAAAATGCAGAAAGGGAGACAGCGAGGAGAAAGAGAGGTGAGAGCCAGGGAGGGGGACGTGATTTAAGCACTACTAACAGGCAAGAGGTGGAATCCATCAATCCCACCCACACATCTCTTGAGCTTTGCCTGTTCCCTGCCCTCAGGTCCTAAAGCAGAGACAAGAGATGACCTGAGAAAAGGCTGAAGTCAGGAGACTAGCATTGGTGTTTTGTTCAACTCAGCATGGCTGCTCTTTGTGCCAACCCCAGGCTGCTCACACAATCATCAGGATACTCACACACACCGACAATACTTGCACAGCCCCCAGAATGTTCACACCAGCCCAGGACACTTACACACACAGCACTGGGCTCTGTCCTAGTCTCTCGACTACCTCTTCCTACCTCTTCCCTAGCCCTCTCGGAGCCCTCCTCTTTGTCCCCTCTGCCTGTCTGTTTGGGCTCAGTGAGGTGGCAATGTGGTGGGAAGGACAGTCTTAGCCTCCCCACTCCTCCAGAAAGTGCTGGTGTCCAATAAGCCTTGCTATTCTGGGTAGCTCCTTTCCCCCATCCACCCAGCTCCTCAGTCACCACAAAACAACAATGAACCCAGGAAACAGTGGACCGTGATGACCCATGGCACCAGAGACCAGACATCAAATTGACAGTTTTACTCTGCCAGCTTGCTTAGAGATGCCAAACTTGGGGAGCTGATGATGCAGGGCAAGGAGGTGGCCCGAGGCTAGAACACACTGCTCCTCTAATTCCCAGAATGACCAGGGTGCTTTGGTGGTATCTGAGGACCACCATGTAGGGGTCACTCAGCTCACAGCCTGTACCTTGAATTCCCTGACTCAAGCAATTTAAAGAGTCCAGTTATCTTGGTTAAGGTCTGAGTCCCAGATGCTGCAGAATTTAACAGCACCCAAGACCCACCAAGGAAATAAGTGCAGGTAGGTGGAAGCTGCTGGGCCACAATCAAGAAGTAAATGGAAATCTATCACCCACACCCAGGAGGCAAGCATGACCTTCCCTACACACAGCCATCCACTTTTAAGAACCTACCCAAGCAGGACAATGGTAGCGCATGCCTTTAATCCAAGCACTCCAGAGGCAGAGGCAGGTGGATCTCTGTGAGTTTCAGTCCAGCCTGGTCTACAGAGTGAGTTCCAGGACAGCCAGGGCTACACAGGAAAACTCGGGAGGGGGGGTGGTAAATTACTGAAGACACAGGGTACATCCCACCAAATAGACATATCAAAGATACTTATAGGTTTACTACACTGACCAAATCCAGAAACTCAAAGTCTTGCCAATGAGAGCAGACACACATGAGTTATGAAGTGCTCTCACCCCACATACTCAGCTCCCAACAACACATATAACACTACAGACAAAAGACTGAGACAGAGGACAGACACCAAGCAGCACATACTATACGGCTCCATCGACATAAAGTTCAGGGAGAGGCAAACAATCTGTTGAGGACAGAGATTAGGGGAAAGGGGAGGTGATTGAGAGGGTAGGAGGGAGCTTCCTGCAGTGGAGGGAACAGATCTACCTTGATTCAAATGGATTACACAACATGTCAAGACATGAAGATATATGTGAAATTCAGTGTACGTACATATGTCCACATCAACACCAAGATACTCTTGCCCTCCGACCCACCCATCTAGGAATTAAGGGCTGGCACTCTGCCCTCCTTCTCTGTATATGCGACTGCTGAGGTTTCCATTTTCCTTACAACGGCGTCCTCTAACATTTGGAGGTTTAGCAAAGTAGGTGGGTTTTTTTTTCCCTAAATACACTCAGGCTAAGAGGCTGCTCCTCCCCAACTTACTCCTTATGATGCCTGAGTCTAGACAGAAATGCTCCCCTCCCCTACTGTGCTTTCTATCCTATTTCCAGACTCAGACTGGCCAAGTTAGGGTAGAACCGGTCTCCTAGACTGCCTGCAGGTGGCGCTTGAGGCCCAGAATCCCTCAGGCAAGCTCAGCTTTGCCAGAGGATGAGGCCACCAGAAGGTGGGCGCAGACCTTTCCTGCCTCCTCCGCCTCCTCCCAGTCCTCTTCCCCTTCTCCTCGGTTCCCACCCTCCAGGGAACATTTCAAGCGGGGCTGCCTTCTCTCCCTCCCTTCCCCTCTGCTCTCGCCCAGGTTCCTGTGCACTAAATTTAGAGGTGAGGATGTGGCGGATTGCACGCGCTGGCAGGGTCAGCGGCTATGCCACCGGAAGTCTGCCAGCCACCGCCGATGCTGTGACGAGCTAGTAAACAAGCTGCAGAGGGCCTGCGTCAGCTGTAACAACGCCGTGGTGCCCAGGCACCGGGTGAGAGGGACACTGCTGCTTCCTACCATCCAACTCTGAAACGAGGGTGGGGATTCCCTTTTCCAGCACCCCTGACTCACGGACACCCAACAGCCTCATTTTTGCAATAAAGGGGTGGGAAGGTGGCAGTGCCTATAAAGCTCACTGGTGGAACCACGACTTGAAACGCTACCGTGTAGAGCAGGGGTAGCACGGATCAAACTGGAGTTACCACAGTGACTGTGGCTGCCCATACCTGTGGTTCCAGCACTAGGAAGGCTAAGGCAGAAAGATCATGAGGTTCAAGCTAGCCTCAGCTACATATCAAGACATTATCTAAAAAAGAAAAAGAGCTGGGGGAAGGTCCTGCTTATCACAGGATCCCTAAGGCACTCTCTCTAAAAGGCAGGAAAGTCTACCTGGCCTCTCTTTCCCTAGACATTGCCAGCTGGTCCTCACTACATGGCTGTGACAGTCAAATAAGGCTGTCACAAGACTGCCAGCATTTAAGGACCTCACACATGAAGACTCAGGTGCTGTAGGTCCATTATGACAGGATTCTGGAATGGACCACAGGCCATCTTAAAGATGACTTACAGAAAGAACCTTTGGCTCCCAACACAAAATCTCAGAGACCTTGAACATGGCCATCAGACGGAAGCAGCACAGGAAAGCGGGACCATGTGTGTCTCCTGCACCATTGACCTTCACAGCTAACCCCAAGTCCTGGTCTTCCATAAGCCTCATCCAAAACCAGCTCCAGCCACCTTTGTTGCCCACAAGAAGCCAGAGGTGCCACTCGCATAGCCACAGAGGGCAGAGGAATGTCTACCATGGCCCCTTATTCACCTTGTGTCCATCCACCCCGAGGTCTGACTGAAAAAGAGAAGACATATACAGAAATCCTGCTGTGTTACCTTCGTTGCTGCTGCTGCTGTCTTATTTCCTGTTAGTTTGTATCCCACCCTCCTTGGGATTTTTGAGGAGGGGGGAGAAGAAGGGAGAGGGAGAGGGGACTCTTGTTGAGGAAGAATCATTTAAATGGCCTCAGTGCTTGCCTGTCCCTTCTCGCCTTCCTTGATCTGTATGCACAGGACAAACAGAACGCCCTGTACTTGCCCACAGATAAAGGAACGAAGAAGAAAAAGTGCTGGCTCAGCCAGGCGGTGCGGGCAGAGGGGGGAGCTGAGGGAGGCACAGAACAATAGGCTCTTGCCGTCTTGCTCTGGCCTCCATGTAAACCAGGGAGAGGGTCTAGGGCTTCTTGCCCAGCATCCATGTCTCCAAGCAGCACAAACCCCAAAGCTTCAAGAAACCACTCCACACCTGATGCTGCTGAGCCCCTCCCAGAAATGCCCAGAACCCACCTGAAGTAGCACACATCTTCCTGTACTCATCCCACCAACAGCCCCAGGGTCAAAGTTGTAGGCATCTTTGTAGATGCCTTAGTAGAAGATGCCTTTTACCCACTGGGTCAAGCCATGTCACACAGCCCACACACTGTCACCTCTACCACCAACGTCCTCAGGGACCCTCCAGCTTCCTCTCTCTGAATCTTACCCATAACCAGTCTCAATTTTCGCCCTCTAAAGGATAACTGTAGCTAGGCCTCAGTAATATGACCAAAGAAATCAATCCAGCAATTCACTGAGCTTCTACCCCACACCAAACACAGGGAAGCCTTTATCCTCTGGCCTTGCTGGCCTCAGTTCTCACAAGATACTCCTCTCCACACACAACATAAATCCCTAACTCCACCAAAGCCTTGGGCTTCCCCAGCCCACATAATGGCCCAAGGGAAGCATTTCCCTCAGCATACATCAAAAAGGCTACTTCTGGGTTCTAACCACACAGCCCTCATTGGGACTTTAGAGCCTGTGCCATCATTTCCCAAGGCACTATGGACTGGAGGCCCTACACACTGGCTCCTAAGTACAATAGCTACAAATGGCTCCCAGAACACAGGTATCTCACTAGGATCTCTTACTGCCTAGTGTCTTGGGACTGAGGCTAATCTCCCAGTCGCTGATAAAGGCCAGATTCCAGGCTGGACTGGTAATTCTCTAGCAAGTGAGCATGGCCACTACTCGGCAGGTCAGCAGCCTAGCCAGCGTAGATACCCTTTGCTCCTCAACACTGGACCCAGCCATGCCTCTCTCACTCATCCACAGGTCACTCTGCTCCCCAAATACGGATGCCACCAGTGACCACCTCCCACGTCTTTCAAAAACACAAAAAAATTCTACCCACCCTAGACCCTCTGAACACCAGTTACTCCCTAGGGTGCCTCAGGTGCTGTTCTTAGATCACCTCAGTCTAGATTTTCTCATTTGATGCCTGAAGAAGAGTCAGGCTCCAAGGTCCCCAGCCCCCTTCTTTAGAGTCCAGGGCCACACCAGCTGAAGCCCTCCAAACTAGGTCATTCCTTCTAATCAGCATCCTCCCCCTCCCTCAAGTCCTGTGTTTGCTCATGAGAGACCTATCCAGGACTCAGGGTGCCCTCAGCTACGGGAGACAGATTACCCACACCCCCCTCAACCGGCCCTGTTGACTTCATGACTCTCTCCCAACAGGACTAATGTCCTAGGACAGTGGCTGGCATAGTGTTCCTGATAGGGACACTCATTCCAAGCCTCTAGCAGGAGGGAAGGCAGAAGGAAGGAGGCTGGGCTGGTCCAGAGGACATCTTTGAGCTGCCTGGCAGGTCTGCAGAGAGATTTGTAGTCTTGAGACCCCTAGACAATGCAATTATTCTTCCAAGGTAAAAAAGAAAGAAAGGGGGGAAAAAAAACTCCCAGAAATCCCACACCAGCTGCCTTGCTGCGCTGGCAAACAAAGGGGCTCTGTGTCTGTGTGAGGCTCCTCCCATCCTCCAGTCTGGGGCAGGCCGCCCTAGCCTCCCAGCCAGACCCTCACCAGCCTTCTGGCCCAGGCCACAGCAAGTACAGGGCGCAGCATCATCAAACCAGAAGGGCCAGGTCAATGCACATGAATAGAGGTGTAAACAAGTGGGCAGAACAGGGCAGTCCAGCTCGGTATCCATTCTACTTGCTTGCTAAGTAACCTCTAGGCCAGGGCCTGCCTTTCTCTAGGCCTCATTTGGCCAACACCTCTGAACTCACCCCAAGAATATCATACACGCTCTCACCTTCTGGGCCCATGTGCCTCAGCCCCATCTGACACTCGAAGCTACTGCCAGGCTTCAAGTTCTCTATCTGTAAATGGGGGAAGTCTACCTGCTGAGGATTGTCGGGAGAATTAAACAAGATATCACAGGACAGAAGTATGGCCACTTGCAAGTGATATCTCACAAAGGAAGGTCTCCAAAGGACCGTTATAGAGGTTAGAGTCACCCTCCAAATCCCAGAGCTCCATGGCATGTAAAGGAATCCAAAGCTTTGTCTGAGCTCAGAACTCAGGCCTTGGCCCCGACCCAAACAGGATCTCGACTTTGGTGTCAACCAAATACCCACAACTTGACCCCCAACCCAATCCCAACTCCATCTGGAGCCCCTCAACCCTGACTCTGTCTGACCATCCTACCCAGATTCCATGGCATTAGGCAACTGCAAGTTCACAACAGGGAAACAGTAGAGGTATGTCACTTCATAACCAGCAGCAGCCCTGATGACAACCAGGGCCACAGCTTCCTCCTGGTGCCGGTCTTCTCTCTCTCCAGCACTGTGCCTTTGTTATGCACCTTTCTTCCCTCAAAACGTAGTTCAGAAAAGGATGACTTTTAACATTTTCTTGTAAACCTGTTTGAGAAGAAAAGAAGGGAGCCAGGCACCCCTGGCAGCCCTTGACTGCAAAGAAGTGAGAGGTACACTGGGAGAGGTGAGTGCCCTGGACTAGACTCAATTTCCTATTATAAAACAGAATAGGTACATAAGGTACTTTTTATCTCCCAGCATGAGCAGGCCCAATAGAAAGCCTAGCTGGGGAATCACCAAGAAAAGATTGATACCCCTCCCCTCCTCTCTCTCTCTCTCTCACTCTCCCTCCTTCCCTCCCTATCTCTTATTATCACTTATAATCACAAATAGTCCCTCCCTATAGGACGACTTAGAGCGCGATGGTTTTCATGTATGTTCTGAAATATGGTCATCAACTTTTCAACATCAGTCATTTGAATTTCCATCACTTATTAGATGGGTGACAGATTAGCTTTTGGTTTTTGTTAACTTGACACAAGCTAGAATTATCTGGGAAGAGGAACCTCACTTGAGAAAATGCTTCCATCAGATTGCCTGTAGGCAAGTCTGTAAGGCATTTTCTTGATTAATGATTCGGGAGGGCCTGGACCACTGGGCATGAGGGGTGTCACCCAGCGGCAGGTGGCCCTGGGTTCTATATAAAGCAGGCTAAGCACACATGAGGAGCAAGCCAATAAGCAGCATTCCCCACGGTCTCTGCTTCGGTTCCTGCCTCGAGTTCCTGCCTCGGCTTCCTTCAGTGGCTGTGACTCAGGACATGTGAGCCAAATAAACTCTTTCTTCCCCAGGTTAGTTTTTGGTCAGTGTTTTATCACAGCTATAGAAACCTAAAAGGGGTGACCTCACAGTAAAATGAGTTGTGTGACAACGCATACTGGGGCTTAGAGCAGAGCACATAGCAGCAATATTTATTTTTCCTCAGGCCCTCACCGCCCTCACCTATACATAGTGAGAGTCACCATAGAAAAGATAACCAGGTGAAAAGGTGTGGGTGAGCCTGGAAGAAGCCCACCCAGTAAAGATCACAGACCCTCCTCTCACATTAATTTTAGAGCAGGAACGTGAAGCCTGGCAGAGCTACCCACTCCATAGAGAGATTCCAGCTATTTTGTGGTAAGGAACACATTAGGAGAGAAAGATCAGCCCATATCCCACCTGCTGCAGGTGCTTGGACCAGGCAAGGGTGGGTGAGTTCTGGCTTCCAACACGCCCCTTCTGATATTCATGCCCTAGTGTAGCCCTCTCTCTTCAACTGACCTCTGGGTTATAAAAGACACAGTGGCTGAGCCATCCTGCCAAGCAGGAGTGACCCACCATGGAAGCAGATCCTCCAGCCCCAGAGCCTTCAGATGCCCGCAGCACCCTGAGAGACCTTGAGCCGGAGCCAGCTCAACTGCACCCCCCTTCCTAACTCACAGAAGAGCTCTAGGGGATGATGTCACTGTTTTAAACTACTAGCTTTGAGGCAATTTGCTGCCCCAAAATAGATAATGAATAACCTTCAGTTTCCTATCCAGGGAGGCTCAAGGGGGAGATCCCCAGGCAACACCTCCATTGCTCAGAGCTCCATCTCTTTTGTTCTGAAATGCAGAACTAGATAGAGACCAGGCCCAACAGTTTACAAGGTCCACTGACAGACAGGAACATTACATTCCCCAGGAGGTGTCTACACATATCTACATTCACACCAGCTCATTTAAGTCAGACTCTGGAGTGGAGCCCAAGCATGGATATTATTTTAGGGTCATCTGTGAAGCTAATTTCAGGGCAAGGCTATAAAGCAGGCTCCAAATCCAGAGATGCCAGAGGACTAATGGTACATCAGAGGAGGAGGCTGACAGAGCTGAGGCCACGTCGTGGTCAAGGTCCCCCTTTATGTTGTCACTGCCTAGCTCCCAAAGTCCTCTCCAGCACAGGTCATGAGTGTCCTTACAGAGCACCACACTCATCCATGTCTTCTTCCCCTTCCTCTACAGCCTCTGCAGAAGACTTTTCCCCTGCAGGAGAGGCCCCAGGGCTCAGGGCTGGAGTCTAGCTGAACAAGGCTGGAAAGCCTTTTCTCATCCCCGAAGTGGGAGCAGCTACGGCACTCGCCCTGGCCTGGGTCCTCTGCTACCTACCAGAAGTACTTGGTGACAACTATATTTGCATGTCTTGTCTCCTACAAGAGTCAGCCTTGCCTTGTACTACATTTGACCCTGTGAAGGACAGAGCATCAAATTATGGAGACAGAGCTGCCCTGAGGCTCACAGCTGGGTGACTCAAAAGTACAATAGGCAGCTAAGATGCAAACTGGGGAACCTAATACAGAATGGGAAGGAGTCAGTTCCAATCCCAGATGGTGATGCTAAGGAGGCACTGCTGATGAGAATAACTGTCCACATGAATTGAAGGCTGTCCCCTGTCCTCCCAACCAAGGCCTCCTGGCTGAGCACTGAAGCCCCAGGTCCCAGGCACATTCATTTGACTTTCCTTCCATGTCCTAAGAGATGGGAATACACATCTCAGCAGAAGTGGAGAGGAACGTATCCCACCTTTTCCTTGGGGTCTTCAGCTACACCCATAAGCCTCATGGAGACAGCCACACAGGCAAGTGCTGTGCTACTCCTAGGGAGAGACCAACCCCACCCTTCCACCAGATGATAGGATGCCCCTTGAGCAGTGTTTCCATCCCTACGCTCCAAAGGGAAGGAGTCATACAGTCACTCAACCAACAGCATACAGGCATCACAGTTTCTACAGGCTGTGCCCAGGTGGATGTAGAGTCTGGAGGGGCCCAGGGCACGTGGGTGGGATGTGGTGAGTTTCTTATTAGAGCACAGGGCATTCTAGGCCTGGGTTGGCCAGATCTGAAAAGACTGGATAGCCTATAAGAAGTTTACAGGAAAATCATGTTGAGCGGAAGCCAGGTGGTAGGGATAGATCTTTTATTCATTGAGCAGGTGTTCGTGAGTGCTACTCTGCAGCAACCCTGGGCACCAGGAACACAGAAAAGCTAGAGCTGCTGCTCTAGCTGACCTGACATGACAGGTCAGAGCTTACAAAGAAAAGTCAGGGTAGAGGGGCAGGGAAGGCGCTGGCACACAGGAAGTGAGAGTGCTGTGCGGACCTCCCAGAACTTACTGAGAGCAAGTCAGGCCAGCATGACTTTGTGACCGGTTATGACACCGCTGGGATAAACCTAGAGTAGTTCTAGCTGACCCTTTTACCTCTCATGATACAACCTACCCAAGGCCAAGTACTTTGATGCAGCCCCCACAGGTTGAGGGGTGAAGTCTGAGCTCCTGCTCCTGAGCCCTGTTCTGCCAGGGTCATCACCAGAGGTGAGCAAGCTTCTGCAGGTCATAGCCCCTAGCACACCCCTAAACACAGGAGAGTGGCACTGGGAATCAGAGCACTGCCTAAGCACCACCTACATCTAGAAGCAAATGTACCCAGCATCACCTGCAGACACAGGTAGATCCACCCCGGATGTGAGTCACCATGCTCAGGGCCAGATGCAACAAAGATCTACCCTCGGTGGATACTGAAAGAGGACACCCAGGAGGTGTGACCTGGCAGATGAAAGGGTGGCTTCCCCATGGACTTCTTCCTTCCCACACACTGGCCCAGTGCTGGGGCAAAGGACCAGCACAGTCAGCACTTTCTGCTGACTCTTTCAAAACCACTTGCAAGAACTGAGACTGTGAGCACGGCTCAGCCACTCAGCTCCCCCTCATCCCTCAGTGGCCCTCGTGACTCTGCACAAAGCCCAACTGTGCCTGACTCTAGACCCAGGGGAGGGGGGTTCTCCAGCAAACCTTCCTGCTGGAGTCACAGAGTCTCCACTACACCCAGCCTGAGATTTGTGCTCCCTGCATGCAAAGAAACCCTTCAGCCTCACAATGGCAGAGCTGTCTGAGGTTTGCTGGATCTGGGAAGCATTTGCAAGGAGTCCTTGCCTTCAATGAACCCCTTTCTAGCAAAACTACCACTCAAAGCACCCCCTGCCATTACACCAGGAATTACAAAGCTGCGGTACATGACCACAAAAAGCATTTGCATTAACAAAAGAACCCCCCCAAAAAGAATACTCCCCTTAACCCAACAACAGATGAACACCAGAGCAGACAGACTGCTATTTGATTTTCATATTCTGTGCCAAGCCCTGTGTTGGGCTTTCCATTCACTGCACCCTTCATGCTCACAAGCATCCTGCCACCCATTGTACAGATGAGGAAATGGGCTAAGGGGGCTGCAGAGAGCAGATGGAGGGCACGCCACGTCAGACTCTGATCAGTCTTCACTCAGTTCTCAGGCCCTCCCCCTCACCAGCCCCTCCCAGGGCAGAGATACCCAGGGTGGCCCTAGGCTTGGCACTTCTCTTGCTCTACCCCTCTCCACATACTGACACTGCACACATTGTGCCAGGCACTTGGGGTTGGGAAGAGTCATCTTAAAGCCCAGCAGCTCACCCCAGCTGCACAGCCAAAACCTGGGTCCAGCACTAGGAGGCCACCTGCCTCTTGGCCTGGGTGCTTGGCAGGGTAGGCTATCGACCACGCTAGTGTCCCTGCCCCTGTGGCTAGCTTAGGCTTGCCAGGCACTGTCTTGCCTTGGTTTCTCCTCCTAAATATAGTGCGGAACATGGCAATGTTGCTTTGCCCGGCCAAATGAGAACTCCAAGAGCGACATCCCATGATCCCCGCTAGACAGCCACTCACCTTCGCTCACCAGCCCAAGACTTCCCCCTCCTGGTGGCTTAAGGATGCTAACAAGTACACAGGACCAGCTACCAAAGGGCTCTTCACAGTATTCAAGCAGGAAGCACAACCCACAAACAGACCTCTGCCAGGCCAATGGTGTTCCCAGCAAAGCCCACAGCTGGGCTGAGGGCCTGTGACTTATCCCATAAAACACCTGGGGAGCAAGACGCTGAGTTTATGCAACAGACATACCCTTGAGTGTTTTGTTAAGTTCAAAGAGACTCAGCAACTCCCTGCTTTTGAAGTCAATGTCTGCTCAAAGCATTCTGTTGTTGTTGTCACTGAGCAAGGCAAGAAGGTACAGAGTGTAGTGCTAAGCACCTTCCTGCAGAACGTTCCAGTTAGTCCTCACAGCAATACTGTGAAACCGAGGCTCAGAAACCGAGGTTCAGAAAGGTTAGAGAAGTCATTCTGTGAGACACTAAAACTCTGGTCCCCACTCTAAATTCCATCAGAGTCATGTTGAATGTCTTTCCCAAAGCTACTCTCTAAACTCTAAAC
Source organism: Cricetomys ansorgei (assembly GCA_026225945.1). Taxonomy (NCBI): domain Eukaryota; kingdom Metazoa; phylum Chordata; class Mammalia; order Rodentia; family Nesomyidae; genus Cricetomys; species Cricetomys ansorgei. The sequence continues at coordinate 31,019,401 of JAMJFZ010003875.1, read as the reverse complement.
CTTTCCAGTCTAACTCAAAAAGTTTTGCACTAGTTATGGTTTTTAAATTAATTTACCAAAGTCAGGAAGAGTAAGAGTCCTGTACACTGAATAATGAAAACCTGCTTTTACACTGTCTTCAGAGAATTTGGCAGAAGGCCATCCTAGGTGTCTCCTGCTGACAGTATCCTAAAATCTATTTGACTTGGAGTCTAGAATTTTACTAGCTCTCCAGGGACAACACCCTCAGCCCCAGAATCAAGACAACAAACAGATGAGCAGGGTAGGGGTGGGGCACAGTTGAAGGTTTGGGTGCAGGTTCTGTCAGGGCTACTGGATGAGGAGAGAGCATCAAGCCAGATGGCCCAGAACCTGTTTTTGACCTGTATCCCCTTTCTACAAAACATGACAGTAGCCCAGGCCTCAGCACGGGTTGCAGGTGAGAGGGGGAAACACCAGCTCCAGCAGGGGTGGCTAGGTTCTTTGCTTTGTTTTCTAGTAAATCCCAACTTGCTTCCAAGTGAGGCTTCTCCTGGTCTTAATGACTGAATTGCAGGGTACTATACCCCACACCATGCCACCCAGCTAAGCCTAAATGCAAATGCTTTTCTTCAACCTCCACCCGTGAAGTCCAGGGGTCCAGCTTGTTTAAGGAGGAAAGAGCAGAGGAAGGGCAGAGGACACAAGGACACAACATACCATAGGACTGGGCTGAGTCCGCTGAGCATCCCCCTCCCAGATTCCCCAGTGGGCCCAAGGCAGCAGCGCCAGCCGGTCCGCACCTGACACTGCAAAATCTGGCCCCTCCTCTAGGACTGCTGGGTTGCCACACCCTGTCTCCCCACCTGAGCTGCTGAACAAAGGGTCTCTACACTGCACATCTGCAGGGAAAGGGTGGGAGAGCTCAGGCTGTCCCCACCAGTCACAGGAAGGTGGGGGGCAGACACCCTGGAAAACCACCTCCTCCCCATCCTGTCCTGACCACATCCACTCTGGGAAGGCCACAGAGCGAGACTCCTAATATTTTGCAGAATGATAGAATGTGGGAATGAGAGTCACATAAGAACCCCAACCACTCCCCACACTTTGAGCCAAGAAGGGGCCCAGATGCTGGGAAATCTGTACCCCACCTCTTCATTGTGTACCCTGCCATGTTTCTCTCACTAAATCACTGTCCTGATCACATCAAAAACTCAATGGCTCCCCAGGGCCTGAGTTATCAAGACAGGTTCCTACCAGTCTCTTTATTTTTGTTGTTGGGTTTTTTTGTTGGTGGTGGTTTGGGTTGGAGTTTTGAGATAGGGTCTCACTTTATAACCCAACCTAAAACTCTTGGCAGCTTCCTAGAACTGGGATTACACGCAATTAGCACCATGTCTGCTTGGCCACTGTTTTCTCACGGGGATCCTCTGAGCCCGAGACCCAAGCCTGAGATGTCTTACACGCTTCCTCACCCCACTGGCCATTACTCCTGAAGCCAGTGCCTGCTGCTCTAGCCCCTACGCTTCCTTTCCCTAAGCACTGTACTGATCCAGCAGGACTCCCACTCCAGCCTCGGGGGGTGTCTCTGTTGACTTCTATGCCTCTCTTATCCAGGGTAGACCTTTCCCTGGGTCCTTCCTGGAGACACTGTTTCCATGCATTTGTTAATCACACTAGTGAAAACTTCAAGCTCGTGCTCCATGTCACACAGCCCTTCAAAGGAGGTAATACTATCCCCGTGGCATAAATAAGAAACTGAGTCACAGGGAGGTTCAGCTTCTTGTCCAGAGGTCACAACTCTACTCGGGTAACTTTCTGAATGAGAGGGTGAGAGAGGAATACATCAAGAAAGTGGCAGGGAGTTATCACATAGGCAGAAGCCCCCCCACACCCGAAACCAGAAGATCCAAGCCTGCTTCCACCAGGTCCTGGGTATCAGATTGGTCCTTCTGAGTCCCTCAGTCATTCACCCAACAAACAGAGCAGGGACCACAAGACCCCAAGACCAGCTCTGGGCCTGGGATCCACCTAGTTCATGCCTCCCTCTATAGAGCCCTTTGCGTCCACTGACTGTCTAAATGTGCCTATCCCACCAAGCCTACCTCTTTGAGGAGACTAGCCCTCAACCCTTCCTTTCCACCCAAGCACTTCTGATCCCACCCACCATCCATGTTTATGTTTTCTAGTGAGCAGCATTCTTCTACCTCAGCCATTTCTAACGGGTATTTTCCTGCTCAGTAAGATATTAAGAAATATTTTAAAAACATGTATTTCCTTGGCCAAATCAGCTTGAGAAACATGAGATCACCTTTCTTCCCTATATAATTTTCTGGACCTCCAATTCTCATGAACACAGCAGGAGCCCCCACACAAAGGACAGCAGCACAGACCTGCTAATTTCTACTCTTATTTGGCCCCTGGTCCTTAAGGGGGCATACAGTAGTCCTTAAGAAAAGCCTTCCATCCCTCAGGAAGGCCTGGCAAAGTGGAGAGACAGGCTTGAACTGTTCTCTCCTTTGATGAGTTGGTAGAACATCTGTAACTCAACTAAAAGCAAGCCAACCTCAACCCTGCCAGCCTCAGCCCTGCCAGCCCCTCTGGGCACAGGTGGCGTTCACCTTCAGGGTCTGCCTTCCCACCTTTTGCCAGATGGTGGTGACTGCATGCTGGTGGTCCCAGCACCTAGTGGGACCTCAACTGACTTTAGGCTGTGCTAAGCCAGGAAAGCAAGGAGCCCTGGGAGAGCCCAAAGCAAGGCAGATAGTTTTCCACACAAATTACTCACTCTATTGCATCATTAGCACACAAGTTTTAATGGTAAACCAGAACTTAGGTGTATTAAGCTGCTACTCTGGAAATACACAGTGCCCCACCCAACAAACTCTGTGACATCACGCCATGGGGGAACAGAACCTCTCTGTTTACAGACAAGGAAACTGAGGTGGCAAAAGGGAGCAGACACTTGCCTGTAGTGGTTCAGCCAGGCCCTGACTCCTAAACACACTGGGGAGGTGACCAGGGCAGAGTAAGACCACAGTCCCAGCTCATATGACCATCAACAGCATCAACAGAGACTCCCACAGGGCCAAAGGGAAGGAGCGTGCGCAGGGCTTGTCAAAACTGTCACAGCTGTGCTAGAGCTGAAGCCGGCTACAACCCCAATCTCTCGCTCCGCCCAGGCTACAGGAAGGGTGCTCACCCCAGATTGGCTATCCCACCAGTCTAGGCTGCAGGCAGAGATAAGGTGCCCTGCCTGCCATCTACACATCATCCAGTCACCCTAGACTTCCCATTGTGGTCTTCGAGCTCCAAGAAATCAGGCCTGTACTGTCAGCCTCTGAGTCCCACACTCCCAAAGGTCCCTCATCTAGTCCCACTTCCAAGCAGGCCCCTTCACATCCTCTAACTCCTCTCTGCACTGCCCCCACCTCACCTGCTCTCACAGAGGTAGCTCCCTGAACTCTGCCAAAACAGTCCACAAGGGACTGAGGGGACCTGCTGTAGGTCCCATCTAAACTGAGTCTGTCCCACAGGACATAGGTCTAAATTCACTGCACAGACAGTGGCCAATGGATTATCAATTCTCCACCGCTTAAGCATGTAGAAATGTAGAGTCCCAGTAGGGTATGGTGTACACCTTTAATCCCAGCACTCTGGAGGCAGAGGCAGGTGGGCCTCTATGAGCTGGAGACCAGTTTGGTCTACATAGCAAGTTCCAGGACAGCCAGAGCTATATAGTAAGACACTGTCTGAAAAAAAAGAAAGGAAAAGAAAAAAGCTAGAAAAGAAAAGGAAAGGGGGGTGAGGGGGATGCAGACTCCCAGGCCTCACTCTAGACCTACTCAATCAGACAGGACTGACCTGCATTTTAAGAAGCTGAGCAGGTGGTGTGTCTGTGTTCAAGTTTGAGAAACATTTTTTAAAACCACAGCTCTAATCATATTGTGACAGCCATGACCTACAACCTTCAGTGGTTCCCTGGGGCCTGGTATAAGTCCAGACTCTGCAGCTGGGCAATCAAGCTTTTTCCCTTTCCACCCTGGAAATGCCACCAGTCCTCTGACAGGCTTCGGGACACCCTTGGAGAGTCCAATTCTTCCAGGAAGCTTCTCCAAACTGTACCTGCCACAGCTCTCTTTTATTTCCTTAACAGTGAGGACCATGCCCTTTGTCCCTCTTGCCTCTGAACACCTGACTGGGCACAGGACCTTCCAGATGCCAGTGATATCTAAGAAGGCCCAATGTCCAGCCCAGGCTCTGCCCTAGCCTCCAGGTCAACTCAGCAAACCAGGATGCAGGCAGAGACAGGCCTCCTCCAAGAACCTCCTGACAACTCCAGCAGTGTTCTTGGCATGTGCCTCCATTTCCCCAAACGCAGAAGAAAATGTTCAATGATCCTACCTTCTCTTCTTGGGAGGGAATGGCGGACCTGCCCAAGTGGAAGAACAGACCCCCTAAATTCTAGGGCTCAGAATTTATAATAAACATCATCCCTGTGTGGTTAGCAGCCCCTCCTCAGCCAGCCAGGGCCCTAGGGGTGGTCATATGTCTGGAGGTGTCACTGGGAAAGACTCACAGGCACAGCGGCCATGGCCTGCATCCCAGAACTGGTACCCCTTGGAAAGCACCTTATTAGAGCATAATCCCATGGAAATGACAATCTCCACAGCCTTTGGGAGCAAAGAAAAGAAGTCTCTCTCATCCCATTTTACAGAAAGGCAAAAAGAGGCTGATGCCACTTCCAATCCTTCTTCTCTGTCCCTCAGCTCTGTACTCACATCCTCTCCAGCCCACCTCAGACCCCAGCTGGGCTCCACAAGCCCAGCTCAAAGCACTCCCTCACTGTTCTAAGCAGAATCAGAAGAAGCTAGCTTGTCTGCAGAGCCCCACTGAGCTCTGTCCTCTCCAGGGAGGGGGAATTCAAAGAAGCAATGGCGGGGACATAAACTAAGAGGTGACATTCTAATTAATGTTTAAACTGGAAGCACGGAGTTCCCCCTAGAACCCTGATATCAATGTGTGTGAACCCCAATTACTTGACTTGGGTCAGAATTCATCCCAGAGGAGAAAGTGGAGCCAGAAGCAGAGAAACTTGCCAGCCCACCCCAAGTAAGGGCTCCAGCATTAAAGGGTATCAGGCGCCCCCTGCAATTCAGGAAAGGTCCTCATTTATTAAGAAATCCTCCACTGGCCCATACCTAAGAGGCATGGGAGAAGTGACCTGGATTCCGGAGCCAGGTGGTTTGGATTCAGATGGCACTCTGACATCATTAGTTATAGTATGGTGCCTCCAGTATTCCCTCAATAAAACTGGAGTAAAGGCAACCATATAAGTTGCTAAGAGCATTAAAATAGTCCATATCTGCAAAATCCTTAAAACAATGCCTAGTGCCCAGTGAGTACATTAGGGCTTTGCCCTTGCCCAGATTTCCTCTACTCAGGATGCCCTCTTTGCAGTGCCACCTATCCCAGTTCACTGTCTTTCTTAGATATGTCAGCCTCACCCCAGATATGAACTGTTCGCTCCTAGCTCCAGCACTTGACTCACAGTGGGACTTCTGGGTCTATCCTAGGCTCCCATCAAGAGCCCAGCTCCCCTTCAGAGGTCCCGACTCTCCCCCTATACTCTGAAGTATTGGCCCCATGATCCAACACTCCACTGACTATTCTATACAAACTGGAAAGCTGTGGATACCAACATGAGGGTTCATCTTGGCACACCCCTGACCCCAGCTGCTTCTTCCTCTCAACACCCTGACTCCCTGGGTTTGAGCATGCAGTAGCCACCCAAGGGAGTGGGCTGAAATAAATCCCAGGTTGTCCCCATGTCCTGAATTAGAGAATATGCTTCCTACATTACACATACACACACACACACACACACACAACTGGATTTCTAACCAAAAAGCAAAGGAAACCATTTAGTCACAAACGACAGTGATCCCCTTGTGCCTGGTCTCCCCTTGTTAGACAGGAATGACCTCAAGGTACCCATATCTTTTCTGCTTCCCCTTTTCACATCCTACTGGCTAGCTCACATTCTTGCAACAATTCACACAATTGCTTTTGTGGAAATGAAATAAAAATCTTCAGGATCAGTTAAGGCTACAGGAGTCTCCTATGCTAACTATAATAACCTTTCTTTCTGCCTAGCCCCAACCCCACTTTGTGTCTTAAGACTACCTGGGTGTCTACTACAGGGCACCAAGCGAGATGCTCCAGACACACCAATGGCCAACCAATCAAGTCCTTATGGAGCCAAAGTCAAGACAACTTTAACAAAGGATTATCAACTCTTATACATACAAAAAAGAAAATAAAGCCAAGTCCTATGATGAATCACATGTAGAGGAGGAACCCTCTGCACAAGTTAGGATGGCATCTGGGGAAGGTAGACTTAAATTTAGAACTAAAAAAATATAAGCAAAGTATGTCCAGTAAAAAAAAAAAAAAACACTGAGAAAAAACTTCAAGTCAAGGAAGACATCACAAACAAAGTCTCTGGGTCAAAAAAAGCTTAGAGTATTGAAGAGACAGAGGTGACTCAATGTGTCTGTCAGGGAGAATATAAAGGGGACAAGAGTCAAATAAAGCCGGGAAGCCATCTGTGGCCACATGACAGAAGGTTGGATAGGTCAAGGGAAAGCTTTGAGATTTTATTCAAGTGTAATAAGAAGCCATCAAGGAATAAAATGATCTGATCAAAATGTTCTATGTTATTTTTGCTGATATGTTAAAAATAGATGCAAAGAAGATAACCATGGGCACTGGGAGAGGGCTACCAGTGCATTTAGGAAGATTTAAGTGCTGGCTTGGTGTGGGCCAGTAGCCTAAGGTGATAGCAATAGATTCAGAGCATGGAGAATGGACCCTAGATGGACTCTGTGGAAAGAGCCAGGAGGCCTTGTTCTGGGACTGGCAGTGACGGGTGTGTAAAAAGGAGTCTGTGCTGCCTGTTCTAAAAGATGGGTAGATTACCAGCCACTCTCTGATGGCAGGACCTGAGAGGATCCTGTCTCCAGTGTTGTCAGGATTCTGCTTCATCCACATTAGTTTTCTGTCAAACCATCAGAAGAATGGTGGGATCCAGCTGGGCCCAAGACAAAATCTGCTATTGAAAATCATGAGCATGAAACCACTTAAGATCTTTGTGTTCAGGGCTGGAGAGATGGCTCAGCGGTTAAGTGCACTGGCTGTTCCTCCAGGGGCCCCAGGGTTCAATTCTCACCATGCACAGCTCACAGCTGCCTGTAACTCCAGTTCCAGGGGAACTGACACCCTCACACAGACACACATACAGACTAAATACCAATGCACACAAAATAAATCAAAAAAGAGATCTTTGTGTTCATAAGTTAATTGGTCTTTTAAATCATAGGAAAGAATGAAAACTGGGGTAGAAAGTGAGCAGGGAATGAAGAGAAGGAAGGGGAGTCAGGAGAGAAGGTGCTGAGAACACAGCCCTCGGGGCCTCCGACATTTAAGAGCTGAGTGAAGTAGTTGCAGGAAAGCAGACAGACAGGAGGGAGGAACTGGAGAGCGGGTGAAGGATACAACTCTGGGACAGAGCTTTTTAGGAGACGCTGCAAGGAGAGCAAGGCACTGGAGACCCTTGCCGGACTGCAGAAGGAAAGGGTGCCTCTTAGGAAACTGCTAAAGACAGCACTTGCTGAAGATACAGTGTAATGGGAATTGGTTCCCTGACTGCAGGGGCGCGAGGTTCAAGACTAAAAAGGGAGACTGTGGAAGGACAAGGCTTGTTCTCACAACCTGCTGTGTAAGAAACCCCAGGGACACGAGGGGATGGTCACAGGGCCCCAGAGCCTAAGAGGAAGCACGGTCCTTTGGGCACTGTATCGCTCCTTCCTCTGGAAGAGGAAAGGGACAGATGTAGCAGAATGCTAATATGAGGGCCATTCACACACCTTCCCGACCCTCTATTTACTCCCAGTCCCACTGACCTCCAACAGCACCTGCTGTTTCCCCGCAAGTTCACCAAGTGGACCCCAGGCGGGACCACGCTGGGCCAATACCAATAGGTTTCTCCAACTACCTGTGGGTAGGGCTCGCAGAAGGGTCAGCCACTGCTCTGGTGCTTGCTCCTGGTGCAAGATCCAAGAGGTCGGCAGACCGCTCACCTGCTCCACGGCCGCGCCACCCCAAGGCCGGCCGCCGGCCTCCGCACCCTTCCCGGCGAAGTGACTGCTCCAGCTCGCCCTACCCTTCGTGAGCCTGGCTCCGGCCAAGCCTGGGGCAGCCTGCGAGCCCCCGGGCGGACCTCAGGAGAGCTGCTCCCCATTCCTCCCGCAGTCCCAAGCAGATCCGCGGACGCCGGGCCCCGCAGCCGCCGCGAGCCGCGCTCCCTCCCCAGCGCGCACCCTCTGGGCGGCCCGAGCGCCCGGCCGGCTTTGTCTGCGCCGCCGCGCGGGACGCCCGGGGGATGCGGCCCGGACCCCGGGGTCGCCGCAGCCCCGGCAACCGTCTCTGCCCACCGCCCACCGCCAGCCTCCGTCGGGAGCCCCTCGCCTGCGCTGCGCCGTGGCTGCCTGCGCCCGGGCCCGGGAGGCCGCGCCGTACCTTTCCCTGCCGAGCCGGGGAGCGTCTTCGCGAGTGGCCTCGGCCTCTCCGCCTCCCCTCCTCCGCAGCCGCCGGGCTTCCTCCTGCAGCCGCCGCCGGGACCGTAGGGCCGAGCCAGCCGCCGCGGCCTGTGCGGGGGCCCCGCTCCGCCTCGCGTCCCCGGCCCACCCCGCCTGTGCGCTCCGCCCCGGGCCCGCCCACCGGGGGCGGGGAGCCCGAGGCTACCCGGCCTGCAGCCGCGGGCACAGCCACCTGCGCTTCCCTATCTCGCAAATGGGACGCCTCACCCACCCGTCCGCCTGGGAACAGAGCCAGCCCCGCGCTGCCCCGCCCTGCAAAGCCGAGAAGGTCTTCCGGCACTGTGAGAGCCCGGCGCTCGCCTCAGTTTACCCAGTCTCAGGAGCCGCCCTTTCGAAAGGAAGCAGGGCCCCTCTGGTCCCGGCCCCTGTTCCTGCAGGTCTCAGTTGGGTGTCCTCATGAACCCGGAACCTCAGGTGAAAGGGAAAGAGCACTCGCATCCAACCAGCGCCCTCATTGCCAGGGCCAAGCTCTGAAGTGGTCTTTTATAAAACGTGTATTTTCCTAGCAAAACCCCCAAACTTTTAATAAAAGCAAAGTTAATGTTACGTGACACTTTTCTTTTTTTTAAAATCATAATTGTTTAGAATTATTTGTTAACCCGGTGGTGGTGGCACACGCCTTTTATCTCAGCACTCTGGAGGTAGCAGCGGCAGATCTCTGAGTTCAAGGCCAGCCTGGTCTAATACAGAGTGAGTTCCAGGACAGCCGGGGCTACACAGAGAAATCTGTCTTGAAAAATAAAGAGGGGGGGGAGGGGAGGAGAGAGGAGAGGAGAAAAGAAAATACTTGTTTATTCATCTCTGCACCCTATTCAGCTTTTCGTATATTTTACTGGAACGCACCAGGTCAACCCTGGATTCAAAGGGATACAAACCCTTGGTATCAGCAAAGCCCCTACTTTGTGCTGTGTCTCAGGAGGGTGCCCTCCCCTAATTTAAACCTGGGACAGGCCAATGCTGAGCATACGTCATTATGGGTTCAGTCAGGAAAGAAAGTGGATGTGGTGACATATGCTTGTGATCCCAGCCCAGAGAGTTCAGGTCTAGCCTTGGCTACATACTAACTTCAAGGCCAGGCTAAGCTACACAGTAAGAGCCTGCCTCAAATGAAGTAGGAATGTAGCTCAGCAGTAGAACAGTTTTCAACATAGCCAGGCCTCTGGGTCCAATCCCTAATATTGAGTAAAAAGACCAGGAGAGCAGAGGTGGCCCTGCAGAAATAGGCACTGATGGTCCCTGCCAGAGGGAACCACCTAGGAACCAGCTTCACAGTGGGGGCAAATGAACTTCAACTGAAGTTTCTCCTCAGCAGAAAAGGTCTTGTCATTGACCAAGCTTGAAGTCCCTCTCCCCTCCCCTCTGTTAAACCTCGTGCCCTCTTTGGATTAAATTCAGTTAGACACCAGCCTCTCCTCTGTGGCTCCTTCACCCTCCACCAAAGAGCAGGATGGGTGGCTTTAAGGCCTGGATAAAGCTCTTGGGTGAATATTGCCTCTGTGTAGTTACTTGGTCTTAGGCAACGTAGTGGCTTGTTTCAGTTCTCTCCAATGTAAAATTGGCTTAATAAATTGTACCTGCTCCAAAGAGTTGTATTAAATAAAAATATTAATCTGGTCTCATTGGGTAGGAATCTACTCAGATGGATTTTGTGCAAATAAACAGGGAATTTAGTTACTTGTATAACAGAAAACCCCAGCAGTATAACTAACTCAGGTATGTAAAGGTTAAAAACAATCCAGATTCGGTCTCCCTTTCTCTACCCACTCCTTACCAGTGAGATCCGGTTATCAGCAGCTCTAGGTCAGCTATACCCCCACAGACCACACCCTTGTTTTTTGTTTGTTTGTTTGTTTTTTCAGTAAAAATAGTTAGCCAGGCAGTGTGGTGTTCATCGAAAGTCATCCCAAGGCAGTCACTGAGGTGCTGCCTGGAGTCAGCCCGTCTATCCTAAGCCATATGGATAGAAAGTAAAGAACAGTAATTACAGGGCTTTGTTTACTACTGGAAAGTGAATGGGCCCAGAGCTGTGCGAAACAAACATGCAGTAAGTTCCCCTCCAAAGGCCATTAAAGAGTCTCATGTTCCAATTGAGACAGATAAGAAAAACCCACCTATTCCTGGGGCACTGGGCAGGTGTTAGGCATTGTTAAAATTTTGTTTTAAAGTTACTATTACTAAAGTAGTGGTGGCACACGCCTTTAATCCCAGCACTAGGGAGGTAGAGGCAGGCAGATCTCTGAGTTTGAGGCCAGCCTGGTCTACAGAGTGAGTTCCAGGACAGCCAGGGCTACACAAAGAAACCCTTCTTTAAAAAAAAAAAATAACAAAAAAAAAATGCTATTACTATTAATGATAAGTTTTTAAGTTCTTGTTGAAAGTACTACTGGTATTTATGTTCTTGTCAGTAAGCAAAGATGTTGGAGATGGGGAGATTTTGCTCCTTAATTTGCAGCTATTAAGAGTCTATTTCACTACCTTGATTGCCTTGAACAAAAGGCTGCCAATCAAACATCCAGCTGAATTAACCTTAGGCCAGTTGCAGCTGTTTGGAACACTCCATGGACACCAAGATAGCCCTGGCTTTTATCTCTCCCGAAGGCACAAACTCCAGCAATACTGTTTCAGTTTGTAGCAGACTTCATTCTCAGAAGTCTAAATGAACTCAGATGATCCTATTACAGCCTCCGCTCAGGGCAGAGGGAGTACACATCCCCTAGTGGCCTGCAGAAGTACTGCCATAGCCTAGACTAGACCTGTAAACACACATATCCATTTGTATGTCAGGTATACTATCATTGGTGCAAACACAAATCATCGTTTGTATATGAGCTATGCTGTAATTGGTCCAAATGTTCCTTTTCTAGCTAGACAGATTTGGTTCTAGATGCATCGTCGGAGAGACACCTTCCTGTGCTGCCTCCATTGGTGTTGCAACATTAAACTCGATAAGAGGTTTCTCTCAAGTGGTTTTGTCTAATTTTAATGTGCTGAAAGAAGCAGTAGAGACAGTAGGAGGCAGTGATGGTGGAAGCCCTGGGGCAGCAGTGGCGGTGGCAGCAACAGCTCAGCAAGCGGCAGGCCAGGCTGTCAAAAATGACCAGGCGGTTAGCTGCTAGACCCATGAAGGAGAGGCAGATTAACAGTCTTACAGAGTGTCCGGAGCAGGAACAAGGGAGTGATCAAAGCAGCCAGAAGGGAAAGCTGAGGCTGAAGCATGCATAGAAGGCTGTAAGAAGCCAGAGAAGAGAAAGTGCAAGAAATTTAGAGGGCTGTCTGGTCTTTAGGGCCAATGGTTTTAAGATACCTGAGGCCCAGAAGCTGTAACACTAGCTGCTGTCAAGAACTAGGAAATCCTGACTTCCTAGGCCTGCCCAGAGCTATATATTAGTATTAATCAGAGTTTTCTAGAGTTACAAAACTTATAGAATAAACCTAAATATATGAGATAGATAGATAGATAGATAGATAGATAATATATAGATACCATTTATTAGAATGCTTTACCAGCTATGGTCCAATTAATCCAACAATGGTTACCTATGGACAGAAAGCCCAAAAATCGAGTAGTTCTCAGTCCATGAGGCCAGATGTCTCACCTGGTCTTCAGTATACTCTGGAATCCTGAAGAAGTGGGCTCTAATGCCAGTGAAGAAGTGGACTTGCCGTCAAGATCAAGAGCAAGCAGGCAAAGAGCAAAAGCTTCCTTCTTCCATGTCCTTATATTGATTTCCAGCAGAAAGTGTGGCCCAAATTAGATCTGAATTAAAGATCTGGATTAGAGGTGTTGTCTTCCCACCTCAAAGATCCAGATTAGAAGTAGTTCTTCCCACTTCATACTCACTAGGTGTGCCCTCCATTTTATTTTAGTTAATCCCAGATGTAGTCAAGTTGACAACCCAGAATAGCCATCCAGTCCTTGCAAAGCTGAAGGTCCCCAATGCCTTGGGTGGGAAAGAGCACTGTAACACTATAGGGCTCCACCTACTGTGACTCCTACCTGCATCCAGCTTCACCTATTGCTGTCAAACACTGGTGGGAATTGGGGGGAAGGGGTCAAAACCTGCTGGAGATCACAAGCGAAAGCACTTATCCATGATTTCTATCTGGGTAAAATGTAAGGATCCCAGGCAGGTGACTGTAGCACAAGGCGGCAGTACTTTTGGAATACCTATGTTTGAGAAACTTCCCAAAGCACAAATTCTTTTCCACATCCCTACTTCAAACCCAGAACCTCTTTTCCCCAGGTACCTTTGCAGCTAAGATGATCACACAACTCAGGCCCTGCCAAGGAGATAAATCACTGAAAATCTGTATGTAAAAGGAAATAATATGAAGAGCCAGAAAATATTCAGAAGAAGGGCGGTAAGGTAGAGCTGGAGGCTTTGTGGGCAGCAGAGGGAGAGGTGCTGGAGTGCTCGCCACAATAAAGTAAAAGGCGCTTCCGGGTGTCCGTTACCACACAGCTCCGGCAAAACCTACTGGCTTCACAAAAACTTATTTCTCACAATTCTTTGGGTTGACTGGACTCAGCTGAACAGTTCTGTTGCCATATGGTATCGATTAGGTACAGTATATAGAAATCTGGCTGCAGCCACACGGGTCATCTCCAGCAGAACAGCCTAGACTGCCTCACAGCCTGGCAGGCAGCTTGGTTTCTCAGAGGATGGAAACGGAAGCTGCCAAGCATCTTAAGACTTAGGGCCAGGTCTGCCAAGTAATCACTTCTACCATACTCTGTGCCAGAAGTCAGAAAGCCAGCCAGGACTCAAAGAAAGGTAATGGAGGGAGGAGAGAAGGGGAGAAACGATGTGATTATATTATAAGCTCAAAAATAAATAAAAAAAAGAAGGGGAAAAAAAGAAGGAAAGGCTGCCCAGTGGTGGCGCACACCTTTGGTCCCAGCACACCGGAGGCAGAGGCAGGTGGATCTCTATGAGTTCAAGGCCAGCCTGGTCTACAGAGTGAGTTCCAGGACAGCCAGAGTTACAACAGAGAAAAAAAAGGGCATTTTCTTGGCCACAATTATGAAATGGCACAGATCTAATGGCTTAAATACCAAAACTCACTCTCAGAATTCCCAGGGTCAAGAAGTCAACAAGAGTGGTGCCGGCTCTCCTGGCTTCCGAGAGGTGCAGGCAGTCTTTGGCGTTTCATGGCTTTTAGATGGGCTCCCTCAGTCTCCGCTATCACGTACAAATGACCACAATAACTTCATTTCGCCTTGATTACATCTGTAAAGTGTAGAGCGTAATGGTGCTTGTCTTTAACGGCAGCACTCAAGAGGGAGGCAAAGACAGAGGCAGGTGGATCTCTGTGAGTTCGAGGCCAGCCTGGTCTACATAGAGAGGATAGCCAGAGATATGTAAAAAGACCAAATAAATAAATAAATAAATATTTCCAAATAATGCCAGACTTAGAGGTACTAGGGACTAGGACTCCAGTGTATCCTTTTTGGGGGAAACACAATGCATCACACAACAAATATGCACAGGGAGCCTTGGCAGCCATCTTTGCAGGTAATTAACAAGAGAGGAAAATTCCCAAGAGATACCTCTCTCTTATCTTCAGGAACAGATTCATGGGGCAGGCAGGTTAAAATTAAGGCCTGGAACTTTAACCAGTCCTTGCAAGCAATACCACCGCCACCGCCGCCACCAGCAGCAGCAGCAGCAGCAGCCTTGAGTCTAGACTGTTTCTTCTCGCCCACCAAAGCTAGCAGGAGAGAGGCACAGAATGGGTTCTCCCTCCTAAAAGGAAGTCAGGACGGTGTGACATTTCACCTTCACACTTAATATGTAACCAGGTCAGAAGATGCCTGGAAAGTTCTAGATGATTGTGAAAATCCTAGACCCTCCTCAGATTATTCAGTCTCTCACCTAGATTATTTGTTCGCATGAGCTTTGTTTGTTCCCTGGCTTTTCGCCTGATGATCTTCGTGTGTTTAGACCCTTGTACTCAGAGTTTAGGAATTCGGTCTTAGGCAAGCATCATGCCCATCATCACCACCCTCTATCTTCCCACGGCCACGCCCACTTCCTGCCACCAACCCAGAAATTTTCATCCACTTACAGCCTAAACAGTGGCTATTACTCAGGATTTGGGGAAATGTATCCCAAAAAAGTAAGGAGGATACTTCAAATCACATGTATTAAAGAGAGAATCGATCAAGGGAGGCTGACAGTGAGGGGGTGTAGGAAAGGTACTCACTCCTTCTGCAGGCTCCTTTGCTTATATGTACCTAACTACCTCTGAGAAATAGACACCTGGAATGAGGTAACTTTCAGCGTTCCCACACATGCACAGCCCTTCTCACTGCTGAGATGTCCCCACTTTCCGAAGCCCTGTACAATACGCACTCCCTCAGGAGGTCTGTTCTAAGTCCTGAGCCATGCCCAGCATGCTGGGACATTGATGTCAGCAGTCAGCTGACTGACCCAGAGATGGGTGCACAGAAAGCACTGAACCTCCTTGTCTCCAGTGAAACAAACAAATCTGGTCACCTTGTGTGTCAGCATCCTGATCCTTCCCACACTGGGGGCCTTGGTAGATAAGCTTGCTGACCACAACTCATGTGTCAGCAAGAAGTAAACAGGATAGGCTGATGGCTGTCTCTACAGGCAGATGCCACACACCAACTAAACAGGAAAGGAAGTTCTTAGCTCACACAAGGGCTGCCTTCGATGTTCCATAATGTAGGGGAGGAGAGAGAATAGGACAGAGGAAAGTGCAGGGGCAGGTGTAGGGTGGGGTGGGTAGTAGTAACACACGGAGAAGAACAGACAGTGAAGGCAGAGGCAGCTTACTGGGACAGGCGGGGCATATTGGCGGGGTCCCAATATTGGGATGGAGTGACTGTACTTGTCAAGCTCCTCTGTCTCTCACTGGTCACTCAAGCCCCTGCCACTGGGTCCCCAGATCTGACCTCCTCCTATCCTATCCCTGGTCCTTGTCTCCTGGAGGCCCCCACATGTCCTTCCTCTGCCCTTTAACTAGGCCTTGCTCCAAGCTAGAGTTTATCCTGGAAGTCCTCATCTCCAGGACCTCTCCCTTCGGTACCCAAAAGTATCTCCAGCTAGGCTAATTCCTAAAGTACTGGGTTTACCTTCACCTTTTTTGGATAGCTTCTGAATCGGATAATGTTTAAGGTTACTGATCTCTCCATTTTCATATAGGAGAACTAAATCCAATGCTCCCAGCAAATCGGGAATGAATTTCAACTCCAACCCTCATCTGCTTTCCCGAACCCACATCTAGCCGGTCTTTTTTGGCTCATCTCCTCTGGTCTTGGTGGTGATTTTGCATCACAGGGCTCGTGACTCAGGTAGGAGGATAGGCTGTCAACTTCCTGGGAGAAGCACTTACCCATAAACAGACCATCTGTGAGTCACTAGCAGGCCTGAGAGACTCTGAGTCATCCTTCTTCCATCTCAGCTGAGAAGGAAAGCTCTCCTCTAGGATAACAGCCCACTCATCGCTTTTTCCCAACAGCACTGGAAGCTGGAATTGGGCCACGTGGAAAGGTGGTCCAGGCCTCAAGAAGGTCCCTGTGGCCATCGTGAAGGGAGAAACCTGGGAGGACAGTCCAGAGGCCTTTTAAAGTGCCATGGGCAGGGGCAAAGAGCAAGACACAAAGCTCAACAAATTCAGACTCGAGGGATACATAGATAGATGCATTTGAAAAATGTTACTTGCCTTGCAAAACAGTCTTTAAAAATAATACCTCATTAGAAAGAGTTCAGAGTTATTTTTAATGGTGCTCCATTCCCTAGGCAGATTGGTTGATCAATAAGTAAGAGGGAAGGTCCCCAGAGCTCAGAGCACTGGGAAAGTCTGCCTGGGAGGACGGCCACCCTGCTCGCCTGGACTTGCTCATCCATATGCCCTTGGCTCCTTCCCCCTCATTCAGTGCTTCTAAGCTTTCAGAAACACTGGAGGGCTTGTGAGAAACAGAGAGAACCAGGCCTCACCCCCACAGTTTCTGGTTCAGCAGGCAGGGGAGGGGCCTGTGGTCTGCATTTCTGAGTTCCCAGGTGCTGCTGATGTTGCTGGACCATGAGCTCACTTTGAGAGCCACGTGTGTAGGTGGCCTCAACCACACACCCCTCAAAGGACTATGAAAGTTGCTTTAAATTCAGGTGCAAGGCTCCCCAGAGCACTGCCCTGTTATCAGCCCACCGCCCTTCTCCTGGGAGCTGTCTTCCTCGCTCTCCACTGTGACCTCTTTTTACTTTCTTAAGTGTTCTCAAGCCTCTTCCACCTCCAACCAGCCAATCTGGTGACCCAGCTTCATACCTCACTGAGAAAACAAAAGCTGTTGTTAGTATTTCTATTGCAGTGCCATGACCAAAACAACTTGTGGGGAAGGGGGTTTGCTTCATCTTCTAACTCTCAGGTCACAATCACAGAGAGAAGTCAGGACCTCAGAGCAGTAACCGAGGCAGAGGCCATGGAGGAACACTACCTACTGGTTCACTGCCCCCACAGCAACTCAAACAACTCAAGACCTTTTGCCCAGGGATACCATCATCCCCAGTGACCTTGGCCCTCCCACATGAATCATTAATCAAGAAAATGTCCCACGGGCTTGCCCATAGGCCAATTTGATGGAGGCGTGTTCTCAACTGAGATGACATCTTCTCGGATGAGTCTTGGTCTGTGTCAGGTTGACAAAAATCAAGCATGACTGCCATCATCTTCCCACCACAGCTCCAACCTCACCTGCATCAGGACCTCGGTCTCTCCTGGAAGATACAAGGGGTGTCTCGCTTCCACCAAAGGTCCTTCATACCACTCATGTCCCTCCCTCAATTCTACCCTCCCTCCTGCTTAGCCTGTCATTCCTTCTCTAGTAAGTCATTCCATGTGCACAAAACCTCATCCAAAAGTAAGCAAAGGTGGGAGTGTAGCTCAGTAACGGAGCACTTGCCTGGCATGCACAGGGGTGGGAATTAATAAAAATACCCAAGGCCACCCTCAACCTCCTTAGCAGCCTCTAGCTGCCACACCACCCTCCGTTCACAGCAGAACTTCCTCAACATGTTGTGAGGGGTTCCCGTTACCTGTTCCTTCTTTGCCAACCCACTTCTACCTGGCTTCCTTTGCAAGCACTCTGGTGAAATACCAAGCACTCTCGCGTGGCCACATCTGGTATTTGTCATCTGCCAGTCCCTCAGGAAACTCCAGTACACTGACAGCTGCCTCTCCCAGGGCAGCTTTTTGCTTGTGGATAATTTTGACCCTATACTCTCTCATCTCCTCTCTTACCTTCCAGGACACTGTTTCACTGTTTGGGAGGAGCCTGGCCATCACCACCTCTTCCCAACATTCTCTCTGGCCTCATGGCTCCAATATGACACCTGCTAAATCTTTATTGACAGCCTGGGTCACTACCTGATCCAACTACCTAAGCATCTTATTCTTAGCATTCCCCCAATCAAACTTTATTCCCTTTCTGTGCACACGTTTAAAATATATATTATATTAAAGTAGGCAGGTGAGAAGGCTCAGCTTATAAAAGCCTGAGGACCTGAATTATATCCCCACAAAGTTGTCTGACTGATAAACACAGACCGTGGTATGTATTAACACCCTCCACAATAATAAAAATTAGTAAAATGATATATACACATCACATTAAAGATATCACTTTCAAATGTACAGTCCAGTAGCACTTAATATACTCACAGTTTGGATATTATCTCTACCCAAATCCAGAACTTTCCATTGTCCCAAACTAAAATCCTGTATCCATTAAACACTAACCCTAGTCTTGCCTAACCCTCAGCCTCTGCTAATTGCAACTCTGCTTTCTGTCTCATTAAATCTCACTACCTTGGGCAGCTCGTAAAACTGGAACCATGTGAGATTTGTTTCTGTGTCAGTCTGCCTGACTTTAACTACCTCAAGTTCCACCACCCCCAACTGCCCAAAAACATTTTCCCCAGACAAGAAAATTAGCTTCTCCGAGGAAGTTTCTGGGCTGTTGTTCACATTTTTTCATTAGTTTTTATGCCATTGCTTTAAAACTTTAAACTAAAAAAAAAAAAGGCAGGGGGGGTGGGGGGGGACTAGAAAGATGGCTCAGCAGTTAAGAATCTTGTGAAGACCAGGGCTCTGTTCCCAGCACCCACATCTGGAAGCACACAACCACCTTTAACTCCAGCTCTAGAAGATCTGATGCCTATTGTGGAAGTTTATTTTTAGTTAATATATAAAATAATTGTTTTGTGCACTGTTGGGTGGAGGGCTGCCTAGGTCTTGGTATTTTGTATTGTCTGCAGGTGTTGGATTTATGTGGTGGGGGATGTTTGATTGGTCATGATCTGCATGTGTTATCAGCAGAACACCTAAGGAGTTCTGAATCAATAAAAATACCTGAGCTGAGACGCTCGGGTTACACTGTTCAGTATGGCTCTGTTCAGGACAGTGGTTCCCTCTGGCTGAGGTCTGGAAGAATTTGCACATACGAATATGCCTCCCATGTCACATCCTTGTTGGGCCATCACAGCTGCATACAACTACATATGGTGCACCAACATGGCACAGGACATCACACCAGCTCATCCATTGTGGAGAAAGGGAAGAAGAGAAAGAAACTCCAGATCTCACAGAGTCCAGTAACATACACTCAGAGCAGTTCCCAGAGGACAGAGATTAAGGTATTAATAAAGAGAAAGCTCTATAAGAGAGAGTTGTAAATGAGGAAGAAGCTCTTAGGTGAAAGCCATGTTTCAGACAAATGTTTTAGATGAATTTTCATGGTGAAAACAGAGTTCATTTGGGAGCAGGGAAAAAGCAAGTTTCCAACTACTTTTCCTGATTCTAGAGCTGATGCTCCCTCCTGCTGCTGGTGGTAGGCAGGGCACAGGAAATGGAAACCAGAGCATAGTGTTCCACAAATTGAGTTTTCTGATAGCTGTGTTGTATGTGTATGAAGCTCAAGATGTTGTGTTTGAGATCTATGGAAGAGG
The DNA here is from genome assembly GCA_026225945.1 of Cricetomys ansorgei. NCBI lineage: Eukaryota > Metazoa > Chordata > Mammalia > Rodentia > Nesomyidae > Cricetomys > Cricetomys ansorgei. Next base: position 30,999,813 of record JAMJFZ010003875.1, on the reverse strand, counting down.
TTGTATGTTTCCCTTAGTAGTGGTGAAAAAGAACAGCAAACCACCAGAATGTTTCAATCAGCAATTCTTCCCACTGACCCAGGACCCTCTGCTGTGTGGAAGCCTCAGCTTGGAGCCAAAAAGCCGCTTAGTTAAACTGACCAGGGGCTTTGTTGTTGTTGTTGTTTTTCTGCAAACCTGACTACAAACGGTCTAGATATTGATGATGGTGATGAGAACCCCACCCAGGAGGGAACCCTTCCTACAGACTAGGACTAGTTGTTTTTCCTACAAACCAAACTCTTATCTTAAAATCTGGGAAGTGTTTCCTCAGGGTCAGCACACAGAAGCTGTCTTCCAGAACTGGCAAGGTTGTATCTCGTGCTGGTAGCTGAACTTGGTACTGTAATAGTTACCCAGGTGTTGCTGGTTTTGAAGGCATGAAGGGATGGATCATGGAGAGCAATTGAGGCTTGGCACTGTAAGAGGTCAAGAGAGACCATTGGTGGAGGTGCAGCCTCAGGGGGGCAGTTCAAGGCCCAGATTGACAGAGTCATGCAGAGAAGTTGAGACTTGGCACCATAAAAAAAGCCCAAGAGAAGCTATTAGTAAAGGTGCAGTCTCAGTAGCAGTTGAAGGCCCAGATTGAAGGAAACATGCAGAGAATTTGAGGCTTGGCATCATGAAGAGAGCTAGAAGAAGCTATTGGCAAAAGTGCAGTCTAGTTGCAGCAGAAAACCCCAGCGTTCTAAAGATGCTATACTATGGAACGACCACCAAAAACAGCAGCAGCAGTAGAGTGGAGCCAGCGGGAGTATGGAGAATAAGCTGTGTGTGCTGCAGAGGGCAGAGCCAGAGAAGTGACCCAAACCCTTTGGAGGAAGAGCTCAGAAGATCATGAGTGAATTCCAGATAATTAGACATTGATAATGTTTTTCTGCTGTCCAAAGACATTGTGAAAATCTTGATAGATGTTTGGTTTCATTTGGCCATGCACATTAGAAGTCTCATAGTTGTTGTTAATGGTTTTGCTGGTGTTGTGTTAAATTGTGTTGTAGAGATAAAGCTTTTTTTTCCTTATACAGAAAAGGGGGAATGTTGTGGAAGTTTATTTTTAGTTAATGTACAAAATAATTGTTCTTTGCACTATTGGGGGAAGGGATGCATAGGCCTTGACATTTTGTATTGTCTGCAGGTGTTGGATTTATGTGGTAGGGATGTTTGATCTGTCATGATCTGCATGTGCTATCAGTAGAACACCTGAGGAGTTCCTTAGCAATAAAAACACCTGAGCTGGAATGCTCGGGGTTCCACTGTTCAGGATAGTGGTTCCCTCTGCTGAGGATGCAGGTTTTGCATCCATGAAAGCGCCTCCCTGTCTTTCTTGGTGAGCTGCCACCAAAAGAGAACAACAAATACAGTTTCCCCCTTCTAGCCTCCATGAAGACCTGCACTCACATCCACATACCCACACACAGGTACACCCTGAGGCACAGACGTAGACACACATATACTCACACAAATAACATTGGCTAAAAATTTGCAAGAAAGGCAAAACACCTACTTGTCAGATTTAATCATTGCTAAATTTTATATCATTTGCCCTGTCAGTTTTTAAGAATTTATTATGAGAGTATAGGGAAGGAGGGTAGTGATCAGGATCTACTCTCAGAGTGGAGCCACAGGTGTCCAGGAAGTTAAAAGAGAAGACTAGAGAGTATAGGGTCAAATTAGCTACAAGCAGAAAGCCTGCCCTCAGAGAGGCAGAGGTTAGCACACTGAAGTTTTCTGAGGGACTGAGAGAGGTGACATTTTCTAGATTGGCCATCTAAGAAGACTGTTCGATGTTTTATCAGAGTGCTTCCAATGGAAGCCAGGTTGAAGAAGTTCAGGAAGGAAGTAGTAACAGGTGAGGTAAGCCCCCTTGGTTATTTCTTTTGTGTGTGTGGTTTGGGGACACACTGCTGTGGGGTATTCACCAGAGAAGACTTCTCAGACATAGGTTTAAGCTAACAGAGAGTTTTTATCAGCCAGTCAGTGACTACACTGGGTGTTTGGGATCCCAGTGTAACCCCAAGCCTTTCTCAGGGTGAGCTTTTAAGCACAAACACCACATTCTGGGTTGACGTACTTCAGTTAACAAGAACAGTTAACCAAATTGGAACTACAGAAGCTAAAAAGAAAGGTTAGTACATTTTGGAGTTTCCAGAACTGTGTGGACTTTGATGGATTAGGCTTTTGTGTTAGTTTTGGCAGGTGGTATTGTCTACGTGCTGAGTCTTACAGCCTGAATGGTACTTCCATCATGGAGTCAGTTGTGCTAAGGTCTCAGGGCCTTCTAAGGTCTGGGGCCCTGTTATAATACCACAAATGCAAGTAGAGACCAGAAGACAACATGTGAGAATTCTGGGGACCAAACTCAAGTCATCAGGCTTGATGGCAAGTGCATTTGACACCTTACTAGCCCTCCCTAGTTATTTTTTAACATAAGAAGTAAAACATTAGAAGTCAAATTATGATCCCTTTGGATCACTGCTCTTGCGGTTTGGTTTTTAATCTTATCAACTTGATTGGATTGAAAACTACCCTAAAAAATTAATGAAGCACACCTCTGGGTGAGTCCTATTTCCACAGCCAGATTGTGAGGGCTCTGACCTAATAAATAGGTTAATCCTTTTGTAGATTCAAAAATTGAGTAGACTATTTGCAAGAGCTATGGAAAATAGGCCCTGGTTGCAGAAACAAGATCACTAGGGCATGTCTCTGGGGACTGCATTTTGCCTGGCCCTTCCTGTTACTACTCTGCTCTGCTTTCTATGTGCTATGCTGTGAGCTTCTCCACTATGCCCTCCTGCAATAATGGACTGAAACCACATACAAAAGATCTCTCTTCCTTTAAGTTGATTTTGCCATATACTGTAGTTGTTAGGTTGCTGTGGCAGCTCAGCAAGGATGACAAGAAGGCATATTCACAGGTGCAAATCCTTCCAGACCTTAGCAGAGGGAAACATCATCCTGGCCAGAGCCATACTGGACAGTGGAACCCTAGTGTCTCAGCTCAGGTGTTTTTTATTGATACAGAACTCCTCAGGTGTTCTGATAGCACATGTAGATCATGTGCAATCAAACATCCCCCACATAAATCCAACACCTACAGACAATGCAAAATGCCAAGACCTAGGCAGCCCCTCACCCAAAAGTGCACAAACAATTATTTTATACATAACTAAAAATAAACTTCTACAACAATATACTCTGCCACAGCGATGCAAAGACACACAGAGACAACATCAATTCTATATCTGCTCGACTGATTTTATGATTTAAATTTATATCCTACTTCATCTAACCTGATAGACTTTATGATATGAGATGTGCCATTATTTTGAGGTCTGTTAAAAAGAAAAATAGTAGGCCAGTGAGATGACTCAACGGGTAACATGTGAACACATATACATACTACATACTCACATAATGCTTGAAATAAAACAAAAAATTTAAAATACATAAAAATAAAAAACTTGAAGAAAAATGTTGCCAATGAAATCATGACATAACATTGTACTTATTTATCTACTTATTGTGAACATCGAGTATGTATGTGTGTGCATGGGTGCCATGGTACTTGTGTGGCGACAAGCTTAGGAGAGTCAGTGTGGGTTCTGGAGACAGAACTCAAGTTGCCAGACTTGACATCAAGGGTCCTACTCCATGGAGCCACACTGTAGGTCCAAGACACGACACTTTCTGAACTTAGATTTTATTTGTTTATTTATTTTAGTTTTCTTGAGACAGGGTTTCTTTGTTGTAACTCTGGCTGTCCTGGAACTCACTCTGTAGACCAGGCTGGCCTCAAACTCACAGAGATCCTCCTGCCTCTGCCTCCCAAGTGCTGGGATTAAAGGCCACACACCACCATGCCCAGCTACTAAACCTAGATTTTTATATGATTGAAAGAACCTTTTATACTTATTTAAACAATTGCACCTCATAGGATACTTCATCAAATAAAAAATGCCTCCCAATCTAATATGCAGCCTCATTTCAGAGATTTTTTTAAACTAGTAGATTTTTTCGTTGTTGTTTTAGAAGTTTTAGGGGGAGAATGAGTAAAAAGTAGGGTTTTTGTATGTGTTCTCTGGCCTCCCGGTTCCCCTTATTTTTAACATCCTTGCGGTAGTGTGATGCATTTGTGAAAGCTGATGAACCCAAGTTGATGCACCACGCTGACTAAAGTCCACAATTTCTTCTATAACCGTTCTTCAGATTGTATTACGAGTTTTGCCGAATGTGAATAACAGACACCCAGCACTGCAGCTCTTACAGAACAATCATTTCGCTGTCCTAAATATCCTCTGTAGTCCCTCATGTCTCCCTCCTTTACAGCACCTCGCAACCATGGATATTTTCACTGTCTCTATAGTTTTGCCTTTTTCAGAATGTTCAGATAGTTTGAATTAGGTTGCCTTGTCCACCTGGCTTCTTGCATTTAGCCTCAAAATGGTTACATAGTCCTGAAATGTCCTGATGTGCAGACTACTCATCCTACCAAGTCATAGTGCTTTTGGTAAACTTACTGTACTTTTTAACAGCAGTTGAAATTACTTTCTACACTGGAATGCAAACTTCCTGAGGTGCTTGGGGGTTATCTTGTATCCTCGTGTGGATACGGAGGAAGTTTGAGATGGGGGAGAGAAGGGTCAAATGTGTTCATCTGATCCAGTACTTAGCAAGGCAGGTGGAAAACTCATCAGCTAACAGCGGGAAGAGTACGGAAAGGTACAGTGCTGGGAATTCCACTCAACAGCCACAGATGTATCTGGAGTGGGGTAAAGGTTTTCGGGGGTAGGAGGTATGAATCATAAAATAAATTGAACAGATGTGGGATTGGTGTATTGTTGTCTGTGTGAGACTTTGCATCTCTGTAATAGAATGTATGTGCTTCTGTGTCAGAGGCTAGATGGTATGAGACCTGAGGACTCTTTTTTCTTCCTCCTTTCGTTAAGGTATCCTTTACATCTAGTGACTCACCCTTTCAATGCAGAGTTCCACAGCTCTCAGCACATCTCACAGTTGTTTTATTATGAATTCAAGTGATACACAAAAGTTTCCTCACCCCAGAAGATTCCCCTTTGTCCCTTTGTAACCACCCCATGTCCCGGAGATCGCAGAGAACAAATGTGCCTTACAGCAGGATGCCTTTGGAATCTGGTCTCTTTCACTTAGAAGAGTGAGCCATGCTAAGATGGCTGTTTGGAGTTCTTAGGCTTTGCTAGGTAGTGCTGAGGATGGAACCCAGGGCTTGGTGCACAACAGGCAAGTATCTACCACGGAGCTGTGTCTCCAGCCTGTTCACATCCTTTGATTGTGAGGTAACATTCAGTTATCCAGACACACTGCAATTCCCTCTCTCCCAGTTGAGGAACATTTAGATTGTTTCCTTTTTCAGAAGATTATGAATGAAATCACTAAATACTTAGATATAAATTACATGAGGATAGCAAGGGTTTCTGTAATTGTTACTGTCTTTTGTTGTTTGGGGATGGGGGATGGGTCTCAATTAACCCAGGCTGGTCTGGTACTTGCTAGGCAGCTCAGCTTGGCCTTGAACTCCTGATCCTCCTGCCTCCACATCCCAAATGCCAAGATTACAGCCCTGTGCACTCCTAAGTTTTCATTTCACTTGGATGACTCCTAGTAACTGATTTTTGTTTTAAGCTTTTAGTTGTTGCTGTTTTGTTTTGTTTTTTGTTTGTCTGTCTGTTTAGTTCTGAAGAGAGGGTTTCTCTGTTGTAGCCCTGGCTGTCCTGGAACTCACTCTGTAGAACAGGCTGGTTTTGAACTCATAAAGGCATGCACCACACCGCCTGGCTAGGTCAGCTTTAATGTAGTAAATTTCAAACTCTTTTGGCAATGGCTCATGTCAAGGAATCTATTTTATAACATAACCCAGCTCCACATGCAGTCCCACTTATAACCACAGTAGACATCCCATCAAGTAACACAAGAAATTCTAATATCCTCTTATGTTACATTTTTTAAAAAATTCTAGACAACATCACTAAACTGATTTAAAGATTCGTTAAAGGGTCACAAATCTCTACCTGTAAAACTCCAGCTGGATGTATCTTCTTTTATTAATTAAAAATTTTCCTTGACAATTTCATGCACATAGATAACACTTCCTGTTCACTCTCAGCCCCTTTTTTTTGAGACAAGGCTTCTCTACTCTGGCTGTCCTGGGACTCGCTCTGTAGACCAGGCTGGCCTCAAACTCACAGAGATCCATCCGCCTGCCTCTGCCTCTGCCTCTGCCTCTGCCTCTGCCCCTGCCCCTGCCCCTGCCCCTGCCCCTGCCCCTGCCCCTGCCCCTGCCCCTGCCCCTGCCCCTGCCCCTGCCCCTGCCTCTGCCTCTGCCTCCCGAGTGCTGGGGTTAAAGGCGTGCACCGCTGCCACCACTGCCTGGCCCTCCTTATTTTCTTAATTTGTAATCCCAAAGCGTCGGTAGCACTGAGCCCCGAGGCAGGGCCTTGTTATCTATGTCTTCACCAGTGAATTCTCCATTAAAACCTTTGCTTTTTGAGTGGAATGACTTCTTATCATTGAATTTTGATAATTCTTTTTCATATCTCGGAGTTTTTAAGTGGAAGAGCCATAAAAGGAGTCCATCATTTCATTCCTTTAGGCCGTATTTTAGTTTTCACTTTGGTTTCTATCACAGATTTCAAAATAGAGTCTTTCTGATAACGAATGTTCTGGCCTTGAGTGTACTTTTATCTCAGAGCATGTGGTAGCAGAGGCTTCGTTTTGTTCTGCAAAAACCCCTGAAAGTTGGTCAAGTAGCAGATCTATAAGGGGGTGGGAGTATGTTCTACACTGAGAGGTAAATGGGGGACAGACCATCTGGAGCTCTTCCCACAGTCCACTTGGCACCTCAGCCCTGTTTGGGTTCATTTTGCTTTTAGTGAAGTTCTTCAAGAGAAACATGTGTATGACCTTATTTCATTTTTCTTCAGAGATGTTTCAGCAAGATATAAAATGTGTTAGACTTTTCCCCCACACACACTGAAAACACCATTCTTGGTTTCTTTGTACTTCTACTACTATCAAATCCAAATGCCTCTGTCACTGGGTGGTGGTGGTGCACACCTTTAACCCCAGCACTTGGGAGGCAGAGGCAGGCAGATCTCTGTGGGTTTGAGGCCAGCCTGGTCTACAGAGTGAGTTCCAGGAAAACCAGCAGAGAAACCCTGTCTCAGGAAAAAAAAAAAAAAAAAAAAAAAAAGAATTGATAAAATAGGATTCCCAAGACTGTCATGGAAGGGAAGAACAGACTCCCCTAAGCTGTGACACACTCTCTCACATACATACAGATAATTAATAAGTATAATTTAATTTTTAAGGGGTTGATAAAATATCTATGGCAAAATTGACAGCAAGAAAACAAGTTCACGGTTTCCCTAAGAATAAAATTTTAACAAATGTCTTTTAACAATTGAGAAAGTAGATTAAGCATGTTTAAATGATATAGGTTATTGGAACAATTCAGTTAATACACTTGAACTGAAAGACATATGTAGAACTTTATAGCCATGAAAATATATCATTCTTTTTGAATGCCTACATGACATTTATAAAATGAACCACAGGATGACCACATAATTAACCACATTAATTGGCCAGAGAGCAATTTAAACCAGTACCAAGGAATGGGCACCAAAAATGTTCTCTCAGTAGAAAACAATTGAATTAGGGCTGGAGAGACAGCTCAGTAATTAACAGCACTGGCTGCTCTTGCAGAGGAACCCAGTTTCATTCTCAACACCCACAAGGCAGCTCATAAACATCTGTAACTACAGTTTCAGGGGCTCTGACGTCCTCTATGGGTACTGCATATATACAGGGTACAAACATACATGCTGACATAACACTCATACAAAAAAAACAATTTTTTTAATTTTTAAAAGAAAGTATATAAAAAGATAGCTTTGGGAGCTGCACGTGGTGGCTCATACCTTTATCTCAGCATTTAGGAGGCAAAAGCAAGTGGACCTCTAAGTTCCAAGCCAACCATAGCCAGAACATGAGATCCTGTCTCCTAAACTTTTTAGAAAGATATCTTAAATTTTTTTCTAACTTATTTTAATATGTTTCTAAATCATTTGTGGACTTAAAAAAAACTATATAACCGTAAATTCTTACAAATATGAAGTTAACAAAAATACTATTGGTGACTGAAAAGTGGTTTGGTGGCTAAGAGTGCTTACTGCTGTTGTAGAGGACCCGGGTTCAGTTCCCAGTACCCACATAGCAGCTCAAACCTACACAGAGAAGAGGCCCATGATGGCTATTCTTGGTTGTCAACGTGATTACATCTAATCTGGATCTTTGAAGTAGGAAAACATGCCTTTAATCCAGATCATTTAAACTGGGAAAAGACTTGCCTTTAATCTAGATCTTCAATCCAGATCTAATCTGGGCCATACCTTCTGCTGGAAGCCTATATAGGGACATGGAAGAAGGAAGCTTTGCTCTTTGCTTGCTTGCTCTCACTTTGCTAGCAAATCCATTCCTTCACTGGGATTAGAGCCTACTTCAGGACTCCAGCATATACTGAAGACCAGTTGAAACATCCAGCCTTGTAGACTGAGCAATATTCGATCCTTGGGCCTTCCATTCATAGCCAGCCACTGTTGGATTAGCTGGACCACAGCCTGTAAGTCATTCTAATAAATCTCCTTTGCATATATTGTTAATCTCACTGGGAGAGAAAAAGACTACTATCATAATTTTTTAGCTAAATTTGGAACAAGTTTTATTAAATACTGGCCAGGACGATAGACTCTGACCAGGTCCATACCAGGGATTCCCAGACTATGGCATCAAATTACATTGGTCAGAGGCTTATAAAGGCAAAACCCACTGGACTACATACTTTCCAAATTTGTCCAATTAGGGGCAAGCAAACATCCTGATGTACTACCTACCAACATACCTCCCACCTATGTGTGATCAAGCACATCCTGTGCAGTTGAGGCAACCAAGCTTGTTTACAGAAGTGAAAATGCATGGTTTGTTATCTTACATGAACAACAGTCCCCAGCATTCCAGGATGTTATTTGTTCTTGGGCAAGTGGGGTTTACAGGTTAGAGGCAGCTTTGTTTTATAGACCTCTTAAGCACAGTAATTTAATATACACACATATATATACATATATACATACATACATACATATGTATATATATATGTATATAAATATGTATATACATATATATATATAGAGAGAGAGAGAGGGAGAGAGAGAGAGAGACACTCATTCTATAAGTTCTGTTATTCTAGAAATCCCTGACTAATACAAGGTCATTTGCTCTTTGTATGTGCTGACAGTTACAGGGTTGAGAAAGTAGCTATGACAACTCTTGGGCTATACCTAAGTTCATTTCTAACCAGCAAGTGTCAGCAATGGGTTCCACTGCCTATATTTTCCATGTTCCTGAAGGTTCATGGCCTTGACTTAATCATGTTGAGTGCTCTGAAGCATGAATGGCTGCAGAAATGTTCCTACCTTGAAGCAAGTGTGTTGGACTTTTGTATCCTTACCCAAGTCAATGATTGGTTTTTGGATCACCATGGAAGTGGTAGACAAGAGCATACATATCCTTCCAGGAGAGATGGATGCCACTACCAACTTAACTCTCTTGATTAGAGGCAGTCATAAGCTTCTAACAGTCAATACTCATGGCAGTTGAAGGATGGACACATGGGACAATTTATTACATGTGACATAGCCAGGCACCAATAGTAGCTACTGTATTCAATAGTATTTTTAAATTTATTTATCTATTTCTCTTTTATTTGTAACAGGGCCCAGACCTTAGCACAACTGACTCCATGAAGGAAGTAGCATTCAGGCTGTGAAACTCAGCATATAGACAGCACCACCAGCCAAAATGAAAACAAAGGTCTAATCCATCAAAGTTATAGGAAAGTCTCTGCGTGTATTAACCTTGCTTTTTGGCCTCTGGAGTTCCACTTCTGGCTAACTCGTTAACCAAAGTATGTCAACCCAGGACATGGTTTTTGTACTTAAAAGCTCACCCTGAGAAAGACTCAGGGCTACACTGGGATCCTGAACACCCAGTGTAGTCATCAGTTAGCTAATAAAGACTTTTTACTGCCTTAAGCCCATATCTGAGCAATATTCTCTTGATACCCCACAACAATGTGTTTGACTATTTGCCTACATGTATGTACAGTATGTGCGTGCAGTTCCTGGGGAGGCTAGAAGAGGGTGTGGGACTCCCTGGAACTGGATTCACAAATGGTTGTAAGTCTAGGTCACAAACTTCCAATTCTTTTTTTTTTCTTTTGAAACAGGGTCTCTCTATGTAGTGCAGTATCTTTATTAGCTGGCTAGTGACTATACTAGGTGTTCCTGGATCTTAGTGTAGCCCCGAGCCTTTCTCAGGATGAGCTTTTAAGAATGTAACCTGTAAACCCCACTTACCCAAGGACAGAATGCTGAGTGGGGGCTGTTCGTGTGAGACAACAGGCCAGGTGTTTCGGTTCCTTAAGCAAGCTTGGATAATCCAATGGCACTGGTTATGCTTGTAGGTAGGAGACAGGAAGTATGTCAGGATATATGCTTGCCCCTGATGGGACCTGGTGGGAAGTACATAGCTTTATGGGTTCTGCCTTTTTAAGCATCTGCTGGATATGACTTGGTACCATTTTGTGGGAATCCCAGAATGGTCCTAGCCAGTGTCCATTATACTGACCAGTGTTTAATTGATATAATTAAAGCTTGCTTCCAATTTGGCTCAAAAATTTTGGTGATGGTCTTATTCTTAACTGGTGCAATTAACAATTGGTAGACATTGTGCAGTCTAGGTTGGGAATTCAAAAGCACAATGAGTATCTCAGGTCTGTGCTACACTGCTTCTGTCTCTTTTCTTTTCTTCCTTTTGGGTGTACAATAGCACAGGCAGTGTACCAGCCTCACTATAAGTAGAGGAGTAAAAGGCTTTGAGATGGGCATTTCACACACAGGGCAGTGCCCCCTCTGTTATTTAGCCCTGGGACTGGGGACATGGCTTCAGGTCTGCACAACTAGCTTCTCATTTGCCCTTTATGCTATCAGGTTAGATCAGGTTAGCCTCTGATTTTGAGATGCAGCTTTTCTGCCAAGTTCCTGGCAGTAGAGTGGGAGCAGTGGCAGGCTTGGGGGCCACTAAGGAAGGCCCCTACCTCCCACCTCATAGTTTTGGATCCACATCTGTGCCTCTGGCAATACTAGAAAGGGGACCATCAACTTTGCTACTTCTTAAGACTTCTAGTTTCATATGAAAGGGAGGAGGGTGAAGGATCTGGCCTTTGTTGAGGCCTACTAAGGAAAAGCTACTTCCTCCTAGTCAAAATAGTTGAATCTAGGTTCTACCCTCTGACTCTAGATGAAAGCAGGACACTCGAAGCTGTCTAGAATATTATAACTAATGTCTGCTCCCATAAGAGTTAACACATCTAGGCCATCAATCATCTGGCCAAGAAACCGCCTCTCAGGAAAAGACAGGTTGAGGCAATGAGAGGAATAATTATACCCTCCCAGAAACCTCTCTATTCTAGTTTTCTTTCTATTGCTGTGACCAAAGCAACTTAGGATGGAAAGAGTTTATTTAGCTATACTTCCAGGTCATATAATCCATTACAGAGAGAAGTCAGGACAGGAACTTGAAGCAGAAACCATGAAGGAACACTACTGGCTTATGCTTAGCTAGCTTCTTTCTTTTAAATTACATTTTATTGCTTTATCTTGGTGGGGACACACATGTGCTATTGCATACATGTGGAAATCAGAAGGCATCTTAGACCTGGTTCTCTCCTTCCACCGAATGGGTCCCAAGGATTAAACTCAAGTTGAACTCAGTTCTTCAGGTTTGCTGGCAAGAGCCTTTACCCGCTGAGCCATTTTGCCAAGCCCTTAGCTAACTGTCTTGTATAGCCTAGGACCGTCTGCCCAGAAAATGGTGCCACCCACCAGGAGCTAGCTACCCTACATCAGTTAAGACAATCAAGACAATCCCTGACAGGGGCTGGAATGATGGCTCAGCAGTTAAGAACCTTTGTTGCTTTTCTAGAGAACTCCAGTTTGGTTCCTAGCATCCATATAGTACTTTACAAACATCTCTAACACCTGTTTCAGGGGACTCAACACCCTTTTCTGGCCTCTGGGGGCACCAGGCATGCATGTAGTGTTCATACACATCCATGTAGACAAAACAGTTAGACACATAAAGTTAAAATAAACAAAAAAAAGATAATCCCTCACAGACTGTCCACAGACCAACCTGATAAAGATACTTACTCAAGACTTTTTTCAGGTGATTCTAGGCTGTGTCAAGTTGATAGATTCTAAGTAGGACACACTCCCTCAATAAGATTGCTTAAGAGATCTTCACTGCCAAGACTTCAAGCTTCTCTGAGTTCTAACTCAAGAAAGAGTAATTTTTAGATGACAGCCTAGCACCTAAGCATTTAGAAGTAGGAGAGGAGGGCTCTGCTGCTAAGTAGCTGAGATACCTAATGGACATCACTCTGAAATTTATTTTCCAAAATTAATTAGAATCTTATCTTTTTTTTTTTTTTTTTTTTGAGACAAGGTTTCTCTGTGTATGCAGCCCTGGCTGTCCTGGAACTCACTCCGTAGATCAGGCTGGCCTCAAACTCAGAGATCCTCCTTCCTCCTGCCTCTGCCTCTCAAGTGCTGAGATTAAAGGAGTGTGTCGCTACTGCCTGGCAAGTATAATCTTATCTTAAAACAGAAATAAATGGGCCACTCAGTCAGTATGTGGCTAATGGGTTTAACAAGATACTATTGTCATAAAAACATTAAGAAACTTCATAATTCAAGCAGCCTGTGAAGAACTGCTCCAGTCACCTGATGCCTTTTGGGAGAACAGATAGTACCAAAAAGTATTAAGGGCCTAGCTATCTGTTCTTCCTCTCTAGAAACTTCCTCTGATAACCCAGGAGGAAAACCTAAGCCACTGGCTTCTGCTTAACCTAGTACAAAGGACAGTCTCGGTCTTTAAAACTTTATACAGAGGGCCCGTTCTCAGTATTGACTTCATCCTCAATGCAGAGACTTACAGCCTCAAAATAAGTGACCTCATTTGCCCACTTTCAACAGACCTTCCAGGATTGCTTGAGGCACAGCCATAAGAGTTCTGGATGCCTCTATTTCACCCTCCAGACCTGATATTGAGACAATGGATCTAAGACACAGCTATCCATCCAGACAACTGAGAATTGTGAGTCAGACATGCCCTACTCTTTTGAGCCCATCAAGGCATTAAAATTCCTGTTCAAGAGGTCAGACGGGGCTAAAAGTGGTTGTGCATACCTTTGATCTCAGCTTTCCTTGGGAGGCAGAGGCAAACTCACTTCTGTGAGTTTGAAGTGAGCTTGGTCTACATAACAAAATTTTCAAAACTGGGAGGAGGGGCAGATAGTTGCTTAAATGCTAACCAACAAACACAGAAAAGAAATACTTCAGGGCTTAATCTCTTTTGCTGGTCCCATAATCCCTGTCCTTCACAGACTCACCTTTGTATCTTAGATGCTGTTGTGTGACAAAACTTTTCCTGGGGAGATGCAAAATATGTGTCGATCCATCCCAGTTAAGGAACCCATGATAGACCAAAGTACAGATATCATAAAGTCCAATTTGATGAACAAATGAGTTTAATTGGGGTTACTTACAGGAATATGGGTGAAGGGATACAGGAGCAGAAATGACTCAAAGACAGAGGCATCACCAAAGCGCACCCCACCATGGGTGACAGCTCACAAAGCTGGGAACCAGGATCACACTGCACAGCCTGCAGGCAGCTCAATAGATTGGAGAGTGTCCTTTCCAGGTGCCTCAGCTGGTCTCAACCTCTTCCAGGCAACTTGGTTGGTTTTTGCTTCTTCCAGGCAGCTTGTCAGGTCTAGAGAATTCTTTGCAGCTTTTCTCCTCTAAGAGTCTTCTGTGCAGCTCAGCTTTTCTTTCTTCCTCTGAGATAGACTCTCAGTTTTTATTGTTTACTCTGTCAGAGAGGGGCTTAGTGAATCTGGTCAGTTTCAGGGACTTCCTGAAGCTACTTTGAGTTGTATACCTTCCTGCTTAAAGGAGCTTCCCTAGAGGATGGTATGTTTCAACCTCAGAGGAAACTGTTACGCTGCAGACTCTATGCCTCTACAGGGCCAATACCAACCTTGAGTGGGAATAATGTTGGTATTCCTTACATGAGGATTTTAACGTGAAGCGTAATTAGCTTGTGGGTTTTATAATTGGCTCCTTCTGTTGACAGAATTTCTCTCTTGCTTCATAATCTATCAAAAAAAAAATGGGATAATAACTTCCTAGTCAATTCTTCTCACATAGTGACAGGCACAAATTCAACCATGAAAAAAAATCTCTGGCCCAATAATTCAACTGATCTCTAAGCTGACTTGGCTCCTTCGTTTCCTAGGCACACTGGTGGCTATTATCCGACTGTCTCTCTTTGCCTTTGTGTGATTGTCTTAGGTTCTTTTTCTGTTGCAGTCACAAAATACCCTGGCAAATAAGGGAGAAAGAGTTTATTCTACTCGCATTTCCATGTTACAGTCCATTATAGCAGGGAAGTCACAGCAAATAGCAAGAGTTTGAGAGAAATTGTCATACCACATCCAAGATCAGGAACAGAGAGCAACGAGTACATTCATGCTAGGGTTCAACTTATGTTTGCCACTCATGTACAGTCGAGGAACCTCTGCAGATGGAATAGTGTCACCTACAGTGAGGGCATCTTCTCACCTCAATTAATGTAATCAAAATAATCTCCCATGATCATGCCCTCAGGCCAACCTAAATCTAGGCAACCCCTTATTGAGACTTTCTTCCAGGTTGACAGTTAAAACTACCATCACAGAGATCAACACCCTGACTCACTTTATCTATTCTACGTTGGAACACCACGTGTCCTATCTGACCACCAGGGATTAAAGTTGGATATCAAAAACAACAACAGAAAACTTACAAACTTGTGGTAAATGAACAACTCACTACTGAATAAAAAGTGGGTCAAGACAGAAATTAAGAAGCAAATTTAAAACTTTTTGGATTTGAATGAAAATGATAGCACAACATACCCAAACCTATGGAACACAATGAAATTCCAAGAGACAAGTTGATAGCACTAAGTACCTACGAAACAATTGGCGAGATCTCACGTTAGATCTCACTTATTGGCACACCTAAACACTCTAGAACTAAGAGAAGAACTAACACCCAAAAGGAGTAGACGGCAAGAAATAATCAAGCTTAGGGCTGAAATTAACAAAGCAGACACAAAAAAACACAAAGAGTTAATAAAACAAAGAGTCGGACCTATGGGAAAATTAATATGATTGGTAAACCTTAGCCAAATTAATAAAATTAGAGGTGAAATTAGAGAATCATAAGAGTGTTTTTTTAAATCTGTGCGCCACCAAATTTTAAAAAATCTAAAAGAAATGGATAGTTTTCTTGATATATACTACCAACCAATGTTAAATCAAGATCAGATAAGCAATTTAAATAGATCCATAACCCCTAGTGAATAGAAGCAGTAATTAAAAGTATCCCAGCACTGCCTCCCCCCCAAAAAAAGGGAAAAACAAACAAAAAACACCCAGGGCCAGGTGAATTCACTGCAGAACTCTACCAGACCTTCAAAGAAGAATCAATGCCAATATTCCTCAAATTCTTCTGCAAAATAGAAACACAAGGAACATTGGCTGATTCTTTCTACAAAGCCACAGTTCCCCTGATACCTAAAACACACAGTCACCCAACAAAGAAAGAAAATTACAGACAAATTTCCCTTATGAACATAAATGCAAAGTTTCTCAATAAAATACTTGCAAACCAAATCCAAGAACACATCAAAAAGAATATCCAAGATGATCAAGTTGGCTTCATCTCAGAGATGCATGATGGTTCAACATAAGTAAATTGATAAACACAATTCATCACATAAACAGGCTGAAAGACAAAACGAGATGCAGCAAAGGCATTTGACAAAATCCAACATCCTTTTGTGATAAAAGTTCTGGAGAGACTAGGGATACAAGAAACATACTTCAAAATAATAGACAACAGTTTCCAGCCAGCCCACAGCCAACATAGACTTAAATAGGGAGAAGCTCAAAACGTTTCCACTAACATCAGGAACAAGACGACATTGTCCACGCTCTCCATACTTCTCAATATAGTACTTGAAGACTTAGCCAGAGCAATAAGACAACTGAAGGAGATTAAGGGGATATAAATAGTAAAGGAAGAAGCCAAAGTATCTTTATTTTAAATGCTGTGATTGTATACATAAATGAACCTAAAAATTCCACCCGGAAACTCCTACAGCTGATAAAACACTTTGAGGAAAGTGTCAGGATACCAAATTAACACACAAAAGTCAATAGCCTTAGGACTGGGCCAATAGCTCAGCAGGTATGAGCTTTAGCTGCTTTTCCAGAGGACCCAGGTCCAGTTCCCAGCATTCACGCAGAGGCTCACAATCATCCATAACTGAGTTCCCGGGAATCCAGCACCCTCTTCTCACCTGCATGGTCACTGCACACATGTGATGCACAGACACACATTCAGGTAAAACACCACACACATGGAAAAAAAATAGCCTTCCTATATACAAATGACAAACAGACTGAGAAAGAAACTAGAGAAACAGTACCTTTCACAATAGCCTAAAAAAAAATAATAGACTTAAGGTAATTCTGACCAAGCAAGTGAAAGACTTGTATGATTTTTTTTAAAAAGTTAAGACGTTGAAGAGATAAATTGAAGAAAAAGATGATATCAGAAGATGAAAAGACCTCTCATGCTCATAGATTAGTAGGATTAATACTGTGAAAACGGTTGTCCTAGCCACTGAGCTATTGCTGGGAGGAAACACCATGACCACAGCAACTCTTCTAAGTGAGCTTATTGGGAGCTTCTTTACAGTTTCAGAGCGTTAGTCCACTATCATCACAGTGGGACCATAGCGGCACAGACAGGCACGGTCCTGGAACTCAGAGCTTTACACCCTAAGGCTCAGGCAGCAGAGAGAAAAATGAACCTGGAAGCCACTGGCTCAGTATGGTTTGGGGGCCATTGCTTTTTCAGCACCCTAGTTCCCCTGTTGTATCCAGTGTCCAAAATCCCCCTCCTCAGGTACTACAGGAGCCCAGTTCTGATGCAAAAGCAAGGAGCCTTTATTTTGCAGAGCAAACCAGCATGATGGGGTCAGGCACCAGGTGAAATTGGCCTACCCTGAACAAAGGCTTGCTGGCCTTTTTATAGACAAAAAAGGGGGGTTTTAACATAGGTGAGGTAGCCTGGTTTCTAAGTGGGGGACAGAAATGCAGTTTACAAATGTTTAGTTTTGATTGGCTCATGCTCAAGGGGCTAACTGTCCACATTCTTAAGCTAAATCTGGTTAGCCATCAAAGTCAAGACATTTGGTTTATGACCCCTAGGCCATCTGGCCAGATTAGGTAGGGGCCACTCCTGCCCTGCTTCTTTTCTCTGATTGGTTGACCTCAGAGTGGGGTCCTTTTTCAGGTTATCTAAGCCCCATTTAGCAGGTATATCCTGACTCTTGTTAGTCTGCCACTTGATTCAGGGAAGGGACTTTTGCAGTTTTTCCCAGGAGCCAGGGTTGGGATGGGTCTTGCTGTTCTTCCACAGCGGAAGCCTTTTCTTTCAGAAAGAATTGTTCAGACCTAACACCCCTAGTTAAGCCCAGCAAGAACCAAGAAAGGTGCTGTTGCTCTAAAGATAAAATAACCTCCCATCGTGCTGAATGTGGTGGCCCACACCTTCAATCCCATCATTCAACAGGCAGAGGCAACAGAAAGACTTCTGTGAGTTAAAGGCTAAATTGGTCTACATATGGAGTTCCAGGCCAGCCAGGTCTATATAGTAAACCCTTGACATTGGCTTCTGAGACCTCAAAGCCCATCCTCAATGACGTACTTCCTCCAACAAGGCCACACCTCCTAATCCTTCTTAACCTTCTCAAATAGTGCCACTCCATTATGACTAGGCATACAAACATATGAGCCTATGAGGGCCACTCTTACTCAAACTACCGTAAAGATCACCCTAACAAAAGCAATCTACGGATTCAATACAATCCCCATCAAAATCCTAACAATATTCTTTGAAGAAACTGAACGGGCAACAATTTCAAATTTCAACCTTAAATGGAAATACACACAAAAAAATCCAGGATAACTAAAACTATTCTCAATAATCAAAGAATAGATGGAGGTATCACCATCCCTGATCCCAAGTTGTACTACAGAGAGATTATAAAAACAGCATGATATTGACACAAAACAGACACATTGATCAATGGAGTTGAATTAATGTGCAAACATAAATCCACACGCCTATGGACACCTAGTTTTTGACAAAGAAGCCAGAAATACACACAGGAAAAAAGACAGAATCTTCAACAAATGGTGCTGGTCACACAGGATGTCTGCATGTAGAATGAAAATAGATCCATACTTAATCACTCTGCACAAAACCCAGCTCTAAATGAATCAAGGACCTCAACATAAAGCCAGATAGAGAAAATGGGGAATAATCTTGAACTCGCTGGCACAGGAAAAGACTTTGTGAACAGAACACTAGTAGCATAAGCACTAAGACCAACAATTAATAAAGGGAACCTCATGAAACTGAAAGGCTATTGTATGGCAAAGGACACCATCATTCAGACAAAGCAGCAGGCTACAGAACGGGAAAAGATCTTCACCAATTACACATTTGTTAGAGGGCTAATAATTAAAATATATAAAGAACTTAAAGCGAGCATCAAGAAAACAAATAACCCAATTAAAAATGAGTATGGCACTAAATAGAGGGTTTTCAAAAGATGAAACACAAAGGACTGAGAAACAAAGAAATACTCAACATCCTTAGTCATCAGGGAAATATAAGTCAAAACTACTTTAAGATTTCATCTTACACCCATCAGACTGGCTAATATCAATAAAAGAAATGACAGCTCTTTCTGTTGAGGATGTGGAGTCAGGGGAACATTCATTCATTATACAGCCACTATGGAACTCAGTGTGATGGTTCCTCAGGAAGCTGGGAATAGATTTACCTCAAGATGAATCTCTGTGGGTTCAAGGCAACCTGGTCTACATAGTGAATTCCAGGACAGCTAGAGCTACATAATGAGATCCTGTCTTAAAAAAACAAACCAACCAACAAACCCTGAAATAGTGAAATTCATAGGTAAATGGAGAGAACTAAAAGATAATAATAATCACCATCATCCTGAGTGAGGTAACCTAGAGCTCCAAAAGACAAATATGGAATGTATTTTCTTATATGTGGATGTTAGGTTTTAAGCCTTGAAGAGGCATATCTAACCACAGATGCTGGTGTAGAGTAGGGCATAAGGAAAGAAACTACTAAGGTAGGGAAATTGAATGTATAGTTATAGAAATACATGAGGGAGACTGGAACAGAAGGATTAACTGGAGATGGGGAAGGAAGAGGGGATAAGGGAAGGGATGCAGCTAAAACTAAAGGCCAATTGCAGGATCATATGGAAACCTAATACAGTAGAAGCTGCTTAAAATATATACAGATATGAAGGTGATCTAAATGAGATTGACAAATAATGGGGGAGAATAAACTCCAACTGAACATCTGTCACTAAATGACGCTTCCAGTCCCAGGAATGGTTTACATCTAATTGAGTTGTTGGACAAAAGGGCCCCATAGAAACCCCCAAACAACACAGGCTATTGCCAAGATCATTGGTTGCTCTCCACAAACTGATGGCAAGGCTCTGTTGCTGAGGACAACACCTACACAACTCACTAAGCACAGAGAAGTCGAGCTGGTGCCTACCTAGAGCCTTCATCCCTATGGACTAGTGTTCATGGTTCAGGAAGATACTCTGCACACTGTTAGAGGAGAAAGGCAAACATCAACCAACCTACAGACCCTTTGATTTACAATGGTGATAGGCTGCATGATAGGCTGATGCAATAGTGGCACAAACGTTAAGGGAGTAACCAACCACTGTCTGGTTGGATTTAAGGCCCACTTCATGAGATGGAACCCATCGCCGACTCTGCTTGGTTGGTCAAGAACCTGAGACTAGACAGGCCGTGGACCTAGTAGAAAACCAAATACTTTTGTTCTTCTAAAGGAACACAGCAATAAAATGACTCCTAACGACATCTGCTATAGTCATAGATCAGTGCCTTGCTCAGCCATCATCAGAGAAGCTTCCTCCTGCATGGGATGGGAACTAACAGAGACTCACAACTGAACAAAGTGTAGAGAGTGAGAGACCTTGGAATACTCAATCCTAATAGAGATGTCCTCATCAAATCCCTCCTCCTCAGGACTCAGGGAACTATGCAGAAGAGTGTAAGAGGCAGAAAGCGTGTAAGAGCCAGTGCCTTTCAGACACAACAGATCTGAAACACATATGATCTCACAGAGACTGTGACTACAAGCACACGTCCAAGCCAGATGGAGTCCCAGTGCTGAAGGGGGAAGTAGACAAGAGCCGCCGTCCCTAACCCAGAAGCTATCTCAACTGACAACCACTTGCCAATGCAAAATTAGTTTTCTCCAATGGAATCTCATGGGTATACAAACTACACTTAAGGGAAGCCACACATGGAGCAGTAGAAGGCCAACACCAAAGAAACTCAGTGGTATTTTTGATGATGTTTTGTTTCATAATGCTTTTTGGGGCATTTTTTTAACCTTACTTGTCTTTTGATCATCTATCATGGTTTCTGATTTCCTGTTTTTATGGCTTTTGTGTATGTGAGTGTGTGTGAATATCTGCATGTGTATGCTTTTTCTTTTTGTTTTGTTTTTTCTGTTTGCCTGTTGATTTTGTTTTATTCTGGTTTTTTTTTTAAAATTGGTCTGTTTGTTTTCCAAAGAGAGAGAGAAAAGGCATGAAGTTGGATGAGTTGTGAGGTAGAGAATATGAGAGGAGAGAAGGGAGAGAAAACCATGGTAGGAATATACTACAAGAAAAAAAAATTATTTTCAAAAGTATATTATGTATTTATATTAACATGTCCTTGTGGAACTCAATACCACATACGGTGAGTATATACTAATAAAAATAATGTATTTTTTCACATGCTAACAGGAGCTGGTGGTAATGTAGAATGTTTGCTCATGTTGGAGAAGGGTTTTATAAAGATGAAAGTAGATTACATTCACAAAGGCATAGACTAGGAAGTTCCTTCTATCATTAAAAATCAGTTTATTGTTATGAACTCACAAATAAAACATTTTTATTTTGATGTGTTTTAAAATTTTAAATTTTAAAAGAAGAGAAAAGTGGTTGGGCATAGTGGTACATGCCTTTAGTTCCAGCACTCAAGAGATAGAGGCAGGGGGAATCTTTGTGAGTTTGAGGCCAGCTTTGTGTATATAATGAGTTCCAGGACAGCCAAGCCTACATGGAGAGACCTCATCACATCTCAAAAAACAAAAAAAAAGGAAGAAGGGAAGGAGCCAAATAGCATCCCATGACAATATACACACACTGAAAAGTCCTACCCACTAAACAAACTTTAAATATGTCACCCACTGTCCCAAAATGAGATAAAAGAATTGGAAAGTTGCACAATGAAGCACCACCAAGACAAGAAACATCTTTGATTGCTATAGAAACAAAAGGAAAATAGAAAAGACAGTAGACTACACAGTTTTCCCATCACCATGACAAAAGCGTCTTAAGGAAGGAAGGGCCCGTTTGCCTTTCACTGTGGCAAAGGCTCGGCAACAGGAGCGTGAAGTGGCTGCTCACACTGCCAATGTCGTCAGAACACAAACAGAAAAAATGAATGCTGGCGCTTAGCTGGACTCTTCCTTCTTATATTTTGAGACACACTCTCACGGACCTCAGGCTGACCTGGAACTCACTGTTAGCCAAGGATGACTTTGAACTTTCGATTCTTCTGTCTCCACCTCGGGATTACAGGAACGCACCACACCTGGTTTATGCCATTGTAGGTCCTCATTGGTTACTTCGTCCCCACCCCTGCATTGTATGCAACCCCAGGTGTGATGTGGGCCCAATAACTTGCGTTTTATGTTACAGATCATTGAACAGAGAGAGGTTTAACCAGGTCTTCCCTCCTCTGTTAAACCTCTCTAAAAACACCCTTACAGAGACTCTCAAGTATGTTTCCTCAGTGGGTGCCCAGGATTAAACTCAGGTCGTTGGGCTTGTGCCGCAAGCCCTTCTACCTACTGGCCCATCTCACCAGCCCTTCCTGGGTGATTCTAAGATCCAGTCAAGTTGACGGTGAAGAGGAATCATCACAGAGGGGGTATAGCTTCAGAATCTTTCTAACAGTACTCTACTTTACCCACCTGTCATCCCAGACACCTAGGCATCTGTAAGAGTCAGCTTTGAAAAGGCCTACTGAGTAAGAGATGAGCCTGGAACACTGTGATCTTCTCAAGGCTTTCAGGAAAGGTCTTGACTCTGACCTTGACACAGTAGACACCTGAGTAGCAGTGAAGGTCGGGAGACAGCTGTTGCCTTTACAACCAATCATTTTGTTTGTCCTCAATGGGGTTTTCTTTAAACTGAATAGGAGAGATTGTCGAGGTACAGAGGACAATGAATGAAAGTTAAATCTTCAAATGTTACCGTGGACATGGAGATACTTACCTTTAACGCCAGCATTCAAGAGACAAAAGCAGGTGGATCTCTGTGAATTCAAAGCCAGCCTGGCCTACATAGTGAGTTCTAAGACAGCCAAGGCTACATAGTAAGACACTGTCTTAAAAAATAATACTCATTTTTTTTAACAGAGAGATACGTTTTAGTTAAGGTTACTTACGTATCAAATTATATATAAGCAAATTCATCTGCAGAATTCTAAGGGGCTGAAAGAGCAAAAACTCCAAGCCTGGTTTGCAGCCCTGACCCCCAAGACTTGTGTCGACTGTGAGAGCTAAGCAGAACCCTGGAAGGACTTATGATTTAAAGCCATCATTAACCCAATAATTAATTAGCAAAGCCAAGATCAAAGAAGAAATAAGCAAGACCAAGCCGGCTGGCCAAGGAATACCTTCCTTTGTGAGACAAAGAAACTCACTCATGACTTGACCATAGCTGTGGACCACTGACAATGTGCAGCTCTCCCAGCTTCTATTTGCCAAAAGAGAGATTTTCATTGGCTACTTTGTCCCCAGTCCTGCACTGTATACAACCCCAGGTGAGGTGTGGGCTAAATAAGTTGCTTAATATGTTACAGGTCATTGAACAAAGAGAGGTTTAACCAGCCTTGCTGGGTAGAGTCACATGTCTCCCATTAAGACCTGGACTTGGAGTTGAACTCATTGATTGGGTAGGGCTTTAGACTCATCTCTCTTGAGGAAAGAGAAAAGGTTTTTCATACATAGTTGCCTGGAAGTACCTCTCTTTTGACTTTAATGAGAAAGACATGCACCTCTGCTTCATCAGAAAACAGACCCATAATAACACAAGAAGCCATAACATCAGAAGAAATCCTCATTTTCAACTTTCTCTTTGCCTCAACAAAGGGCTATCTAAAGTTCCCAGAGCACCCCCTCATCCGTGTTCTAAAGGACTTCCACACCTACTCTCTTAGATCCTCAGATGAAACCAAGACACAAACAATCTGATTTTAACATCCTGCCCAGTTAGAGGATGAAAAACAGCCCAGCAGGAGCCTTCAAGCCTCAGGGATAAATTTCTTAACTGCAAACAAGGCTAAATTAAGCGTTTCCTCTGTGGGAGGGAATGTTTAGAGAGATCACTTAAGTCCAGTGCTTTTTTCATGAATGAAAAAAATAAATTAAAAAAAAATAAAGTTTTGCCGCCAACATCCTCCAAAGTCGGAAATTCCAGTTAACTCAACTCCCAGCTCCACTTCCTGCTACAGAAGGAAGATGGGTTCCCGTCCAGATATTCTGGGCCCAGCTTTGGCTGGTTTCCCTGGATGGTGTGTTTATTTGGCTACTGCCACATTCCTTCTCCACCCCAAGTCCCCTGGCTGGTCTTGCTTCCCCCTCCCTGCAGACAGAGGGGCAGTGAAAACAGTACGTTCCGATGCTTCCATCCCTCTCTGCCTCTTTTGCAGCAAAGGCTGGTGCTCATCCTCCTGTCTTGTCCTCTGCTCATCACTCAAGCCCTTGGAACCCTTCTGCCCTCATCACTCACTAAAACTGCTCTTGTCTTTGTGTTTCTAATGTTGAGACAGGGTCTTGGCCTCCTATTCCCACTTCCTAGGAGGATAGGTGTGGACCAGGACACCTAGCTATTCATTCATTCACGGTGCTGTGAGGGATAGAACCCAGGGCCTTACACTCTAGGCAAGTGCTCTACCCCTGAGCTCAGACACAGCCCAGAAACGGGTTTTTTTTTCCTTTTTATTGAAAATAGGTTTTTTTTTCCGCACAATATATTCTGATTATGTTCTCCCCTCCCCTGACTCCTCTGAGATCCTACCCACCTCCCCTCCCATCTGAATCCACAGCCTTTCTACCTCCCCTTAGAAAACAGACATCTAAAGAAGAAGAATAGGTGAGATAAAACGAAAACAAACAAATCAGAATAGAACAAAACAAACAGAAGAAAGAGCCAAATAAAAAGCACAAGAAAGACATATGGACCAGAAACTCACACTCTTTCACACACAGAGGAATCCCATAAAACATAAAACTGGAAGCTAGATACACAAAGGACCTATATGGTAAAAAAAAAATAATAATAATATAAATAAATAAAATAATGCCCTGACTAAACACTATGAGACCAAAAACTCCAAATACGCTATTAAATTAATTTTCTGCTAGCCATCTATTGCTGGGAGTGGGGCCTGCCCTTATGTGTGATTTGTATACCCAAGAAACTCCACTGGAGAAAACTAATTTTTCATTAGTCTGAAAGTGGTTGTCAAACTAATGCGGTAAAATCAAACTAAACTCAAATTAGTTTGAGAGTGGTTCTCAATTAGAGATAGCTTCTGGGTTAGGAATGGCAGCCCTTATCTACTTCTCTCAGCTCTGGGCCCCCATGAGGCTTGACTTGTGCAGCCCTGTGTATGCAGCCACAGTCTCTGAGTTCGTATGTCAGCCCTGTTGTGTTTAGAAGGTCTTGCTTCCTTGATCCTTGAGCCCACTGGCTCTTACAACCTTTCTGCTTCCTCTTCTGCATAGTTCCCTGAGCTCTGAAGGGAGAGATTCAATGAAGACATCCCAGTTAGGACTGAGTACTCCATCAATTGCACATTGTTTGGTTGTGAGTCTCTGTGTTAGTTCCCATCCCATGCAGGAGGAAGCTTCTCTGATGATGGCTGAGCAAGGCACTGATCTATGACTATAGCAGATGTCGTTAGGAGTCATTTTATTACTGTGTTCCTTTAGAAGAACAAAAGTATTTGGTTTTCTACTAGGTCCACGGCCTGTCTAGTCTCAGGTTCTTGACCAACCAAGCAGAGTCGGCAATGGGTTCCATCTCATGAAGTGGGCCTTAAATCCAACCAGACAGTGGTTGGTTACTCCCTTAACGTTTGTGCCACTATTGCATCAGCCTATCATGCAGCCTATCACCATTGTAAATCAAAGGGTCTGTAGGTTGGTTGATGTTTGCCTTTCTCCTCTAACAGTGTGCAGAGTATCTTCCTGAACCATGAACACTAGTCCATAGGGATGAAGGCTCTAGGTAGGCACCAGCTCAACTTCTCTGTGCTTAGTGAGTTGTGTAGGTGTTGTCCTCAGCAACAGAGCCTTGCCATCAGTTTGTGGAGAGCAACCAATGATCTTGGCAATAGCCTGTGTTGTTTGGGGGTTTCTATGGGGCCCTTTTGTCCAACAACTCAATTAGATATAAACCATTCCTGGGACTGGAAACGTCATTTAATGCAGATGTTCAGTTGGAGCTTATTCTCCCCCATTATTTCTCAATCTCATTTAGATCACCTTCATATCTGTATATATTTTAATCAGCTTCTACTGTATTAGGTTTCCAGATTACCCTGCAAATGGCCCTCCATATTAGCTGTCCCTCCCTTGTACTCTTCTTCCCTCCCCCTCTGCATTTGATCTTCCCATCCCCATTCTGCCCTGTCCAACCATAACTATCAAGTCTATTTCATTTTCCCGGGGAACTCTTGCCCTCCTCTCTATTACCTTATTCTATACATAACCTATGTGGTTATATGTGGATTGAAGTTTGCTTTTTGAAGACTAATTCATACCATATTTGTCTTTCTGGGTCTGTTACCTCATTCAGGATGGTTTTTTATAGCTCCATTCATTTACCTATAAATTTCATGTTTTCATATCTTTAATAAATGAGGAATGTTCCATTATGTAAATGTGCCAGATTTTTTATCTATTCATTCATTGATGGACATCTCTGCTGTTTTCAGTCTCTGGATATTATGACTAGAGAAGCAATGGACATGGTTAAACAAGTGTCTATGTACCAGGATTAAGAATCCTTTGGGTAAGTGCCCAAAAGTGGTATTGCTGCATTTGAGGTAGATCTATTCCTAGCTTCCTGAGGAACCACCACACTGACCTCCACAGTGGCAGTATAATTTTGCACTCCCACCAGCAATGGATTATTGTTCCTCTCACTCCACATCCTCACCAGCATGAGCTATCATTTGTTTTGCCGATCTGATAAGATGAAATCTGAAAGTAGTTTTGATTTACATTTCCCTGATGACTGAGGATGCTGAACATTTCTTCTCAGCCATTTATAGTTCCTCTTTTGAGAAGTCTCTGTTTAGATCTGCACCTCATTTTTTAATTGGGTTATTGTTTTCTTGATATCCAGTCTTTTTGAGTTCTGTATATATTTTAGATATTAGCCCTTTATTAGATATGTAGCCGGTAAAAATCTTTTCCTATTCTTTAGACTGCCACTTTGTCCAAATGATAGTGTACTGGGCCATACAGAAGCTTCTCAGTTTCGTGAGGTCCCATGTATTAGTGTGCCTGTGCTATTGGTGTTCTGTTCAAAAAGTGTTTCCTGTGCCAATGAGTTCACTGGTGTTCCTCACTTTCTCTTTTATCAGATTTGGTGTACCTGGCCTAACATTGAGGGGCTTGATCCATTTAGAGCCAAGTTTTGTTCAGGGTGATAAGTATGGATCTATTTTCATTCTTCCACCTGCAGCCAATTATTTGACCAGCACCATTTGTTGAAGGTGCTATCTTTTTCCAGTGTGTATTTCTGGATTCTTTAGTAAAAAATCAGATGTCCATAAATGTGTGGACTCTATCTGGGTCTTCAGTTAGATTCCATTTATCAATGTATCTGTTTTCCAATATCATGCAGGTTTTATTACTCTTTTTTATTATGATAGCTCTGTAGTACAATTCAAGATCAGAGATAGTGAAACCTCCAGCAGTTCTTTTATTATTCAGGATTGTTTTAGCTGTCCTGGGTTTTTGTGGTTTCCATATGAGGCTGAAAATTGTCCTTTCAAGTTCTGTAAAGAACTTTGGTGGGTTTTGCATTGACTCTGTAGATTGTTTTTGTTAGGATGACCATTTTTACTATGTTACTCCTACTGATCCATGAGCATGGGAGAGCTTTCCACCTTCGGATATCTTCTTCAGTGTCTTTCCTCAACGTCTTAATGTCTTAGGGTTTTCTTTTGTTTTTTTATCATACAAGTCTTTCACTTTCTTCATCAGAGTTACCCCAAGGTTTCTCTCTCTCTCTCTCTCTCTCTCTCTCTCTCTCTCTGAGGTTATCGTGAAATGTATTGTTTCCCTGATTTACTTCTCAGTCCATTTGTCATTTGTATATAGGAAGGCTATTGATTTTTGTATATTTATTTTGTAGCCTGTTACTTTGCTGTGTTTGTCAGCTATAGAAGTTTCCTGGTGGAACTTTTAGGGTCACTTATGTATACAATCATACCATCTGCAAGTAAAGATACTTTGACTTCTTCCTTTTCTTCTTCCTTTTCTATCTGTATCCTCTTGATCCCCTTCAGTTCCCTATTTTAGAAGTTTATTTTTGGTTATGTTTAAAATGGTTATGTGTGTATTGTTGGGTGAAGGGCTGCTTGGCATTTTGTATGGTCTGCAGGTGTTAGTTTTATGTAAAAGATGTTTAATTGCTCATGATCTGCACATGCTCACTGCTTTCTGACAGAGCCAGTATCAATAGAACATCTGAGGATATTAGTATCAATAAAAATCCCTGAGATGAAAGGTTCAGGTTCCACTGTCCAGGATGGCACTTGCCATGATAGTGGTTCCCTCTGCTAAGGTCTGGCAGGGTTTACACGTATGAGAATGCCTCCTTGTCTTCTTTGCTGAGCTCACAGTTGGTGTACAACTACAGTCCTCTAATTGCTCTAGCTGAGACTTCAAGAACTGTTGAATCTGTTGAATAGGTATGAACAACCTTGTCTTGTTTCTGACTTTAAGGAAATGCTTTGAGTTTCTATTTAGGATGATGCTGGCTGTAGGTTTATTGTAAATCACCTCTATTATTTTTATATATGTTCCTGTATCTCTCAGGACTTTTATAATGACGGGATGTTGGATTTTGTCAAATGCCTTTTCTACAGCTAATGAGATATCATGTGGTTTTTGTCTTTCAGTTTGCTTATATAGTGGATAACATTTTTTTTACATTTTCAATTTACATATGTTGGACCATCCCTGTATCTCTGAGATGAAGCCAAGTTGATCATGGTGGATGACCTTTTTAGATGCATTTTGAGATTCAGTTTGCAAGCATTTTGTTGAGAATTTTTACATTTATGTTCATAAGGGAAATTTGTCTGTAATTCTCTTTATTTGTTGGGTCTTTATGTGGTTCATGTATAAGGGTAACTATAGCTTCATATAAAGCATTGGGCAGTGTTCCTGCT
The DNA here is from genome assembly GCA_026225945.1 of Cricetomys ansorgei. NCBI lineage: Eukaryota > Metazoa > Chordata > Mammalia > Rodentia > Nesomyidae > Cricetomys > Cricetomys ansorgei. The sequence continues at coordinate 30,970,877 of JAMJFZ010003875.1, read as the reverse complement.
GTTTCTATTTTGTGCAATAACTTGAGGAGTATAGGCATTAACTCTTCTTTGATAGTCTGGTAGAATTCTGCACTAAGACCATCTAGCCCTACGCTTTTTTTTTGTTGATATACTTTTAATTGCTACTTTTATTTCACCAATGCTTATAGGTCTATTTAAATTGTTTACCTAACCTTGGTTTAACTTTGGTTGATGGTATATATTTAAAAAGTATCCACCTCTTAGATTTTCCAATTGATTGGAGTTCAGGTTTTTAAAAGTGTGTCCTTATGATTCTCTGGACTTCCTTTGTGTCTGTTGTACTCCTTTTCATGTCTAAGTTTGTTAATGTGGATCGTCACTCTTTACTCTTGAGTTAATTTGGTTAAGGGTTTGTCAATCATATTTCTTTTCTCAAAGAACCAACTCTTTGTTTCATTGTCTCTGTATTTTTCTATTTGATTGATTTCAGCCCTAAGTTTGATAATTTCTTGCCATCTACTTCTTTTGGATGCTATTCCTTTTTTTTTTTCCTACAGATTTCACATGTGCCATTCAGTTGCTAATATGATATTTCTCTACTTGTTTTGTAGCCACATAGTACATGAACTTGCCTCTTAGAGCCTCCTTCATTGTGTCCCATAAGTTTTGGCATCTTGTGTGTTCATTTTCATTCAATTCTAAAAAGTTTTTAACTTTCTTTCTAATTTCTGTCCTGACCCATTTTTCATTCAGTAGTATGTTGCTCAGTTTCCGTGAGTTTGTAAGCTTTCTCTTGTTTCTACTGTTGCTGATGTCCAGCTACCATGGTGGTCAGATAAGATACAGGGGTTTATTTCAATTTTTTGTATATGTCGGGACTTACCCTATGTCCAAGTATGTGGTCAATTTTGGAGAAAACTCCATGAGTTGCTGAGAATATAGATTCTTTTGTGTTTGAGTGAAATGTTCTGTAAATATGTTAAGTCCACTTGGTTTATAAAGTCATTTAGCTCCAGTATTTTTCTGCTTAGTTTTTGTCTGCATGCTCTATTGGCGAGAGTGGGGTACCGAAGTCACTCACTATCTGTGTGAGAGTTAATACGTGGTTTTAGCCATATAGTGCTTATTTTATAAACTTGGGTGCCCTTGTGTTTGGTGCATAGATGTCCAGAACTGTACTATCCTCTTGGTGGATTTTTCCTTTATGTAGTGTCCTTCCCTTCCTCTTCTGATTAGTTTTGTTTTGAAGTCTATTTTGTCAGATATTAAAATGGCTATACCAGCTTGCTTCTTGGGTGCATTTGCTTGGAATATCTTTTTCTATCTTTTTACTCTGAGGTGTCTATCCTTGATGGTAAGGCTTATTGGATGCAGCAGAATGAATCCTGTTTTTTTAATCCATCAATTAGTCTGTGTCTACAGCTATTAATGTTGAGAAGTATTAATGAGTAGTGCTTCTTGATTTCTGGTACTTTGCTGTTATAGTGTGCCTCTGTCTTTGATTTCCTCATCAGGTTTTTACTCCTTGTGTTTTCTTCCATGTAGTTAGCCTCTTCAGAATGATTTGTACATAGATACTACTTAACTTTAATTTTATCATGAAATATTTTTCTGTGTGTATTGTTGTCTTAGTTAGGGTTACTATTGCTGTGATAAAACATTATAACCAAAAGCAAATTGGGGAGGAAAGGGTTTATTTGGCTTACTTCCACATTGTAGGCTATCACTGAAGCAAGTCAGAGCAGGAACTCAAATAGGGCAGGAGCCTGGTGGCAGGAGCTAATGCAGAGGTTATGGAGGGGTGTTGCTTACCGGCTTGCTCCTCATGGCTTGCTTATCCTGATTTGTTATAGAATCAGGACTACCAGCCCAGGGATGGCACCACCCACAATGGGCTGGGCCCATCAATCACTAATTTAGAAAATGCCTTACAACTGGATCTTATTAAGGCATTCTCTGAGATTCTCTCCTTTCAGATAACTCTAGCTTGTGTCAAGTTGACATAAAACTAACTAGCACAATTTTGATTGTTAGTTTTCCAAGCATAGAAATCTGGGCTAGCATCTGTGGTCTCAGAGATTGTAGAGCATCCATTCAGACCCTTCTGACTTTTAGAGGCTCCATTGAAGAGTCAAGTGCTATTCTAACAAGTCTGCCTTTATATGTTACTTGTTTTCCCTTACAGTTTTTAATATTATCTCTTTGTTCTGTACATTTAGTGTTTTGTTTTCCAGAACATTAAAACCTTAGGATGTTTATTACAAAAGTAAACCCTGGTTTTCAAGATGGGCTTATCAGTAGGATTTCTGGCATCAAGCATGGGCATCAGGACCTCTCAGCAATAGAGGTCATCTACCAGCAGGATCCAGTCACACTAGCTGAGGATATCTTTGCTCTCCTTCTTTATGTACTTTTGGTAACAAGCAGCCAGAGCTTTGAGATGGACCATCGGGAAGCATGCATTTGGGCCACATGATCACCACCCTTCACACACACCTGGATATCCACACCAGAAAATCGCTCTTTACCCAGAAGCAGAACAGGCTCCAGTAACTTGTACTGCAGTGTGCGTCTTCACCATCTCCAGGGGATATTGACCTTGATGAGGTCCTTTCCCCATCTGGAGTGCACTATGGCTCTGGCTGTCTTCTTGTGACTGAAGATCTGCACAGACTGCAGCAGACCCTCAGACAACATGGCTTCAAGCGTGAATCTGAGCTCTTCACCAAGTGGCACTGCCCCAGGAAACAGCTAGTGCTTTGTTTATTATGTGTCATGAGGAATTTCTTTCCTGGTCCAGTCTATCTGATGCTCTATATGCTTCTCGTACCTTGATAGGCACCTCCTTTTTTAAGTTAGGGAAGTTTTCTTCTATGATTTTAGTCAAAATATTTTCTGTGCCTTTGACCTGGCTTTCTTCTCCTGCCTCTATCCCTATTATTCATAGATTTGACTTTTTCAGTGTCTCAGATTTTCTGGATGCTTTGTGCCTGGACTTTTTTAAGATTTAACATTTTCAACAGGGTAGCATTGGTGGTGCTCACCTTTGATCCCAGCACTCGGGAACCAAAGGCAGGCAGATCTCTGTGAGTTTGAGACCAGCCTGGTCTACAGAGTGAGCTCCAGGACAGCCAGAGTACAACAGAGAAACCCTGTCTCAAAAAACAAACAAAAAAAGATTTAACATTTTCTTTGGCTGGAGTGTCCTTTTCCTCTACCTTGTCTTCAATGCCTGAGATTCTCTCTTCCGTGTCTTGTGCTCTGTTAGTGAGGATTACCACTGAAGTTTTTTTTTTTGCTTGACTTCCTAAATTTTTCATTTCCAGTTTTCCCTCGGTTTGCGTTTTCTTTAGTAACTATATTTATGTTTTCACGTCTTAAACAGTTTTCATCATTTCATTCCACTGTTTGTATTTTCATTAATGAATTTATTCATATTCTTTTTAAAAACCTTGAACAGATCCACAATAGCTATTTTGAAGTCCTCGTCTTGTGCTTCAGCTATACCGCGTTTCTCTTAGCCTACTGCAGTAGGTTACTGGGCTCTAGTAGAGATATTGTCATAGCTGTTACTGTGTTTTACGCTGGCATTTAGGCATCTGGCTTTGGGGTGCTTGTAATTCTAGGTGCTGTTATCTGGTGTTGTCTTTATTAGATGATGCTCCATTCCTTGGCTTTCCTTGCCTTCTCTGGTTCTTAGGAGAATGTGGTGGCTGTGGATTGCCTGGTAGATTTGGAATGCTTCTGAGATTCTGTCAGGCGTGGCCACTGCGAGTCCTGAGTAGAATGTGTTTCTAGGTATTGGGAGCTAATGCTAAGAAATGAAGAATAATTTGAATGGGGCAGGGGGGCTGAAAGTGTCCCTGGGAGGGAGGAAAACTGGGTGTGCCAACAGGATCTGAGTTGAAGCCTGGGAATGGGACAGAGAGGAAGAGGAAGCCACAGCAGGTAGTCTGCTGCCAAACTGTGAATAACACTGGGGGTGGGCTGGGGGGGGGTGTTGGAATTGGAGAGCAGGAAGAGTGAAGATTGCCTACCTGCTTCCCTGGCTGCTGTGGCTGGCAGGTTTCCAGGAAGTGCCTATGGGAGTTGGTGGCAGAGAAAGGGATGGGGTGGGAGGAAGAAGGTTGTAGGAGAAGATCTGCGTGGTCCCCTGGAATGGGGCAGAGAGTCCTGAAACTGTTCTTAATGACTCTGCCCTCAGTGGACCTTTGCGTATCTGCTCTGGTTTTCCCTCCTGGGACTGACTTGACTCACTAGTCATTTCCTCCTTTCTTAGAAGCGTACCTGTTTTCTTTGGCTTGAGTTCCTGGCTTTCGTCTCCTGCTCCACAGTCATCTGGGGTTCTTTCATCCAGCTCATCCATGCACAGCGCCTTGGAGTTTGGGGCCCAGCACTTCTCTCTAGCCGCACACTCTCTTGTATGAGAGGCTTAATTTGTCATCCATATGCTAATCACCCAGATATCTACCATCTTCAGTCCAAATGAGGCCCCAACCTTTCATATATGGTCCCAACTATTAGATGTTGAATGAACTTGGAAATCAAACAAAACATGAGTAAAAGGAAACCCCTCTCTCCATCCACTTACAAGCTGTGATTTTTTTTTAATTTCCTGACACAATGAAAGCACTCATGTCAATCATGTTGCTCTAGTCGTGTCTGCTCAGAAGCCCAACCCAGTCAATTGAACCTCCATAATAGTCCTATCCACCTACGTGGTTCAGACGGCAATTATCTCCTGGATGGTTGCAATACTCCTACACAGTCCCTGTGACTCCATTTGGGTACCGCGACCCATTTTCCATTCAATACTTCAATTAAACAATGCTCTTGAGCATGTGGGAAGAGAAGTTTTTCTAATTCAAAAATCGGATTACAGCCTGGGGAGATGACTCAGCGTGTAAAGCCCTTCCCATACAAGTGCAACACTGGGGTTTGGATCCTCAGTACCCAGGTAAGTGACACACAGGCCTCCAGGCCTGCCTGAAATCCCAGTACTCAGGAATGCACACAGGGGATTCCCCAGAACAAACTGGCTAGCTGAGTTAGCTGAATTGCCAAAGCTTTGCATTCAACTGCAAGGCCCTAACTCAATATATTAGGTGGGAAGAGATGAAGGAAGACACCCAACATCAAGTTCTAGTTCCTACTCACCACATGTCCACCCACTCATGGGAACACACATGATGTATGCACACTACAAACATATGCACATGCAAGAAGAAGAAAGAAGGCAGGAAGGAAGGAAGGAAGGAAGGAAGGAAGGAAGGAAGGAAGGAAGGAAGGAAGGAAGGAAGGAAAGAAGGAAGGAAGGAAGGAAGGAAGGAAGGAAGGAAAGGAAGGAAGGAAGGAAGGAAGGAAGAAAGAGGGAAGGAGGGAGGGAGGAAGAAGGAGGTAAGGAGGGAGGGAGGAAGGAAAGTCAAATGAACATCAGATCCTGAGATAGCACCACCCACTTCATTGCCTCTGCACCCTACTGTATAGCCTTCTTTCTTAACTCAGATATCGCCTGACTTTCTGAGATATGTTATCTGACCTCCTTCCCCACCTCCAATAGGTACCATCTTCACCTGAAGCACCAAACCCTGATGATCCTAAAGTCCACCAGTCTTGTGGGCTCCTGCAGGGCAGGACTGAGTCTTGGTCTTCCAGCTGCTCTGCCCTGGAAATGTGAGTACAAATTTAAATAACAACACAGTATATTATTTGATAATGTCAGAGAAGCCTTCATGGAGAAGATGGGGTTTGAAATAGACCCTGATTCTGTGAACATTCTAGATAGGTAAAGCAGTTCAAAGAAACACCTTGTGGAAGGAAATGTCATTGGCTGTGTCTACTGGCTCAGTGGGATACAATCTAGGTGTGAGATACATTGCATATGGTACAAGTATTGGTTACACGTCCTTTCCACTTTTCCTAATCCCAGAAAGTTGCCACAGCATGAAATTGAGGCACTGAAGCTGCCCTGTGTTGATGGGAGTGAGAGGAAGCAGGCACTTCAGGGCTGGATGTAGGGTATTTGTAATTTTTTCTAGTTTCATTTTCAGTTGTCACATTTGTACTTCATGTTCACTGTAGAGAATGTCAAAATACAAATAGATATAGATCACCCAAACCCTCGGCTCCTGGGGAAAGAAATTAATATAGTTTCACTGTATTTCTACCTAGGTTTTTGTTTTTGTTTGTTTGCTTGTTGTTTGGTTGGTTGGTTGTTATTTGGGTTTTGGTTGTTATTGTTTGGTTTTTCAAGACAGGATTTCTCTGTGTAGTCCCGCCCCTCCCTCCCCTACACTGAGTCATCTAAATCCTTTGACATCAGACATGAAGCTACAGGATCTGGAATTTGCCCTGCTGGGTTTTGGTCGTATTTTGGACCCCATTTCTCCCTTTTGGAATGGTCATGTATATTCTGTGCCGCTGTAAGTTGGAAGTGTGTAGCTTGCTTTTTTATTTTACAGGGAGGCTAAGGTTGACATTGCCCTGAGTCTCAGAAGATGCTTTAAACTTTTAACCAGTGTTGAGACTGTGAAAGACTACCGGGACTTTAAGGTTGGACTGCATACATTTTCATTATGGACTAGAGGGCCGCCATGGCTCACATGTTTGAATATTTGGTCCCTAGTTGAGAGAACTATTTGAAAAGGATTAGGAGGGGTGGTGGGGTGATGGGGAGGACTTCAAGTTTTGAAAGGTTTATTCCATGCCCATTTCACTCTCTTGCTTATGGTTTAAGATGTGGGTTCTCCCCAGCTGCCATGCTTTTGCTTTGCCACCATGGACTCTAACCCTCTGAAACCATAAGCCCAATTAAATACTTTCTAAGTTGTCTTGGTCATGGTGTTTTGTCTCAGCAATAGAAAAGTAACTGATGTGATTTACAAAAGGAAAATCAGAAAAACATCCCAAGATGTTTTAAATAAGCATATGCGTTTTTACTGGGCACATTCATAGGTATTTCCCCTCCACATGTAGTCTGCACACTCCAGGCTGGAAACACGTATCAGAGTGTCTAGAGGGAGAGAAGATGCCTGAAGGGAGGATGCGGATGCATTTGGTAAGCTATGAGGAAGTTGGCAACACAGGTCAGGTGAAACTTTACCGAGGTGCAGCTATTTTGAAGTTACACTTCTGTGAGTAATCACCCACTGTGCTCCTTAAAGTAACCCCTCACCACATTCCTGTAAACCACCCCCTCCCTTTGCTCCTGTAACACCTCACCAGTGTTCCTGCAAGTAAACCTAGCACACTCGTTGGTTCCATAGTGTGTCTTAGGTAGAACTGTTGTGGTCTGAGGTCAGGGAAAAAAAAAAAGGAACCTGGTACTCCCTGTGAAATGCACCTCTGTGAGGTATGGGCCAGATGTTGAGCCCTGATTCTTTGAGGCCAAGAGGAAAATGAGCCAGGTTCAGCTGTTGGCCACCAGGGCTTATGACACGCCAACCTGGGTGACCGAAGGGACCTCCCCTGGCTGACTCTCCAGGCAGTCTGAGTGGAGTGCCATCAGCCCAGACAGCTGCCAGCCTGGCAGACAGCGCCTTGCAGCCAGGGTTATTTTAATTTTGCATAGCTAAGCCAAGTGTCTGTTAATTTTTACACCAAGGTATTGTGTGGTAATTCATACCTGTTGGTACAAACAGCAGCTCTAGGCATCTAAGAACAGAAGAAAGCTGGAGTCCAGTATAAGCCTAACCCGTGGAAGGACTCCACAGAGAAATTCACACCAGCGTTCCACCTGGAGACCAGGGGACAAGCCCCGTCTACCCATGTCCATCGGTCTTTGGCTGGGACCCAAGGGGCCAAGTGGGCATTTCTGGGCATGGAGAGAAAGGACAGCTGGAAGCAGAGCTGCCGGCCCACATCCACTGCAGCTGGGGGTGGGGGTGAAACACCTGCTGTCAGGAACACAGACTGGCACCAGATCATCCTCTGGGCGCTTTTTGATCAGCACTGGGTTCAAGCTGGTTCTGCACCTGAATGAGGACCAGAATCCCTGGAGGCCCCTTAAAACACATCTACTCCCGTAGCTGCAGGCCAGGCCAGATCAGGCTGGTCAGAAGTGAGCATTTCTCCACAAACCCCAGACAGATAGATGTTGGTACTGTTGGTCTACAGCCACAGAGACAGCTGTTGGTGACTGCAGGTTGAGTTAGGGACACAGGATTTCCTGGTAAAATCAGGTGTTCAGCTCCTGCCGCACACTCATTGGAGCAGACACAGGGAGAAGGTGGGGAGAAGGCAGGGTAGAGGGTTTGGGGGATGTCCCAGATTGTAAGTTGCCAAATTAAGTGAGTGAGTAGTAAGTGAGCCCGCTCTACTTCCTGGAGCAAGAAGTCCTTAGACATTGAGAGCCAGCTCACAGGGAGCTGTGTTTCTGCTCCACACCCGACCAGGGACTCCAGGGAATGGTGCAAACATTCAGCTCCATCATTGGCAGAGCAGGGTAGAAAGGCTGTATAAGAGATCTATAGTCCTAACAGCCTAAAGGGCACATTTGTAAACTCAACTCATTTAAAACAAACTCCAATTTAAGCCCAGGATCCCAAATGAGTAGTTTTCCAGGAAGGCATTCGCAACCTAGGAAAGCCTCAGGCTCTCAGAGCAGCCAGTGGAGCAAAGTTGCAGTGGCTCCCCTGTCAGCCAGAACACTCCCCAGGGGAAGGAATGAACACTCAGTAAACTGGCTTCTGCAAAAGAGAGAGAGAGAGGGAGAGAGAGAGAGGGAGAGGGAGAAGGAGAGGGAGAGAGAAAGAGAAATCATCAATTTCTGTAATTGAACATGGCATGGTTTCAGGAATGGCTTGTTCAGGGCTCAAGCAATGTTTTCTCCGTCTTTCCTGCCTTCTTCTGAGTTGACTCCTGTCCTGGATTTAAAAGGCTGTGGAACTTACAACATGACCTCCTCTCAGTAAGCCCTATGGGAAGACCCCTCTTCATGGTTACTCAAGTTCCAGGAACAGTTTTGGTTAAGTCTGGTTGGTTGGTTAGCTCAGGCCTAAGAACAGGGGTGAAGATAGATGCTCCAAGCCAGCAAACATCCCCTCAGACAGTGCTGTGCTCCTGTCTGGCTGCCAAGCTGTTCAGTGGCTTGTTGTCTAGCTTCTGGGCTGCCTAACTAATTGTCTAGTTGTCTGTGTACCTAGTAACCTCCTCAGAGACCACCTACCTGACAGTGGGACTCGGGTAGAGAGGAACATTTTACTTCTTTCATTCTCAATTAACTGATTTTAAGAGTCTGGTAGATATTGTTAGGAAAATAGAGGAACGTTCCCATTTCTCCTGTGAGTGATCTCTAAGGGACCAGGGAGTAGGTCCTGGTCCAAGCATCCGGATGGTCAGCCCCTGACGTGGCTATCACTGAGGCTATGAAAAGATTTGGAAATTCAGCAGATAACAAAGAGCCTTGCCCCAGTGAGGGGCCCAGAAGGACACATGAAAATTCAAATCAGAGTGTTTCTGGGGATGTTAATAAAGGCATCTGACATAGGATCCTGCTGAATTTCTTTCGTGATCCTAAGTCCCCTGCCATGCTGCCCACTTCTGCATGTGGCAGAAGAGCTAAGCATGGACCGTTCCGGTGACTTTTATAAAAAGTTAACAGAGAAAGTTAATTGAAGACCTGCTGCATATCTGAAAAGTTCTGAGCAAAATGGCCACTCAAGACGTGTGTGCTGGCCCCTGCCTGGAGAGATGGAGGTAGGGGGGAAGCAAGTATGAGGCCAGAGCAGGATACACAGTAAGACCCTGTATAAAACAAGGGGTGGGGTTTCTGGTTCAACAATTAGAATTTTGGGAATGGGGAGAAAGCTACCACCGAAGCATTTGTCACATGAGCAAGAGGACCTGAGTTTGGATCCCCAGCAACTGACTAAAAAGCCAGGGACTGGGCTAGAAAGATGTCTCAGAGGTTAAGAGCACTACAGAGGACACGGTTCCTAGCACCCATGTTCAGCAGCTCACAGCTCCCTGTAACTGAGCTCCAGAGGGATCGGATGCTTCGGTCCCTCCAGGAGCCTGCACTCACAATCACATGCCCTGCCCCCAATTTAAAATAAAATAAATCTTCTGTTGCTGGATTTAAGCAAGATGCAGCAGCATGTACCTGAAATCCCATGGCTGGAAAAGCAGAGACAGGCAGATCTCTGGAGTTTGCTACCTACCCAGCCCAGCTGAACTGGTAAGCTCCAGGCTTACAGAGAAACCCTGTCTTTAAAACTAAGATGGAAAGCAATTGACGAAGACACTCAGGATCAACCTCTGACCTTCACATGTTTACACATATATACATAGCAACACGTACACGCACACATACGGGCACACGCACACGCACACATACACACACACAGTGATGGATAGTTTTTTGTCAACACAAGCTAAAGTCATCTGAGAGGAAGAAACTTCAGAAAATGTCTCCAGCCAGGCGGTGGTGTTGCACACCTTTAATCCCAGGACTTGGGAGACAGATGCAAGTGGATTTCTGTGTGTAATTGAGGCCAGTCTCATCAATAGAGTGAGTTCCAGAACAGCCACAGCTACACAAAGAAACCCTGTCTCCATGGGAAAAAAGGAAAGAATAGAAAAGAGAGGGAAAAGAAAAGAAGAAAAGAAAGAGGGAAAAAGAAGAGAAAATGTCTCCATAAACTCAGGTTGTAGGCAGGACTGAAGAGCATTTTTCTTAATTGCGATTGATAGGGGAGGATCCAGCCCATTACGGGTGGTGTCATCTCTGGGCAGGTGGTCCTGGGTTCTATAAGAAAGCAGGCTGGGCAAGCCATGAGGAGCAAGCTAATAACCAGCACTCCTCATGGCGTCTGCATCAGCTCCTGCCTCCAGGGCCCTGCCCTGTTTGAGTTCTTGTCCTGACTTCCTGTAATGACGAACTGTGATGTGGAAGCGTAAGCTGAATAAGCCCTTCCTCCCCTCATTGCTCTGGTCATAGTGTTAGATCACAGCAATAGTAACCCTAACACACACACACACACACACACACACACACTTCAAGATAGCAACAATGCAACATTATATTTAGTGAGGACCCAGCATATTTGCACAGGTTGCACACTCATAATTATAACATGGAGATCTCACAGGGAAGAAATAATTGCTGTAGCTGGATTCTGGGACCACCCAGGGCTGAGAGCCAAGGGAAGGATGCTGTTATCAGGGGGGTTAGAACCCCGAGGCAGAACAGCTGTAAGATGAGTGCTCTAGACAGGAAGCCAGAACTAGGACAGGGTCACAGCAGTGCTCACCTGAAGCTGGGGGTCAAAACACCCTCCTCTCTGCTCCCTACTTTCTTCAATTTCCAGGGGCTCCTTCCATGGGCCAAACAGACTGCACAGAGCCCACTGAGGCAGTCCCAACTCAGGCAAACCTGCCCTAGAAGATTTGGGGAAAACCCAAGCCAGCCCTTTGCTGAGGGACAAAGTCAAGGCTGACAAGCAAGACTTAAATCCAAAGGGTCAGTAGTGTCCAGGAAACTGGAAAGTGCCCAGAGGGATCAGGCCCTTATGTCAAAGAGCTTGCTGAGTAAGATGGCACACACAGCTGTGGTGGCTAGTTAGGAAGGCCAGCCTGCAAGGCCAGGGGCTGGCAGGCCCCAGAAAGTCCTGTGGCTCCAGGGGCCTGGAGAGCCCAGAGAAATACGCAGGAGACTCCCAAGAGAGGCTGAGCTGGGTAGTTTTATGTCAACTGGACACAAGCTAAAGTCATCTGAGAGGAGAGAACCTTGATTTTAAAAATGCCTCCATTAAATCAGGCTGTAAGCAAGACTGCAGAGCATTTTCTTCATTAGTGATTGATGGGAGATGGCCCAGCCCATTGTGGGCGGTGCCATCCCTGGGCTGGGGACCCTAGGTTCTATAAGGAAGCAGGCTGAGCAAGCCATGAGGAGTGAGGCAGTAAGTGCCCTCTGTGACCTCTGGATCAGCTCCTGCTTCCAAGTTCCTGCCCTGTTTGAGTTCCTGCCCTCATTCCTTGCTTTTGATGATGAAATGTTATATGGTACTGTGAGCAAAATAAACAAGGCTTTCCTCCCCAAGTTGCTTTTGATCATGGAGTTTCATCATGGCAATAGTAACCCTAACTAAGACAGAAGCCTGGGGAGAATGGCTACACCTGTCTTTGAAACAATGGTGTATGGACTTGAAGGAAGAGGCACATTTTGTAGCTGAGTCCTCAACCTTCCCTGAGCAACTCTAGGGCTTCTCAGAGATGCAAGCAAAGGACCTGGCAAGTCTAGCTCAAGAAGCCTGAGGGCCGGAGCTGCCAGTAGACTCAGTCCCACACTGGCTTTCTCAATTTTCTGTTGCCAACCCTATACTACCATTTTGCACAAATTATATAGCAGATCTTGGATGCAATTAACTTTTTTTTAAAGTTCACGAAGAGCAACTTTTTTTTTAAACACAGATGTCCTTTAACAATGGTGGGGAGGTATGTAGGCAAGTTAGGAATGCAGACATATTTTGGAGCCCTCTACAGCTAATCATGTAGGTGAATGTCTGTGCATCCAAGGCAGGTTCAGCCCCTGGCAGAACATAAAGTTCAAGGCAAAGTAAGCCCCAGGAGGCAACCATACGGAAGTCAGGCCCTTATGACAATGTCTAGACAGTCTGTGCCTCTTGTCCAGCCTCCTAGGAAAATACACTCCTTGTGCACAGAAAAGTCAGAGATGGCAAGTTCTGGGCTACTGTAACAGCGTAACTGGATGGCCTCTATTGTGCAGGACATTGCCAGCCCCCCACTCCCACCCCAACAACACCACAGACAGACGTTACTATGACCCCTTTGGCAGAGTGCTACAGCCTTGGCTCCAAGATGGTTGCTGGAGTCAGACAAAGCCGCAGGCACAAATAATGCATGTTCCTGTAGGTGGTAGGCAAGATGTTAGAGTGGTGGAGTCTTCCACCCCGTGTGGAAGCAGGCCTGTGCTCCCTGAGTGGGGGTTGTGCCTGGCAGCACACAGGGGAGAGCATATTGAACACACAACCTGGCCCCATTTGCCAGGCCCTCTGCTAAAATTTCTATTTGAAGGTTTCTAGCTCTCTTAACAACTCTCAAGTTTTACTCATTGCTCTCATTACACAGGTGAGGAAACCGGGGCTCCAAATGATGTTTTACCCAAGTCACACCCAGATACTTAAGGACAGATGAAGTCTGAATCCAGGTTGTTCTGACTCCAAGAAAAGTACAAAGAGAATAGGGGACTGCCAGGATGCATCTGGCAGGACGTGGCTGACAAATGAGGGGTCCTGCGTGCCATGGGAACTGATGGAAAATTCTGGACCTGAGACACAACGGAGTTTGAGGTTCCCAAAAGTCGCTCTAGCTATGTGGGGAGATCTGCAAGACTTGAGGCAGGAAGGGCAGATGGAGGCTTCTGGGATTGTGGGTACTATCAACCAGCCCAGGCTGCGTTGTGGTCCTCTGGTGCTCCAAGTGGTAGCCACCAGAATTGATCCCCTCTCAACCACACCAAGGGTCACCGGTAGGGTTGATTAACACACCAAGACTCTGACTCTGTAGGTCTGAGGTGGCCCAAGGATGCCCTTTCTCTGAGACCGGTGACTCTATTCGGAGAACCCATAGGTGCTCATCAGGTGCCTGTGGTTCCCAACAGATCCTAGGATTTGAGAGCTCTAAGCAGAGAGACACCTTTGAAAGTGGTCAGGGCTTCTGGAGAGTGGGGCCTAAAAACCTAAAGAACTCAAAGGAGCATCCTTCCAGAGGAGGCAGGGCTTTGAGACATAGATGTGAGGGCTGCCTTCGTGTTCTAGTACATCTTTAGTGATAGAAAATATTTTATACCCCGATCTAAGCCCTGCCCAACTTAATTCAGTTGCTTCGCTTGTAATTCTGAAGGAATAAATCCTAGTGGTGTTTCCTCTTAGGGGCTGTGCTCTATGTCCCCAAATATATGTTGACGTTCTAACCCCAGTGACTCAGAATATGAACCATTTGGGAGATAGGGTTTAGAGGCAGTTCAGTAAAATGACGGTTAGAAGTGGGCCCTGAGACAGTATGGTTGGTGTCCTTATAAGAAGAAATCTGGATGTGGATATGCAGGGGGACCATGCCAAGTCGCAGAAGGGAAGAAAGTGGCCATCCACAAACCAAAACAGGCCAGGCAAGTCAAACCTACTGCAACTGCAGCTCCTGCTTTTGACTTCCAAAATTTCAAGAAAACAAATTTCCAAGCCACCTGTGCTAGTTAGTCTTTTGTCACCTTGACACAAGCTAGGGTTATCTGAAAGAAGGAAATGTCCATTAAGGAACTGTCTCTGTCAGGTTAGCCTGTAGGCAAGTCTGTAGGATATTTTCTTGATTAATGACTACTGTAGTGGGGCCAGGCTCACTGTGGGTGGGGCCACCCCTGGTCAAGTGGCCCTGGGTTGTATAAGAAAGGAGGCTGAGCAAGCCCTGGAAAGCAAGCTAGGAAGTAGTGTTCCTTCATAGCCTCTGCTTCAGTTCCTGCCTCTGGGTTCCTGCCTTGGCTTCCCTCGGTGATAGAGTGTGACCCAAAAAGCCAAATACACCCTTTCCTTCCCCAGTTGCTTTTGGTTGTGGTGTTTATCAAAGCAATGGAAAGCAAACTAGAATGCCATTCATGTATGGTACCTTGTTAAGGTCACCCTGGTGAACTAATGTGCCCTCAATTTACAGATAAGGAAACTGAGGCACAGAGACTGAATACTGTGCCCACTTGGTACCTGAGTCCTCTAGCTCCACACAATGTATTGTATTTGGGGGCTGTTTTGTTTGTTTGAGATAGGGTCTAGAGCTCACACTCCTGAGAGGTGAGGATTACAGGTTTTTGCATCAGTACCCTGACATTATTTTGCCCTTCGAAGTAATGGTACCCCTAATAATGAGTGACTCTTGCTATCATCTACTTCCCACCCCTGCTTCCCCTTCCACCACCTCAGACTGAAAACTTCTTAATTCTCCTTGCACTGTCCACAGGGTTAATTGAAACCCCTTTACTTTCTCCATGGCCTTCCCACTTCCAACCCCTGCTCCTCGCTGAAGCTGCTAGTACCTTGTCTTTCTTCTCCCAAGACCAGGGATTCTCAGCCTTCCTACCGCTGTGACTCTTTAATACAGTTCCTCATGTTGTGGTGAACACCAACCATAAAATTATTTTCATTCCTACTTCGTAACCGTCATTTTGCTGATGTTATGAATCATAATGTATATATCTGATATGCAAATGGTCTTGGGTGACCCCTGTGAAAGGGTCATTTGACACCCCCAAAGGGGTCGCGACCCACAGGTTGAGAACCACAGGCTTAGCGGCTCATGGCATCCAGTGCAATAATAACAAGGTGGTCAGTTCTGTGGAGAAAGAGCAGTCACACTGTGGCCTGTGAAAGTCTACCTCCTAAAAGCAGATGATTCACAAAGTGCAACTGCTGCTACTACTACTGACACCATTGCCTGTGACTTTGTCTCAACGAAGATCCCCAAACACAGGAATACAAGAAAAACACACCCATGGAAACTCAGCACATGAATTTCTTTAGAAAGTATTCCGAAGGCTTGATTCCTCACCCTGGCCAAGAAGGGTCATGGTCCTGCTGGACCATCATTAGATAGACTAACAAACACTCTGGGATCAATTGCACGTATTGTTTAGCAGTTTCTTCTGAGATTAAAGCATTCCATCTGTACAGGGATGCTCCTTAAAACATAAAGTAAACTGTGGGACTGTCCTAGAGCTAAAAGTGAGTCAAAGCCGGCCTGGACTCCCAGATTTTCTCATCCTAGGAGTGGCAGGAGTTCAGCTGCTCCCCACTTTAGCCCCGGCCAGAACCCAGCTAAATGTTAAATATTGCCTGCTTCACAGAAGCAAAGGAATATGGCTTGGTTGATGCTTATCTGTGCTGTAGCTGGAAGCACAGGGAGGCTTGAGCTCCACATGCGGATGAGGCTACTCCAATATCCTTGTCTTAACCAACGGATCCCATGCTTGGGACCATTGACCCTCCCTTGCCTGCACCCTATAATTATACCCTAACCCCTGCAATAAAAGAGAGCACTCCACTGACAGTTGTCTCCCAAGATCCTGTGCTCGCATCCACTCACAGTGGCTTCAACCAAAGACAGATGGATACACGCTGAAGGAGCACGCAGCTTTCCGCCTGGGGACGGCCAGCCACAGGTGGCTACGGCTGCTTCCCAGGGCAAGGAAAGCAGCGGCTGGATATGCACATGGGTGAGATTTGATACTACAGTAAACAACTCAAAATCATTTCAGGAAGTCCCTGAAACTGACCAGATCCACTAGGCTGAGAGTAAACAACAAAGACCCCCGAGTCACTCTCAGAGAAGCCAAGCGGCAAAGAAGATTCTTAGAAGAGACCAGCTGCCTGGAAGAAGCGGAGACCAGGTGAGCTGCCTTGAAGAAGTTTAAAGCAACTGAGTCATTTGGAAAGTACATTCTTCAGCCTGTTAAACTGCCTGGTGCTCCAGATTTTCAGCTTTTATGAGTTGTCACCTGTGCTGGGGTGGGTTTTGGTGATGTAGCTGTCTTTGAGTCACTTCTGCTCCTATAAGCAACCCCAATAAAACTCATTGGTTCACCAAGCTGGTGGCATCCATACTTTGGTCTGTTAGGGACTCCCTATCTGGAGTCAGGTGTGTGCTCCATCTCCCTAGGAAAAGTCTGTCACAGAACAGCTTGCATGCTGCCACTTATCAGCGCCTCTGTTCCCTGCTTAGGTGATTGCTACCTTCGGAAACAGTTGTTATGGAAGACGAGGTCCCCTCCCTACACATACTTTCTGTAGGATGAGCAGAGCGACACACCCCAGTGTGTTACTGAGTATAATCAGTAACCACAAGCCTCTAAAGCATAGGAAGAGAAAACACAGAGCAGAGACCTAACAGGGAGTTCCAAGTGGAAATATAAACTTTGCTGAACTGCTACTGCCACAACAAAAAGTCAAAGGGTCCCTCTACAGTAAAGATTCTGAGTTCATTTTAATGTCTGTGGAAATGTACCCATAGTAAATATTGTGATCTTAATCAAGACTGGAGGGTTAGAGCCAGCAAGACGGCTCAGTGAATAAAGTATTTGCCATGTGTGATGTGGTTTGAATGAAAATGGCCCCTATAGGCCCACAAGGAGTGGCACTATTCGGAGGTGTGGCCTTGTTGGAGGAAGTGTGTCACTGGGGATGGGCTTTGAGGTTTCAGATGTTCAAGCCAGGCCCAGTGTCACACTCTCTTCCTACTGCCCACTGGATGTAGAACTCTCAGCTACCTCTCCAGCACCATGTCAGCCTGCCCTACTTTCCACCATGATGATAATGGGCTAAACTCCTGATCTGTGAGCAAGCCCCAGTTAAATGCTTCCCTTCATAACAGTTGCTGTGGTGATGGTGTGTCATCACAGGAATATAACCCTAAGACACCGTGTAAGTTTGACAACCTGAGTTCTATCCACAAACTGACTCTACAAAGCTGTCCTCTGACCTAAACACACTTATACACTCACACACACATACACACACACAACGGCATGCAAGTACCCCCAACACATCATACAGATTTTTTTAAGACTGGGGTTCAAATTATAGTTATTATTAGCAATCCCACTAAATAAAACTAAGGTACTTGTTCTAGTTAGGGTTTCTATTGCTATAATAAAATGCCATGACCAAAGGAACTTAAGGAAGTTTGTGCTTCCAAATTACTGTTCATCATTCAAAGAAGTCATGGCAGGAACCAAACAGGGCAGGGACCTGGAGACAGGAGCTGATACAGAAGCCATGGAGGGGTGCTGCTTACTGGCTTGCGCAGCCTGCTTACTTAGAGAACCTAGGCCCACCAGCCCGTGATAATACCACTCACAATGGGCCAGGCCCTCCCCTCTCAATCTCTAATTAAGAAAATGTCCTACAGCTGGATCTTATGGAGGCATTTTCTCAGTTGAGGTTGTCTCCTTTTAGATCAGCAGTTCTCAACCTATGGGTTGTGACCCCTTTTGGGGATCAAATGACCCTTTCACAAGGGTTGCCTCTGTGCATCTACATATCAGATATTTATATTACAATTCATAACAGTAGCAAAATTACAGTTATGAAATAGTAACAAAATAATTTCATGGTTGGGGGTCACCACAACATGAAGAACTGTATCAAAGGTTCACGGCATTAGGAAGATTGAGAACCACTGTTTTAGATGACTCTAGCTGTGTTGAGTTGACATAAGACTAGCCAAGACTTTACCCAGTAAGATATGGTGGTATACACTTGTCTTCACAGCGCTGGAGAGGCAAATCTCAGAAGATGGTGAGTTCGAAGCCATCCTGGGCTACATAATGAGCTCAAGGGTTGCTTGACTATACAGTACAACCATGTCTCAGATAAACAAAACCAACAAACAAAAATAGTACTCCTTAGAATCTCAGGGAGCTGCTAAAATAGAGGGGAGCCAGGTATACCTCACCTTAACCACCAAAACTATTGACTTGCCTAAATTCCCAGCCATAGTGGCACTCATGGCCTTTAAAACACCCTATAGAGAGTGTAGGTCTTTAATCCAATGGATGATAAAATTACATCTTTGTTGTTTAACAGCCAATGTCATATAAGGGGACCCCACAGACCCTCCTCTTACTCCACTTGTAACATGGTTAATATGGCCTAATATGCAGAGCAGAGCCTACATGGATTGAAGCCTTCATGCAGGATTTGAGAAGGGAGTGATATCCACACTGCTCCTGCACTGATAGCCTATTAGTCAACCTGCAAAGAGTGGACAGTGCCTTCTCATAGATCATAGCAATCCTGAGTTGTGATCTTGCCCCAAAAGGCCTCCATATCCAACGCTATTGAAATTACCGTCCACGTAGCATCTGGAGCACATTTTGCTGTTCTACACAGTGATGCACCTACTCAGCAGTGTACAACTGCTGCTTAGTCAGCCTCCCCTCTCCTTCAGAGGGCTGCAATTCACTATTGCCACCTCCCTCAAGGTATGTCAGCACCTCTGCTATCACAGCCTTTGCAAGCAAGAGCCTGACCACACCCAAGTTTCTCTATGGCACCTTTGCTGGCTCCATACTGGATGTTCCAGAGCTTACAGACCCTGAGCTTCCCAGCTCCCCAACATGGCTTAGAAGCAGTACCCCTAAGTCAAACCAAGCCCCAAGATCTCATTGCTATAATGGAAATAGTACCTGCAGCATGGAGACCAAATCCTTTGGTGAATATGGACTGCAGTGGGAAATTACCTTCCTGTCTCCTGACATGTGCCATGGTGCAAAAAAAGATCATTCATTGGCAACTTTGGGATCAACCTAATAAACAGCAAAGAGACTCCTGCATTCACACACCTCACACACAACATCACCAATGTCACATGATAGGAGTTAATCAAAACTGCTGCTTTTCATACCTGGGTTGAGGTTCCCTGAAGGAACCTGACTGCCAGGGTGATTTATTAAATCAGCTTATGCAGTATGGGCAAAATAGTCCAACAATAGCCTCATACTTGCAAAGCTGAGAACATGGGAGGTGCTCATCCCATGAGGCTGGGTACATCAATAGTCCCAATACTGACACCAAAGGCTCAGCACTTTCCTGGAAAGCCATGGGTCCTCAGTCCACAGTGGAAGCCAGAAAAAGAAAAGAAAAAAAACCCGGTTCTAGTAACAGCAAAGGAATCAGCACAGCAACAAAGTAAATTAACTTGGTGGCCTGAAAATCTGTGCTGCTACCAGAAGATGCTGCCCACAGCCGGGGTAGCTCTTCCCACGCTGACTAAGGCAGTCAAGGCTATTCCTCACAGATGTGCCCTTAGACCAGTCAGATATGGACAGTTCCTCGATTGTGCTCAGGTGGTTCCAAGTCGTGGCAAGTCAATATTTAAAACCAACCATCATAATACCTTAATTAGGACATCCCTGATAAGGAGCTCAGTATGGGCACTGCGGCCCAAGCTACAGTCAGCAAGGTAATACTTGAGATGGTCAACCACTGAGCACACATTTTTACACTCTTAGCTTGTTGCTGATGTTCTGGCAGGTCTCTCTGGTGGCAGAAACATTCTGTATCCGAGGACACATTCCTTTGGTGTAAAGAACGGGGGGAACTTCTCACCTCTCAGATACAAACAAAAGCCAATCACAGTTCTGCATGCACCTAAACCACAAGTTGTCAAGCCCTCACCCAGACACCCCTTCACTCTCTGAAATTCCAGCATTATTGACAGTGGCATCTCATTTTCTAGAATACGCAGCACTTGAGCTTTTTTTTTTTTTTGAAACAACTTTATTAAGATATAATTTGCTGAACGTTGTCAACTGTCATGAAAGATAGCATAACGGGGAACTTAGCAGTCAAGGTTACAACCTCTCTTCTGTGTTTTTTCTTGCGCTTCTTTGTCGCTTTTAAGAAAGAACCATCTTTTCTATCGCCAGGTTCCTTTCCCTCTTCTGTAGAACACAATTGTAAATCTAGAAAAGCAAGGAGTCCCTTACAGCAGCTGTGCCTGTGACGTAGCAGAAGCATCCTCGCCTTGTCCAGTCCTAGTCTTCGTCTTCCACCTCAGCGTCTCCACCCGGCTTCTCCACCTCTGCTTCCAGACTCAGAAGCATCTAGGTTACGTCGTCCCAGCCATTTCTGTTGCTTTTGACCTGAGGGGTAGGTGTTCACCTCCTCAGAATTCTCTCTTGCTCTTCCTTCCGGTAAATTAGACATTTTGACCTTTTTTTTTTTCTTTGCTTTTGGGGTTCAGGAATTTCTGCTTCTGGGCCCCTGAATACAGCCTTGAGCTGTGTATTTTACAGACACTCATGTTGGTTGTGTGTGTGTCTAACTCTTTGGTCTGTACCTTGTCTTCCCTCTCTCTTGCTTTTCTTCTTCTCTGAAACAGTGTCAGCATTAGTTTTATTTTTCTCGAACTGCAGGTTTTCAGTACTTCGATATTAAATAAGTAGTTACCAATGCCTCAAAGCAGGACTGGGGTTGTTTTTCACTGTCTTGGAAAACACACCAGGTTTCCTGATGCTTCTTTCGGTGGGTTGTTAAGAAACTGAAAGAATTGCAAAATACGTTAGTATTTGGTAATTGTTGGGGCTCTGCAATAAGCAGAGTTTACAGCACAAGGCTCTGCTTCTGGAGAGCCCCACCCCCCACCCAGTCCCCAGCAGCGCACGGCTCCTGCTTTGGGAGACCCCTGCCCCCCCACATAGTCCCCAGGACAGGGCTCCTGTGTCTTCCCCTCTACACACAGCTCACAGCCCAGGGACCCCCTTTGAGAGGGTTCCGGGCCCCCCTCCACCCCCCTAGTCCATAGTGCTGGGGTCCCACTTCTATGGAGAGCTCCGCCCCTGACACGCCCCTCCATACTTCCCTAGCAGGGCCTGGGCCCTGCTCCCAGCCCAAAATGGCACCTCACAGCTATCTGTGTTTCTGCCCAGAAGCAAATCTGACTTTCCCCAGCAAGCCTAGCCCCTCCTACTGTCAACTGTTGTTCAGGCTAATGTTTGCCTCCCTCACCACCCTGCTGGGCGCCCCCTGGGGGTCAGCTGCCACCCCTTGTGCCTACCATGAACCCCAAATGGTGCCTAGGACCACTGGGAGCCAGCATATTTCCCCTTTGAGGGAGTCTGCCTCTGCAAGGCCAGGGAGCTTTGGGATTTGAGACCCCCATAAGAAAGGTCCCCCCTGGAATTACCAGAGATCCCACTCCCAGCCGGCTTTGGGGGTCCCCTAACCTGGCAGAGCAGCACAGAAGTGGTCCCAACTAACACAAATGACCCTAAACTGGGCCCCAAATCCCTCTCTGGACTTGCCAAATAAAGGCAAAAAATCCCACCAATTACAGGCCACCCTGGGAGCCCCCCCCTCAGGGACACTATATAAAAAGCAGCCTTCTGGACTCTACTGAGGGAGTAGGGAGGGGGTGCAGCTTTGGCTGCTGCCTTCCTTCCCAAGTGGAGGCAGCTACCTAGAAGCATGAAGAACACCTCAACTCTCCCAGAAGCAAGAAGAACAGCTCAGCCACACTGGGGACACCTTCCCACCTCAGAGCTGTATGGTCCCTGGGCTCCCAACTGCCAGGGCACCTTCCTGTCAGAGCTGTGTGGTTCCTGGGCTCCCAACTGCCAGGGCACCTTCCTGTCAGAGCTGTGTGGTTCCTGGGCTCCCGAATGCCAGACCACTTTTCCATCTGAGTTCCAGCTTCCCTCCATAGCTTTTGCTGTTTGCTCTTTTGTTTTAGACTCCACAAAGGCAAATGGCTCTGGCTCTCCAGTAGGTATGATGTGTACTTCTGTAAACCACATTGCCACTTCTCAAATGCTCTTTCAACCCAGCTGTAACATTTTAAGGAAATAACTTTTTTTTTTTGAAACAGGTTTTCTCTGTGTAGCCCTGGCTGTCCTGGAACTCACCAGGCTAGCCTAGAACTCAAAGATCCACCTGCCTCTGCCTCCTGAGAGCTGGGATTAAAGGTGTACACCACCATGCCCAGCCCAGGAAATAACTCTTGTGATAAACAAAAACAGTTTTAATGTGTAGCAGCTATACAGCCTAAGCATTTTGAAATTTCCATACTTTATTAATATATATTATAAAAATATGTATATATAAAAACATATATGTGTATATTTAT
Source organism: Cricetomys ansorgei (assembly GCA_026225945.1). Lineage (NCBI taxonomy): Eukaryota > Metazoa > Chordata > Mammalia > Rodentia > Nesomyidae > Cricetomys > Cricetomys ansorgei. The sequence continues at coordinate 30,948,290 of JAMJFZ010003875.1, read as the reverse complement.
GTATATATAAGAATATATATACATAATTTGCAAACTATGCAAGTCTTTATTTAATATATTTAAGTTGATTAGTTTTAGTAGACTTACACATCAACACAATCAATTTTGGAATATTTCATTACTGCAAAAAGGAACTTTGTATTCCTAGTTAGCTTTAACACTCAACTTGACACAGCCTAGAGTCACCTAGGAAGGGAGTCTCAATAGAGGAATTGTCCAGATAAGATTGGCTTGTGGGCATGACTGGGGGAGAGTGCCTTGATTATTAGTAGGTGGAGGAGAGCCCAGCCTACTGTGGGCAGCACCGCTGCCTGAGAATGTATTCCTGAACTATATACGAAAGCCACCTAAGCATGGGTCTGTGAGCAAGCCAGCAAGCAGTGGTCCTCTATGCTTTCTGCTTCAAGTTTCTGCTTGAGTTCCTTCCTTGAGTTTCCTCAGGGATGGACTGTGATCTGGAAGTATAAGCCAAGTAAATCATTTCTTCCTCTAAGTTGCTTTTGGTTAGTGTTTCATCAGAGCGACAGAAAGGAAATAGAATGTCCTTACCACCGCCCCCTCCGTCGTCCCCACCCCCACTCAATACTCCCGGGTACAGATCTTTGCCTGAACATGTATTTTCATTTTCTTTGCATATACCCAGAGTGGAATTGTAGAATCCTATGTTAACGCTGTTTCTATGGTTTAACTCTTTAAGGAACTACTAGTCTATTGCACAGCAGTGTGTGAGGGCTCATCCTCACTTTTCATTGCAGACTCTCCGGTGAGTATGATTACTCACCTGCTTTCATTTCCATTTCCATGACAACTAATGATGCTGAGTATCTTATCATGTGCTTACTAGCCGTTGGTCTCTCTCACTAGCCACTGGTCACTCTCACTAGACACTGATCTCTCTTACTAGCTCTATCTAAGACATCAAACGCTGTATTGAATAAGAGCAGAGGAATAGAGGGTTTCTGGGTAAGATAGCAGTGTAGGACATAAGTCTGAGAGAGTAGATGGCCATAAAAGAGTACAAAGGGAAGGGAATATTAAATCACTGGACCAGCTGTTTCCCATCCCCAGGATCCATTTCCCCTCCATTAGACTCCTTGGGCCACTACATGCTGCTGCCATCATCAACAGAGGCACAAGCTGTCCAGCCTCTCCCAAGAAACCTCCGACAGAAGCCTCTCTACTAGGAATCCTGTAGACAGGCCTTCTAGCAGCAGCAACTTTAGGACTTTCTAGGTACCCCAGGAGAGAACCCAGAAACATCACCTAAAAACAACACACAAGCCCCAGAGAGTACTGCAGCTAGGGTTGGATCACCTGCTTGGCTTGACTGCGGTAATGATGCCACACAGCGACCAGCTCAGCCAGCCTCAGCCAACTCTATGTTTACACACAGGTTCCACTTTCCCTGTCAATTCTGAAGCTAAAACCATCAACACAATTCTGGATAAGGTATAAGGGGGAAGCGTGTTCACGGAGTCCTTGTTTGGGGTAAAAGAATCTTATATTTCCCATGAATCCACTACCCATGCTTAGTTAGTTTATATCTTTTTGGATGGATTCTTTATTTTTTTTGAGTAAGTAACTGTTTTTTGAGTAAGATGAATTTACATTTAATTTTGGGGAAGAGGTTTCAGAGCCTGGTATAGTATGTAAACATCCTGGCTATCTTAGAGAGTTTAGCGGGGAATTTTAGCCGATTGTCTCCAAGTGAACCTTACACAGGTATGGCACTGGATACTTCTCAAGGGAGAACTGGAGTACTGAAAAGCAGCACAGAGTAAAACTTGAAGGGAGAGGCACCCAGCAGCTACACAAAAATCCCACCATCAGCCCGGTCGGTTTTGGCGTCCTGTGTCTCCACCCAGCTCTATCTCCTGTACCGTTCTTCCTTCTTTCTCTAATATTCAGTCAGTTAGCAAGATGGGCCCAGTCCCCCACTGTTTTTGCCTTACAGTGTTTCTCTTTGTCTTTTTCTTTTCTCCATAATCTTTCCTTTTCAAAGAACAGAGGCCAGTCTGACTTGCAGGGTCTCTGTGGCCCAGTCTTCTGAGAGATGAGGCTATTTTGTGTTATCTAATTCCCCATCTTTATCTTTCCTTTTTGGTTTACCTTAAACACTAATACACATAATATTTAAAAATAAATAAAAATACCTACAAGACTGTTGATGTTTTGCCTGTTTCAGAAATAGCTCCTCAGAAATAGAAATGGAACACATTATTTTAGTAAGGAAAGGAAACCACTTTCTATGTTTGTTTAAAGAAAAATAAGAGAGAGAATAAATAAAGAAAAAAAATGAAGGGCCAGCAAGATGCTTAATCAGGTACAGACGCTTGTCTGATGACCTGAGTTCAGTCCCCAGGATTTACATGGTAGAGGGAGAGAACTAAGTCCTGCAAGTTGTCCTCTGATTTCCACACTTCTACGCGCTCGTGCATGAGCACGCGCACAGAAACACACACACACACACACACACACACACACACACACACACCCAATAAATGTAACAAAAATTTAAAAGAACAAAAAGATATAAGAAGTTACAAAATATATCTTTCATAAATGTTAAACCAAAGGAAGTGCTTCTAGATTTAAAAAGAATGTTCAACAGTAATTTTGTCCCAAGGATTCGTTCAAAATAAAACTAAGACTGAAGACAAAACCAAAAATCTTAAACACATCACAAAAGGTCTGTGTTAGTTAGGATTCTCTAGGGAATCAAAACGAGTAGAATGTGTTTCAGATGATAGATTCTTTCTAGGTTCAATAGAGAGATGCAGAGATGATTTCAGGTAAAACATTCTTTAGTAGCATCAGCCACTAACAGTTGGGGAAGCTGGACTAGAAGATCCAACAGCCACCTACAGAGCAAAGGAAATTCCTTACATAGACTGAAGGGTAGGGGTCTCTGAGCTTAGTTCATTAGCAGAGGTACTCAATAAGATATAAGGCCATCATTTAGGAAGCTGAGCTGATACCACCCTACCTAAGGCTGCTACATGCTGGGAGCTCAGCTGCTTAGCCAAGGCACTAGATAATATATACCGAGTGGCAAATCCCTCTGCAGAGGCAGCATCTGTGTTCAAACATCCCCACCTTAAAGAAGGAAGGAAAGGAATGTGTAGCAGTAAGGCCACTATGCGTGGGCTCAGTATGGAAGACCTGGAGACATTTTCATAGGTGCAAGTCCTGCCAGACCTCAGGCGTTTTTATTGATTCAGAACTCCTTAGGCATTCTACTGATACCACATGCAGATTATAAGCAATTAAACAACCCCCACAGAAATCCATCACCTGCAGACAATACAAAATGCCCTAGACCTAGAATAACCCCTCATCCACCAGTGTATAAAACAATTTCAAACATAGCTAAAAATAAACTTCCCCAATAGGAATGGACTTATGGAACAGGGGTTAAACAGAAGTGGGGTCCAACAGATTCAGGGCATCAGCTTCACTTCTGACTAATTCCTGCCAAAATTGGAGCATCTTGAGGGCTAAGGTCAAGTTCCCCCTTCTTCATCCTATGGTGATATCAAGGGGATGCTGTCCTATGAGTTCATGTAGCGTGCTAGGCTGGATGAACCAACTAGAAAGGGGGCTTGCAAGCACAAAGATTCAGCAACATGTTTTAAAGTATTAAAGATTCTGTCCATGTCTGGTGAAGGATACACGAGATGGGCTTCAGGTAATCATGCTGGCCACTCTCTATGGGAGAAGTGGAGTATGGCAAAACCCTTTTCCATACCTTCTTTAAGCTTAGTCAGAGCCCTTTTTGCTTTGTATTATATTACCAACCATTTTACTGTTCTTCCATACTTTCCTGTTGGGTGTAAGACCATGTAGATAGCCAAAAGTTAATCAGATTTTTGTTGTTAAGGTCAGCAAGGCTCTGGATTTAATGGCTACTCTTGGGGACTTGGCTCTTTTAACCTTTCTTCTCTGTGTTGGACCATCTGCTGACATGGGTCAGATATGACTTCTTTTGGATGCATGAGGCATTTCCCTCTGTGGTGCTGTCATGGACGGTCACACAGCTATTGGGTCAAGGGTACTTGCGACCAGCTCTCATTCCAAAGAGCTGGTGGGAGTTTGATCCCACCCCTCTGTGCTGACAGACCACAAGCCACAGCAAAACTCTGCCCCCTCCCAAAGGCAGGCCATGATCAGGCAGAGTAGTTTACCTAAATCCCTGTTCCCTGGAATATGCCCAAAAGCACCCCAGGATGCAAATGGGGCTTCCAGTAACCCTGTTTTAACCAAGGGCTCCCATCCCTGGGTACTAAAGACCCTCCCTCACCCCATCCTATAAATGTAATGACCCTTGCTTTAATAAACACAGAGAAATGTTCCTCTGACAACCTCTCCCGGAACTCCGTGCGTTCCATCAGCTCACAGGTCTCTGATCAAGGACCAGATGGATACTAAATAAGAACCACACTTTCCCAAGGCTCCCCACCTGGGAGCCGCCATGCTGCTGCTGGCCAGTGACATGTGCAGAGCCACCTCGAGGGACCGGGAGGCTACAAGCAGGGTGTGTATTTATTTTTATTGCAACATTTCTACGATTACTTTCCTCTTTGCAGACTACACTGGTTATAGTCCAATCTCTGGGTCTCCAGGTCTCTCTGATCAAGTGACTTTACCAGAGCTACAGAACACTTTGAGAGCTGTCCTGCCATTCTCTAGGACCTAGATGACTGAAGTCAGAGATCAAAAACACTGACTAAGTTTGGTTGTTTTACACCCACAAAGTCAGTTACATCAAGATGGTATTAAAGCTTAAACTGCCTGATATTCTAACCACTGAAGCAAGACCAAGCCCTCAAGGGAAGAAAGATCCCCATGGAAGGGCTTTGGGTGGGAGCAATTCCCTTTTGACAAAGAGCATCCGAGTTAAGTTAGCGCTGATGTAGCAGGAGATAGAAGTACATGTGGAGCCAGAACCAGTGAGTGGCAGGAGGTTTATAGTCCAGGAAATAAGAGAAATCCTGCAGCCAGGCACAGAAGTGCATGTGTGAGGGACACTGTGGAAAGCCAGGAGTAAAGAAGCTTATGATCTCAATCCAAGGGAGAGGAATCCGTGTATCACCACAGGATGACGAAAGAAACCCAACTGTGACTGGGAACACCAAATAATGTCACCTGGATCTCCTTTCATCCTCCCTTGATCCCTGGTCCTTGGTTCTAAAAGCTGATGATGGGGCAGCAGCCCGTGAAAGATCCTGGAGGGATAAGATGCCCAGTGTACTTCTGTGCTGCAGTTTGGGGAGCATATGGAGGAACGAAAGTGGAGACCATTGCTGGTGGCATGGAGAGCAAGGGGCAGTTCTGGTTTGTGTAAGAAAGCTCTTACGCAAGACCATTTCTCACAGTGTTGCATTGTCTTTAAGATTTTTTAAAGTCGAAAGTGTCATTCTCAGGACATAGGCTGTCAGCAAGTTGTTACTGTGACCAAACAGAATTACAAAAGAGAATAAACGTATTTTCATTTGCTCTCATCCCCCAGTTATATAAGTTTAAGATTTTGAACTAGATAACCAAGGAGGGGATCTTGGGACAGCAAGGCTGTGGTGCCCATTGAAGAGGGAGTGTTTGTTTGCTAAGTCAAGAGGGTCTGGAAAAAGAGAATAGATAAATGTTTTCTGTGATTCTCAGTTCACCATTCAGGAAATAGATGAACTCAGAGTGCACAGCTGAGATCCTACTGTCTTGGGAAATCAGTGGTTAGGGGCAATAGACTCAGGCCTATGTCCTGTAGAGAACCTCCAACCGGGTGGCGGGAATTTGGACAGTTTACAGTGAACAGGGCTCCCCAAGAACCCACAAACTTTGCAGTGGGCATTGAAGGAATAAAAGTCCTGGTAAGGGCAGGACCTCAGAAAGAAGGTGCTGGAACCTGGAGGAGGGCATAGAGCAAGAAAGAGGAGAGGCCACTATTTCCAGGACAAAGTCTGGTCAAAAGTTGGCGAATTAGTCAGTCAATTGGCTTCATGGGTAAAGACACTTGCCAATAAGCCTAATGATCTTCAAACTCCAGAACCCATACGTCTGTTGGAAGAAGAGAATCAACTCCCAAGTGTCCTCTTGACCTACACACACAACACACACAAAGGGGGGGGGTGTTTTTAAATGGGGAAGAGTGTCAAGTAAGCTAGAAATAAAGCACACCACCCCCACCCCACCCCCTGCCACCACGCACACAAAGAAGTTCACATCAGCTACCTCTTAAGCATCGGGGTTTCACACCATGTGTTTCAAATAATGAATATGTCAGGTGAAATTACCTTGAGTAAGACCAGCCACTCACAGTGGTGGAATCTGGGGCAGATGATCCAACAGTTCAGAACAAGCAATACTCCTTACTTTCCAGACTCTAGAGGGAAGGGCATCTGGGCTTAGCAGACTAATGAAGGTGCCAGGTAAGATGTAAGGTTGTGATTTAGGAAGCTGGTCCTATTATCTCATCCCACTTTGGGGCCAGCACTTGATAGGATAAAAGGCTGATCCTTCTACAAGGGCAGCATCTGTGATCAGAGAACAAGTTGATGGAAAATATAGGTGTGTGTGTGTCGTAAAGGGGATTTACTAAAATAGCTTACAGCCAATAGGGATGGGGCATCCATCAACAAGGCATCTGCATGCTGGAGAGACTGAGAATCTAGAAGCTGTTCCACCCACAAAGCTGTATGTCTTCCAATCTGTGCTGCAGGCCAGGAAGCTTCCTATTCACCCAGTCACCTGTCTTCAGTCCACGTCAGATGCCAAAGGAGCTTGATTCTGGTGTCCCAAGAGAAAGAAGCACTCACCAGATGGCAGTGAGCCAGGTAGGCACAGCTGCTTTTCCTCGGGCCTCCTAATATCGAAGCCTGGGTGGGAAGGAGCTACCTACTCTGAAGGAAGATCTCCTCTTAGTCACTCCTTCCTAGAAATGCCCTCACAGATCTGCCCAGAGATGTGTCTTCTGGGTGACTATCAGACTGACTAGATTAACCATCCTGGAAAATGATGGAGGTGGGGGTGAGAGACAACAAAATTCGTTGTGTACTTGTATGAAATACAATCAGTAAAAAAGATTAACCAACACAATCTGAGTAAATTACAAAAAGGTTTATATATTAAGTAAATTACAAAAAGGTAAAGTGATAATGTATGCTTGTAATCCCAAGGCTTGGAAGATCAAGGAAGAAGGGATCAGGGACAGCCTCAGCTATATAGTGAGTTCTAGGCTAGCCTTGGCTACATGATGGCCAAAGCAACAAAACAAAATAAAAACACTTTTTAAATAGATGATACATGTATGGTTAAGGTTATTGTAGTTGAAGGTCATTTAAACTCGTCAAGTCAGAAGTCTGTATCTTAGAAGAAAACTGTATCAGACAGCGAAACTCCAGACACTCCAAGTTAACTTTTATTGTTTGGATTTTGAAGTTTCTTTTACCAACAAGAATAAAATAAAGACAGTCTAAAAGCCCCAGAGGAAATGACTGTAGACTTAAGAACAAACCTAATTGATAACTTTCGCCCTGGGAAATCATATATTCCCCCAAGCAGATAATAACTACCTCCTCAATGTGACTCCAGCCTAAAGATAGGACTCTAAAGGAGAAACGCATGCTGGGGTTATGAGAAACCAAGACATTGAAAAGTAACTTTTTGGCCGGGTGGTGGTGGCAGCGGTGCACACCTTTAATCCCAGAGGCAGGAGGATTTCTGTGAGTTGGAGACCAGTCTTGTCTACAGAGTGAGTTCCAGGACAGCCAGAGTTACAACAGAGAAACCCTGTCTTGAAAAACAAACAAACAAAAGTAACTTCAATGGACAAGAAAAAAAAAAAAAAAAGCAAGACTTTGCCCCCTCCAGAAAGAGGGAAACTTAGTCTAAGGGATGATGCCTCACCCTGTGAAGACAGGATGAGTTTGCATCTCCCCTGAGGGCTATCCTTAGACACCAGAGACTTCAAGGATCCCTGATGAAAGCTCTATACACTCCAGGTGACCATCAGGTGCCCTGGGAAGTCTTGGTGTGGTAAATTAAAATGTTAGTTTTCTTTTCAATATGGGAGTTTTCTTCTCTTCCTTAATCAACAAGCCAGAGACCCTTTCTAAATAAATTTATATGGTAATCAGTGTTGGTAGGAATGTCCAAAAGGCAAATAAAGGAGCTCCACTGCCAGCTCCAGCCTTGTTATGTGCCCTATGTATCACAGATAGGTATGGCACAACACTGGGAATCCTCACCTGCAAGTCCCAGCCAAACTCTGTAACTAAGATAACCAGGCTGTATACAGACTGTACCAGCTCTTAAACCTCTTTCCCAAAATTAAATGAAGGAAATGGGCCATCCAATAAGACATAAACTAATCATCAGTAGTGGATTCATGGGAAATATAAGTTTCTTTTACCCCAAACAGGGACTTCATGAATTCACTTCCCCCTTACACCTTGTCCAGAATTGTGTTGATGGTTTTAGTTTCAAAAGAAGTTGTGAAAATGGAACCTGTGTGGAAACATACGAGATGGTTTATTCATTATCTTTATCTTAAAGGATTTCTTTGTGTAAAGGAAATTGTAAGGTGGTTTTGATCATCTGTTGCTGTGACCATAAAGTCCCTGACAACCTCAAGAGTCAGACACTGACTGTTCTAGTTACCCACACCTTAATAAATGAATAAACTAACTAAAGACTATCATTCAAAAAAGTCATTGTGCCTATTGCTCTATCTCTGTAATGACCCAAGAGGCACAGCTAAGCAAACCACTTTCCATAGCCTTTCACACAGTGAAAGGTTAACAACTAGATTTTACTCAGATGTCCCTCTGCTATGGAAATAAATACCTTCTGGTGTTTGCCAACACCCCAGAGTGAACAGAGACATTCCTGACCCTGACTAAAACATTTTCTAAACAGTTATTTTCTAAAATAATACTCCCTTCTGAGTCTTCACAGACTCAAGAACATCTTGGAGACAAGCGGAGCTAGTTGATTTCTATAACACAAACCTAGACATATCTGGGAAGGGAAATCTCAGCTAGGAATTGCCTTCATCAGCTGGCCTTTGGGGCAAGTCTGTGGAATTTTCTCACTTAATAGTCGATGCAGGATGGCACTGTGAAAGGTTCCACCACTGTGCAGAGGTCCTGGGTGTATAAGAAAGCAGGCTGAGCAGGCCAGGAGGGACAAGCCAGCATGTAGTGTTTCTCCGTGGTACTAGCCTCTGCTCCTGCTTGAGTCCCTGCCCTGACTTCTCTCAGTGTTTGACTATGATCAGGATGTGTCAGCCAAATAAATCCTTCCACTACCAAGGTGCTTCTGGTCAGTGTTTTATCATAAGACCAGAGAATCAAACTAAGACACAGGCCATTTAAATTTGAGAACCATTCAAAATTCAAATGTTGTCTTTAAACAAACACAGAAAAGGATGTCTTCCTCCTCATAAATACAAAAGCAACCCCCATTATAAGTCCATTCCAACATGTAGTTAGAAACTTTGTGTTTTGGCTCCTAAATTCTTTGTTTTCACTGCTGAAATATTATATATTCAATGATTATAATGTCATTGGATGCCTTCTTAAAAGTGTATGTGTGTGTGTGAGAGAGAGAGAGGAGGGGGAGAGGGAGAGGGAGAGAGATTTGGTAATTTGTAACACTCTCAGTATGTAACTATTGATGCCCCCTTTTACTCTTGAACTAAAAGTTAGTAAATATGATGAAGACAGCTGTAGTGAGACGGATGGCCCTTGATATTCTGACCATAGCAAGGGAGCTATGTGATTACTAAAGTAAAAATCTTGGCAATTCTCAGTCCTCCAAGATTCAGAGACTTACAGTAAGTCTTTCAGGATCATTCTTAAGCTTCAATGAAGTCCTAATATCAGGGCTCTCATGCAGCTCACGATGGACGGGGCCCTGGTATTTTAGCACTAACCCTAGCAGCCCACTGCTAGGTATGGTACTGTTCGTGTGATTTTGATGTCTCCAATAATGATATCCTCTCTTCCAGATTTCCACCAAATGATAACCCTCTGACCTCTCCAGAGGTCGAAAATTTTGATTTCTAAGTAGGCTCAATTTCCCTATTTAGCACCAAAAAAAAAACAAAACGATAGAAGATGAATCCTTGGCTTTCACTAACCCCCGTGATTAAGAGGTCAAAGTCTCAGAGAGGGGAACTGAGGCTAGATATAGACAGAAAACAAAGGGGGCCTAGGAAAAGAAAGAAACTGAAACACTTTATGTAGGATCAAGTTTATTCTCCTGATGACAAAGGCAAGAAACTTCAGTAACAATGACAGTGCTTAGTTAGGGCCAGAATGTTTCAGAATGTTTGTGACCTTGAATTTTATCATCCCTTTCTCATTCCTATATCAAAACAGCACACTTCATAAAACCACCGTATAACATCCTTTACAAAAGAAAATGCTTTAAGATAAAGAAAAACAGGAAAGTAGTGATGGAGAGCGGGTTCAGGACTTACGAGCACGTCCCGCAGAGGACCCAGGTTCCGGTCTTAGCAGCCACACGGCAGCTCGGAACTCCAGTGCCCCCTTCTGGCTTCTCAGGGCACCAGACACACATTCCGTGTGCTTACATACATACAAGCGAAACACTCATGCTTATAAAATAAAGAAAATAAATAAACCAACTCATGTTTTCACACGGTCCCTTTTCCAACCTCCTTTGAAGCCAAAACCACTGACACGATTCTGGATAAGGCACAGAGGGAAGCGTGCTCAGCGACTCCTGAGAAGCTTCTTTCTCCTGCCGAAGACGTGATTGGCACCTCCCTT